>JARFJB010002090.1:840000-905000 GCA_036346205.1 Vesta saturnalis
GTGTGTGTGTGTGTGTGTGTGTGTGTGTGTGTGTGTTTGTGTGTGTGTGTGTGTGTGTGTGTGTGTGTGCGTGTGCGTGTACGTGTGGGTGTGCGTGTGCGTATGCGTGTGCGTTTGCGTGTGCGTGTGCGTGCGCGCGTTCGTGTGCGTATGCGTGTGCGGATGGGTGTGCTCACGCGCGTGCTTGAGCGTTTGCACGTACGCGTGCTCCTGCGCGTGCGCGAGGGCGGGTGTGCGCGTGTGCGTGTGCGCGTACGTGGGCGTGTGGGTGTGCGGGTGCGTGAGTGTACGTGTGAGGATGCGTACGTGCTTGAGAGTGCGCGCGTGCGTGTGCGTGTACGCGTACGTGTTCCTGTGCTTAGGAGTGTGAGTGTGAGTGTTAGTGTGCGTGTGCGTGTGCGTGTGCGTGTGAGAGTGCGTGTGCGTGTGCTTGTGCGTGTGCCTGTGCGTGTGCGTGTGCGTGTGAGTGTGAGTGTGCGTGAGCGTGTGCGTGTGCTTGTGCGTGTGCGTGTGCGTGTGCGTGTGCGGATGCGTGTGCGTGTGCGTGTGCGTGTGAATGTGCGTGTGCGTGTGTTCGTGTGGGTGTGCGTTTGCGTGTTTGTGTGCGTGTGCGCTTGTGTGAGCGTGTGCGTGAGCGTGTACGTGTCGGTGCGCGTGTGCGTGTGCGTGCGTGGTATGCGTGCGTGTGCTTGCGCGTGTGCTTGTTTGAGATGGTGCGTGCGTTCGATTGTGCACGTAAGTGTGCGTGTGCGTGTGTGCGTGTCAGTGCGTGTGCGTGTGCGTGTGCGTTTGCGTGTGCGTGTGCGCGTGCGTGTGCGTTTGCGTGTGTGTGCGTGTGCGTGTGCGTGGTGCGTGTGCGTGTGCGGTGCGGTGCGTGTGCGTGTGCGTGTGCGTGTCGTGTGGGTGTGTGTTGAGTGCGCGTGCGTGTGCGTTGGCGTGTCGTGTGTATGTGCGTGTGCGTGTGCGTGTGGTGCGTATGCGTGAGTGTGTGCGTTGTGCTGTGCGTGCTGCGGTGCGTGCGTGCGTTGATGGTCTCTGAGTGTGTGTATGTGTGTGCGTAAGCGTGTATGTGTGTGCGTGTGGGTTTGCGTGTGCGTGTGCGTGTGAGTGTCCGTGTAAGGATGCATACGTACTTGACAGTGCCTGTGCTTGTGAGTGTGAGTATGAGTGTGCGTGTGAGTGTGCGTGTGCGTGTGCGTGTGCGTATGCTTGTGCGTGTGCGTGTGCGTGTGCGTGTGCGTGTCTGTGCGTGTGCGTGTGCGTGTGCGTGTGTGTGTGTGTGCGTGTGCGTGTTCGTGTGCGTGTGCGTGTGCGTGTGCGTGTGCGTGTGCGTGTACATACGCGTGTCCGTTTGCGTTGGCGTTTGCGTGTGTATGTGCGTGTGCGTGAGTGTGCGTATGCGTGAGCGTGTGCGTGTGCGTATGCGCATGCGCGCGCGCGTGTGCGTGTACGTGTGCGAGTGCGCGTGCGTGTGCGACTGCGTGTGCGTGTGTGTACGCGTGTACGTGTGTATGTGTGCGTGTGAGGATGCATGCGTGCTTGACAGTTCGCCCGTGCGTGTGCGTATGCGCGTACGTGTGCCTGTGCTTGTGAGTGTGAGTATGAGTGTGCGTGTGAGTGTGCGTGTGCGTGTGCGTGTGCGTGTGCGTGTGCGTGTGCGTGTGTGTGCGTGTGCTCAGCGTGCTTATTTATATCGTTTTTTTCTAATTTCACCGATCATCAGGGGGAGAGTAATTGAGATATACCGACCAGTTGTAACTGTTTTGAGATCCCCAAATGCAACAGTTTCAACATCACTGGTTTTTTCGAAAAAACAAGCAATCATTTTTTTTTGAATCGCTTTGTGAGCGCTCCACTTTTGTTGGTTTAGGTTCATTTTGGAACACCCATACAGATGATTGCTGTTTATTTTCAGGCTCATGTGAATATATCCATGTTTCGTCACCTGTTACAATGTAATATACAGAATTTGAACAACCATGGTTAAATTTTGTAAGCATTTGCTTGCACCATTTGACACGTGCCTTTTTTGAGCTTCTGTTAGAGCGGAGGTACCCAACGAATACAAAGCTTCCTGACATCTATTATTCCAATGTGGTATGTATTTGTTTCACCGCAATGCCTAAGGATACCTGTATCTCACTATATGTTGCATGTCGAGCTGAGAAACTCTTACCGCTTACAGCACGAATATTCTTTGCGACAACAGAAAACTCGCGAAAATCGTCATCAAAAGTAGATCTTCCACGTTTAAATTCTGAAAACTATTTGTAGACCATGGTTTTAGACGGCGCTTTATCACCAAACAACAACTTCAGTTTTCCCACATATTGCTGTGGCGTTAAACCGTATTGAAGGTCATAAAGAATCATTCTAAAATCATGATTCGAAATATCCATTTTTTTTACAAATTTATTGCTTTTAAAATTGTACATTTCAAATTTTACGATTTTGAGAATCGTAGAACCTTAGCATTGCAAGGAGTAGTTGATTCGGGGAACTTTAGCAGTGATCTTCGTATTGTAAAGTTATGCACCCATTGAATTGGCTATTTTCTATTCGTTCAATTTCTCAAATACTTAGGATAATATTCTAGGTGTTAAGTTCAAGTTCAAGTTTGAGTGCAGTACACATCTAAGGGGTTCTATTAATACTTGTTGTCATCTCTACATATTCATTTGTTTCAATTTATTCCCATACCTGCATATATGTCTATTTGTACTAATGTATTAATCATGATAATACTGGGGTAACACTAGGTAACCTGGATTTCCCTAGGTCGTGCCATTTAGTATTCATATCATTGCCTTTGGTTGTATTTTTCCTTTAAAAGTAAGTTCGCACTTTCGAAAGCTAGGGATGCTACTGCTAGACCGAGAACACCAGCCTGCGAATCTCGTTTTTCCGCTTGAGCTGTCGGGTGCACTTTATACAAATATTATGATTGTGTTTGAGGGGAGGGGGTGCGCTTAATGATTCTAATAAGTATTTGTCTATCATCGTATACTCAGCAGACTGCTTTCCTTGCCTAATGGTTTGTATTTGGTTTTGCGTGAGAGATCTAAGGAATTAATCAGTATCGGTCAGTTCTTACGGTCTATAGTTCTAGTGCTCGGGTTGTCGGGCTGAGATTTAAATTATTCGTACAACGAGGAATCGTCAGCGTTGGTGAATACGTATTGTAAATGAAAGTCTAATAGGTCGGTTTTCCTTTCATCACAAACAAGAAGCTTATTTGACGGTTGGTGAGGTATCTTAAATACTTTTGCTAGATTAGGATAAATTCAATCCAGAATGTTGGGTTTTCTCATTTAAGTTTGTCTCTTTGATCCACTCCTTTTTGGTGATTCTATTTGTTTCAAGTCGGATTAGTGCGTTCAGTTTCCCATACTGAGTTCTGAGCTAGATCAAATTCTTCTGAAGCTCAATGTATCTATTGAGAAAGATATCCATTAAGGAATATTCCTCATAATAGGACATTTATTGACGTGCATAGGCGTTTGGGTGAAGATGGCTGTTTTAAAAAACCAAAAGTTAATAGTGGAATTTCCAGAACTCGACGCACTGCGCGAAACGAAGAAACTGTTTTACGAATGGTAGAAAATAATCCGAGAACAAGCACCAGGAAAACAAGTTCAGCGGTACGAAATGTTAACCGTGAATAAGTTAGATGAATTTTCAATGAACAACTTCTTCGCCCGTATCACTTCCAAAAGATTCATTCACTATTATAACATGACTATCTTCCTCCTGTACCATTTTTCGAATAGTTGCAAAATCAAAGACACGATATTTTTTCTTCAATTTTGTTTACTGATGAAGCTGGTTTTAGCCGTGATGGTGTTCTGAACCTACATAATATGCACCATTGGAGTGATGAAAATCCTCATCAAACCGTAATTATAAGTCACCAATATAGGTTTTCTGTTAATGTGTGGGCAGGTATAATTGACAATTACTTAATTGTAAAATTTCAATTGCCCAATCGATTGACAGGTGAACTGTATCGAAATTTCTTGGAGAATGAACTAAATACGTTATTAGAGGATATTCCATTGGCTATTATTGGTAGAATGCGTTACATGCATGATGGCGCGCCAGCTCACTTTTCTCAATTGGCAAGGGAATTTTTGGATAGGAGATTTGGAAATACGTGGATTGATCGAGGGGGACCTGTACCCTGGCCAGCTTGTAGTCCCGACTTTAATCCCCTCGATTTTTCATTTTGGGGATTCATGAAAAATGATGTTTATTCTGTAGAAATACATAATGAAGAGCAACTATGTATAAGAATTATGGAATCTGCAGATAGATTCCGTAATAACCCAGGAATATTTCAAACATGCCGTCAATCCTTACGAAGAAGAATTGAAAAATGTATTCAAGTACAAGGACAACAATTTGGACATCTAAAAATTTAATGTTTTTTTTTAATCGCTGCCCTTCATTGTTGCTATTAAAGTTTAATTGTTGAAGTGTTATGTCTTTGTTTTTGCAAATAAGTTACTTTGCCGCTTTTGGATAATTTGCATGCATCGGATGCATTTTTCTCGTAAACCGTTGGTCCTAGCGACTTCAATAAGGTGTACCTTTCTGATGCAGAAAAGATGAAAAAAACAAATTTTTCCAGTCGAAAATGACATAATGTGTAAGGAAAAAAGTTAGGACCGATTCAAACAAGATGGAAACCTGTATGTGGCGCCCTCTATCAGTAATAAAAGAACTAAGGTCATATTTGAATTCTGCGTATAAAAGTCCCCTGCACACAAAATTTCGTCCGCTTATTAGATCATTGTAAAAAGATATTAAAAAGAAACAAAAAAATAATTAAGCTTCAACACCCTATATCTTTTAAACGAAGGCGTTGCGGACCTAAGTTCATAGGAACTTTTTTCTATATCACCCTGTGTGTGTGTATATTGAGATGTTCAGAAAGAGGTAAAGGAAGGATCGTACAGTTTGAATGACAATTTAGTAATAAAAAGGGGTGATTTCAAGCTCGATACATATGCGAGACATTATTTTATAGAAATCTGGTTCACGATGTGTTTAAAATAGATGTGTTGTGTATAAATTAGTCTGAATATTATTTACATAGTTTGGTTTCATCATAAAAAGCATTGTGCTACCAACAAAGATGTCAAGAATGTTAAATACACCTATTTTCGTAAAGTCAATTTAGCATTTCATTTTTTTTCAATAAAAGTCAATTTTTGTAGGGTATTTTGGCAAGTGAACACTTTACAGGTGTTTAAACATAAATTGTATAGTTAGGATTATGTTAACGATATTGTATAAATAGTTTTCGAAAGCAGGAAATGTAGAAATTTAATAAAAGGGTTATCATATAGACATATTAGACATTTTTCGCAAATATTTCTGGAAGAAAATCAGTGACGAACATTGTGATTTAAGTTTAACAGCAAGAACAATGCATAGAACAATTTAGCATAAAGACATTCATAGTGATATACAGTTTTATAATAAAAATTTTAATAAGTGTGTTAGACGAAGAGACTTTTTTAATGCAACAATATATGACTCTATGCACTAGAAATGTATAGTGAAAATAATAAAGACAAATATTACAAACCTCTAACATGACATTTTGAGTGTTAAAAACATTTTTAAATATGAGTTATTTCCAATTTTAGATATAAGTTTGGTTAGGTTATAATTTTTAGGTTTTTCCATAATTTTATAGCTTCTTCATATTATTAGGCTTTAATTTTGCTCTTAAAGCAATTAATAGGCGTTCTTTCTTAGTATCTTACAGTTTTTATAAGGATACATTGCCTTTCACCGCAAAATTGTGTGAAATTTTAGGTAAATCAAGAATATTGTTACATAAACCTAAAATTCCTTTAAATTCAATATTTCTAACACTAAAAGTATGTTTTCTTATGTAAAATTGCCTCAGAATTCCGTTTATGTAATTAGATTAAGTGTAGCTTGTAAGTTTAAATAGTTATAAGCATATTCAGCTTAGATTAAGTGAGTTCGTATAGGAACCATAGCTTGTTAGATGTCTTTTTGTTCGAAATTTTATGTAGTTTTCATTTTTGTTGTTAGTTTTTAGATTCGTTAATGTATAAGAAAGTTATGGCCAAATTTCCATTTTAGTCCAAATTATAAATGTTTCGACCAATAAGAGCCTTAGTTACTTAGGTAATATGGCTGAAAAAAAATTGAATTTTTAGTAACAACCAAAAAGGTATAAAAGGAATTGCCCTGGAAATGCTACTCTCTCTCTAGTTTTTGTTAAAATTTAAAATAAGGTTAAAGCAGTGTTGTGCATTTGTGAAAAAAGTAAGTTTTCATAACCTAATTAAATCATCGTAAAGAAAGTTACATTTTACGAAGAAAATAATTCGAGAGCAATTGTTTTTATACCGGCGGTTAAATAAAATAGTTCGGTCTCCGATACCTGCTAATTTTCGGAAAATAATTGTACGAGTTGATTTGTGTTACGTTTTTGTTAAGAATTTTTCGTGTTATCGTATTTAATTTAATTCCGTTCTACCAAATTAAAAGCATATTTATTTGGTTATTGGTGTTTTATTTCTGCGTACAGTTTCTTCTAAATAAAATAAATTTGATCCGGTATCTAAAATAAAAGTGATAATAACAAAAGTTTGGATAACATTTAAACATTTCTTTTTAAACCGATAACAATCATTAAGTTTTAATCTATTTAAATAAAATTATCAAATTAAAATAAGTGACTGGAGTGGCCGATTTGGAAAGAAAACATCATTTGCCATTGGAAGCTGCTGCCTTCGACAATCCAAGTACCGGTTAGCTGCACATGGATGTATGGTAACAGCTAGAATCGAGTGGAAAGTACCTGCATCAATTTGGAACTATTCGAAGACATCCACCTGCATTGAGGACTGTATATGTGAGTCACATTTTTTTGTATATAACCCTATTTTATTGTGGACATTTATTTGATAAATTTCCTGCAAATTTTTATTTATTAGGTTCATGTATTGGTATAGAATTTCAAACAATTACTAGTATAAACACCTGTAGAGCCAACAAAATTTTAAATTATTTTCTTTGTGGACGTAAACAGTTAATTTCTAAATTATTATTTGACAATTTTGACATTATTAAATTCATTCAATTACATTACAACGCATGCGTTGGAGGTAAATTCTATTCAGAGTAAATTTTATACATGTGTAATAATTTTATAAAGTGTAAATCTTATACACACATTCACATCTAAATATAAAGTTAATTTTCCAAACTAAATACATTTGATCCCTATCCCCAAATTGAGATTGAGCTAGTCCGGTGCAAAGTTAAAAATCCATTAATAATTTAATTAACATCTCAACATTTAAAGTTATTTTTACCTAATATCTAATTAATACCTATCCCCTAAATTTAAACATCATAATTATAATTCCTCATCTTAATAAATTTATTATAAGCCAAATTACATATATATATATATATATATATATATATATATATATATATATATATATATATATATATATATATATATATATATATAAACATGTGTCAACTTAAGTTGTCTACATATAGAAAACTCTTTTATTATAAGTTTTATCAAAAATATTTATTCTTTATAAAAAGTTCTGCATATTCTGAAACTCAACCATCAGATATTAAATTGTCGTATACAAGTTTTTGTCAAAAAAATGATTTTTGATCAAGGGTAAGGTACCTTAATTTTTGGCTATATCGAAAATTTTTATTAAGAAAAGTTAGGATTAAATATAATTTTCAAATATTCAATATTGTTTACTTACAGTGTCAGTGAACGTCAAAACGTAATACCTTGTTAATGTTTTGATATTGTTGTAAAGTTTTATTTTTGAAAGTATTTGTTTATAAAAAGGTAGAAATTCCAGCTACATTAAGATAAAACTGAAATTGTTTTAATAGTGGGTGAAACATTTCAAGAGGCTTCAGAAATATTTAATATCCGACATCCAGATAAAAATGTTCATTATGCAACAGTAAGAAAAATATTCAACAAATTTAGGACTTATGGAGATGTACATAATAAATTAAGTAAAAAAACGTCAAAACAATGTAGATAATAATTGCATTAGAAGTAACGCCCTCGACAATTGAACATCCTAAATATTCTTTGCGAAAAAGGACATCTTTAATGACAAGTGACATAAAAAAGATACAGTTGCAAAGATTCTAAATAAAAACAAATTTCACCCGTACAAATCGTATTTTATTCATACGCTAAGACCAGGAGATTGATTTCTATTGTGACATTCAGGGATACTTAGAAGATAACCGATTGGTGCCCAATGTCACAACAGGTAAGATGATACATCCAAAAATTTTTATTATTTTTCTGGAATTCCTTGGTCTCCAGCCTTAACCCCAACCGATTTTTTCCTGTGGGGTTACTTAAAGAAAAAGGTATAACTTCAAAAGCCCTTTCAAGATATTGACCATTTAGAGAGAGTAATTACAGACGCGGTTCGTAGTATAACGCCCCGTGTGATTAGGAAAATCTTAAAAGAATTTGCTAATAGAACTGTTACATGTATGAACAGCAATTGAGGATATGTGGAAGCATTAGTAAATTGATAGTAAAGATTTTTGATTAGTATTTATTACAACATAATAAATTATACAATTTATTATTTGTTTAAATAAGTTACTAATAAAAATTATATTTATTTGAAACTTCTGTTAAAATTTCATTCAGAAACAAAGTAATAATTTTTAACAGTTGTAAACGTAGACAGTTCAAGCTTTGTGCGATGCTGAAATAGTGTAATTATATACAACATTACAGGGCTTATGTATCATTATGAACAATAATGTGGACACTGACGCTTAATATATGAACCCATACCAAACCATAACCTCCTAAAATAAATCGAGTTAATATTTTATCACCTTTAAGCTCACTTATAAGTGTAAATCACTGTTACGAAATGAAAAATGATGACAGAATCATTTAAAAGTAACTGGTTTTCTATTCAGATAGTAATTAAAAGAATGCTCTGTTGTCGATAAATCGATTGGGTCTCGATGAATGTATTAATTTGTCAGCAATTCTTAGAAACTCTTTGTAAGGTATGAATTTAACTTTTTAATTAAGAGCTACGGGGGTAACTTAATGAATATTTTATTTACCATAAATAAAAGCTCTGCGTGTAAGGAATATGAACTCAGCATTTGGAAATGCTGCAAGATTGTTGTGTCATTCATATGAGTAGTTACTGAATTATAACAATAGCATTTTATTTCTGTGAGAACAGTGTCGGTTTTTAGACTTGGATACCGTCCAAATATATAAATTTTTATCTATCTATTTATTTCGACACAATTGTGAAAATTTGTAAATGTTTTTCTTTATTTCAATAATGCAACATAAAGTAGCTCTATGATGATAAGCAGAACAGTATGCGTTTCCAATCAAAGAAAATGTAAATTTTATTTTGCACTTTGCAAGCTTGTAAATAGTGTGATAAAAATGTATGTTTCTATATTTATGTCATGTTTGCTAAAGAAATTACATTAAAGAATTTCACAAAAAGAAAGTACTTCAGAATATTAGTAATACAAGAAATCTGTTTGTAAATACGGCTAATACATACGGAAATTTTTACTTCTTTATAACCTCTGATATTTTCTGTAAATGTGTATTAGTAATCTTATTTGTGGACACAAAGATGTAATTCTAAATTACCTTACATGTCTCTGAGAGGAAATCGGTAAATGGTAAATTTAGTCTTTCCACATCACAACTATATGACTACTTTTCTTTGCTAACAAAATCTATCTCTATGTAGACGGTTTTAATTTGGTAGATCTAAAACTAATTGTTCATAATAAACGGAATAGAATCTAGTAAATTATTGAGTTTGAGCGAACATAGGAATGTATAACAACCATTGGTGCAATATTTTTAAACTGTATTCCAGTAGTTTTCCATGTGCGCACGTAACAGTGCCTAAAAGTGTATGCGTCTCACGATCTTAGGTTTAAATATTTTTTAACCTTTTTACATAGTGCTTTAGTACACAGTTGCAAGGAGGAGATTTTTTAGATGTTATAGAGGAGGTATAATCGCGGTTTAATGTATAACAAACTTAATTAAAAAACACATTTTGATATCTTAGGCAGCTTAGCAGTAATTAAAGGGACAGACGGACGGACGCCACTAAAAGTTTAGGGATAGAGTTATTAAGGGAACTACTGACCTACTAGTTGGTTTTCACTTATTATAGACTATAATATGACTCTATTCTACTCTAACTCAACTCTGTCTGTTTATCCTACTTGCACTTATTTCTTCTACAGAGGACGTGTACAAAGTATTTCAAGTTTAATACTTATTACACCACACTTTTACCTCTACGGAAAACAACGTCGCTTTGTTTTTATTTTTTTGTTATTTTACAATTTCTTTTCTTAATCTTACACTTAAGTTTAAATCAATAGTGACTTTTACAACTGTAAAAACTTTGATATTTCCTTTCTAATTCGTAACAATTTTTTACTTCCTGTTTGACTAGCATTAATTTTTTAAATAACATTTCAAACTTGTCCAATTCAATTAAGAATCCTAGCAAATGTAACAAATATACTCATTTCAATGAATTTAATGTTTCAACAAATACAATAATTGCAATGAATTCAATAACCACAATACATTTAGTAATTCCATTTCATACAATACAATTCACAATAAATTATTTTCAATTCCAAGCGATCGTTTTTTATTTATGTATACATAACCTTATTATTTTTCTTTCTATTTTTTCAGAATTCGTGTACCATTTGGTCTGACCTCATCATGTAAGGCATGGGCTCTCCTACAAATTTGCTTTTATCTAACTTATTTGTTGTTACTTAACTTAAATAACTCTGGTTTCCTATATTCTCGCCTTTGAATTTATGCACATAATTTATTTATTTCTAATTCTCTGAACCTATTGGCTTATACTATTATAGAACCTTCGGGCCGCATTAATATTTTTTAAAATGAAAGTTATCAGTCCTCATCGCAATACCGTTACTAAAATTCCCCCTTTATTCCAACTTCCTAGTTTCCTTCAAAAAGATTTTTATTGACATAGAACAAAAGTTTAGCTTTTCGAATAAATAAATTCAGATTTATTAATCTTACACTTATGATCTTTATAATTTACATTTATATTTTATTCTTGACAAAAAAAATTATCTTCAGTAACATGTTTTCTACTAAGGTCTTGTTTACTTCAGTACACTGACTATTATATTACATTATACACTGCATTTTTAAATTTTCTAATTGTTACAAATATTATTTCATTTTAGTAATTAATGTTTTTCTATATCTTCAATTATGATTCCTAAAATATTAACATTCGGAATTTTTAGCTGTAATTTTTATGACTAACTTTTGTTAAAATAAACGTAAAATAAGTATATTTCCTAATCAAATTGTGGCTTTAATATTCGATTTGTTTATATTTAGAACTGCTTCCCTAAGCATTTTAGCATAATGCTTATCTTTTTTGGGATTTTTTAATGGTGTACTTTAAATTATACAATCTAAACGTTTCGATAACACTTACAGTTATCTTCGTCAGTAGTAATGTTTGTTAAAAATTGTTAAAGATGTAGTAAACAATTTTGTCAAATTTGAAAAATTAAAACATAAACATAAGCCTGCTATTAGTATAACAGTTTGGGAAACATAAAGCCAACTCTAAAATTTTTTAGTAAAGAATAACTAGGTCATAAAATTAAATACTATTAAACTGCCTCAAAGATGACAAACCAGAACACTCTCAAGTAATCATTTATTGTATCACATTGTTTTGTGGTATGATCTTTCATTGAAAACATTTTTTGTAAATAACTCAGTTTTGCTGTTGTTCGGTTACCATTGTTACCTTAGGTTTTTTATAACATTATTTTATTCAATATTTTCATTCCTTTACTCGAAATACCATTATTAAGTTGCGTTTAAACATGAATCTCCTTTCACTATTTTACTTCGAATCATCGTCCTTTACATCATATAAATTAACTTTATTCTTTAATCTCTACGTATTCTGTCATTAGAATTCAGAAAAATATAATAAAAATATAATTTCTTACTTTTAAAGATATTTCTTTCCTGTATAATATGCAATCAAGGCATAATTCTATATTGTATTCTATATTACTATTCACAATAGATAAACTAATTTGCATATTTAACTTAATCGTTTTGAAAGAGTATTCCTATTTTATCCTTTCCACCTTAAGAATGAATATTAGTAACCGATTATATCACACATAGCTATACTTCTTTCACAAGACGTAGTTTTTAATTTTCCAACATATATATATATATATATATATATATATATATATATATATATATATATATATAATATAAAAAATTGTTTTTCTTAATAATTATTAATTGTATTTTATTTTAAAATTAACTTTTAAAGTACATACAGTAAAAGATTAACTCGAGTGGGACCCGAACCCACGACTTCCACTTTGCTAGCGTGCGGCTCTTTCATCCGAGCTATCGAGGAGGCAAGTCACAATCGATTTAAAGTTGACTGTGATCCTGCATTGTGTGTATAAAAATTATAACACATCTTAACTATGGAAGTACATACAGTTTAAGTTTGAATCGATTGTGACTTGCCTCCTCGATAGCTCGAATGGAAGAACCCAATTCTAGCAAAGTGAAGGTCGTGGGTTCGGGTCCCACTCGAGTTAATCTTTTACTGTATGTACTTTAAAAGTTAATTTTACAATAAATACAATTTATATATATATATATATATATATATATATATATATATATATATATATATTGAAATAAACGATTGTGTAATCGACTTTTAGCTCATTTGCAACGTTTGACAATGTTTCACCAAGATCACCCATGATGTGTGTGTGTGTGTGTGTGTGTGTGTGTGTGTGTGTGTGTGTGTGTGTGTATGTCGTGTGCACGCGCTTGTATGGATGTTAGCATTCACGATGACTCCAGAACCACATCATTCGGCGGAGGAGATGGGGAGTTTATTATGAGCAGTTTTTGGTTTTTATACATTATTTCTGAAACAGCCATATCTCCAAACTTTTCGGTTTCATTGTCACGAACAGTTCTCGTTTGACACATAAGGCAGAAAAGCTACACACTTACGGAAGTTTAACAGTGTTTTTTTATAATTGTAAACATTCAGTTACGATATGAACATTTTTTTATCATGTTTCAATATAAACTATAATTTATATTCAAATAGACGATTTAAAATAGACCTAAAAGGTAAGTATAGGTAGAGATAACTCTTATTTTAGAAAGTTAATAAAAATAATTCAGAAGATCAACTTAAACAAAATTTTATTGTAGACGTGTGTATGTTATGTTTCGGCAAATTAAATGCCTGTTCAAACAATATTAATCTTTACAAATAGGTTAGATAATTTATGTATACATTTGTAAGACAATATTAGTAGGGTCTTATTAAGTCAAGAAGTTGGTCCATATTGGTTGGAATATAGATGCAATCCATATTTAATGACATAAACATCTTATTGATGTTTATTCCAGATGTAAAATAAATCTCACGATTACTTTAATGGTATCTTCAAGATGTTTTAAATTTTATAAAGGTAGAGACCGTGGTTACTGTAGGAAGTCAATAAAAATAATTCTGAAGATGAGCTTGTGTAAACTAAATTTTATTGTTGACATATATATGTTACATTTAGATAAATTAATTGACTTTTTCAAACAATATTAGCAAAATTCCATACGAATTAAATTAAAATTAATGAATGTTTTTTTTTAAAAAGACAACTAATTTACCGAACACATACATGTTTACAATAAAATTTAACTTACACCATTGACCTTTCAGATTATATTTATCTATTGAAAGTTAAGTAATTGTAATTATACACGCACACATGACCACGCGCGAACATGCGCGTGCACACGCGAGCACGCGCCTACCTCCACGGACGCGCACTCGCATGCTTACGCCCACGCCCATGCTCACGCACACTGTCACGCACACGCACACGTTCACGCTCACGCACACGCATTCGCACACGGATAGGCACACGCATGCGCACGTACACACTTGGAACAGACTGAATTAGTTTAAACATTCTTAGTTCACAAATCTTTCGTAATATGCATATGCATAAGTCAACTAAAATATTTGGGAAGCTATTAATTCCCAAAACTTTATCGATCCTGCGCATAATTAAGTAATTTGAATTTAAAATGAAATAAATTACTATCCGATATAGTCGGAAATGTCTAGGTCATACCAATATTACCACCATGTAGAGCGTCTATGTATACCTGAGTATACAAATATTCAGCTGTAGTTGTAGTTTTCCATAAATCCCTAATGGAGTAACTTACTTGGGGCACTCTGTACATTTAGAGGTTCGGAATGGCTATACAGAGGCGTATTTTTACATTATTTTCGACACTATGAAAAGGAAGTTGAATTTTGAATTGGTTAATTTGACAAACAGGTGAACTGAATGTAATTATGTAACTGTACACTAACCTGTTTCGATGCCTTCAAAGCCAAAGGTACATCGGAGTATGAAGAATCGTATAAGTTATTTTACTTTACTTTCCCTTTTCTGGATTTTTCCGTACCATTTCTGTACTACTGATAATATCAACATTCGGAAAATAAATTATACGATTCTTCACACTCCGATGTACCTTCGTCTTCGAAACAGGTTAGTTTACAATTACACAATTATATTCAGTTCACCTGTTTGTCAAGGAATTTAGCTTATTATATACAACAATCTACTGCCTATTTGCACAAGTGGAAATTGTGTAGCTAGTATATTTAACATAGCGATTTGATTATTTGTATCAGTTGTACGACAATACCCAAAATACAGAACGTTGATTAAATGAATCAATTTTATTTATAAAACTTACTTATACATTTTATGCGAGATCGTAGTGCGCCACTAGTGCGCCACAAAAATTCAACATGGCTGCTATAGCGGTGAGCAATAAAAGTGTTTAGTGTTAGTTTATGGGTGTGGTAGTGCATTATTCTTAAACTTCGAGCGATAATTTTTAAAAAAAGGGCTTTTAAACATCAATTTATTGTAAAGTGACTCATTCTTAATATAATGGCAACAGTTCAAGTAACCATCTTCAATATATTAGAATATATTGGCGAAAGAAGTCGACCACATCAGGAAGGTGACTCTGTTTTCAAAGCTGGTCACATTATATTATGTGGTTTAGAAGAAGGATCTTCCAGCATAAAGAGTTTATGTTTGCAGACATGAAGTTTGAGATCTTCGCCACATGAAATTACATTAACTTTGCATGAATATATTAAGCAGTGGAGGTGGCTTTGTACATGCAAAGCCGGCATGTCTGGTTTTTGCAAACATATTGCAGCTATGATTTACATCAACAGGTAACATCTTTACAATCTTATATTTGGAATGCTATAATAAAATGAGCAATGATTAATACTAATTGCTTTCAATGTGGTCTAGGCATGAAGTCCTAGAGATTGTAAGCTGTACTGGCTTAGAGCAAAAATGGGGCAAAGAAAAGAAGGCTTTGGAAGAATCATACCAGACTAAGCCATTTAGGGAATTTTGCCACCCAACAAATAAACAGAAGTATCATTGTAAAACTTCATCAGAGCTAGATGATAAGAACATTGCTTTACTTTCTACAGGTGGGTACTACCTATATTTTTTATATATTCAAAATCTTTTCATGCATCTAATGAGTTTTAATATTTTAGGTGTTGCTGAATCTGCCTTAACCAAACTTATTAGTAGGAAATTCGATGCAGATAAAGTAGTTTTTAAAACCTCAACCAAATTAGACACACAAAGCTTTACAGTACTTTCTGCAGGTATTTTTTAAATTTTTCTAGGTTTCACCAACAAATTATAAACACATCTTATTTCAGGTGAATCGTTACTGTCCACAAGCCCAATTCACAAATATCTGGCATTCAAAATGGGTAGGTATCTATCTAGATTGTTTGATAACTATTTTATCCTAACACTTTTATTTTACTGATAATGATATATATATATATATATATATATATATATATATATATATATATATATATATAATTTTAATTATTTTAGGAACATATCAAAACTGTTGAAACATATAGATGTGTCAGAGTTTTTAAAACTAACCTTAAATTAGAGAATTTTGAGCTTAAGCCATGTTGCAAACAATTAGTTATTGACCTATCATATGTAAATGCGCTTAAGATAGCACAATTTAAACAAGGTTCTCCGTCTTGGGCAAAAGAAAGAGAGTTAAGATTTACAGGTACTGTAATGCTGTTTTCAATATTTTTCCACAAATTTTTATTATTATTTTCTTTAAAATTCTAGGGTCAACCTGCTACTCAATATATACTTTCAAAAAAACAGAAGATTGGGAATCAAAAGCGAAAAGAATATTTTTTCCTAAACACTTCATAAACCGATTTACTAAATATGGCAAAAATATGAGAGCGAAGCCCAGGAGTTGTACAGCAAAAATAATAATTGCGAAGTAGTTACCTTGGGATTGGTTGTTTGCAAAACATTGCCTTGGATAGGATTTTCTCCTGATGGAGTTGTTTTTGAAAATGGCTCACCAACAAGATTAATTGGAGTTAGAAGAAGGTGTAACAAAATTAAAGAAGAAACATACGTACTATGGACAGGTGCAGCAGGGAATGGCTCTTTTAACGAAACTTGCTTAATTATACACTGTGTCTCTTGAATTTCTGGACATAGGGAATTCCCAAGTTAAAATAAACTATTGTAAATATTGGCTTCCCTAATTATTTTACAAATGTCAAATGTAATACTTCTTAAGGAAAAAAGGCTGCTTCTTATGTTACAATTGCATTTACATTTGGTTCATCCGTTTTCGAGAAATTTAGGAAAAACTTAAGGGCTTTTTCGTAACTGGTCAAGGTTGCTTTGCTTTAGACAGACAATGCTAACAATAATTATTAATTGTCAGTGTAAATCATTCATTGTTCAAAAACAATTCATTCATCATTAAAACTTTATTTGGGACAGATTATTACTTTTTAAAGAAAAAATTGTTTATAAAAATGAATTATTACACCATTGAAGAAATTTATTGAGTGGCATTACTCTGGCAATTCACTTAGAAATATCAGAGATTTGTACTCGGCTAGTTATCAAAACCGGCAAATTCCAAGTGCAGAAACAATTTCAAAAATTATCAACTTATTCAAATCTACCGGTAACGTTAATAAGCCATGATCGACTTGGATATTGTTTAGCTGCAAACGGAGATTTATTTGAACACTTGATCAAATAGTAGAAATGATGATTTTTTTGTTATTTATTTTCCAATTTTCATAATTAATTTGTTTATTTAGAATATCATCTTCTTGTTTATAACAGACTTATTTTATTTGTGCTCCTTATTGTGTTTATCCTGACACGTACATGGCTTATTAACGTTACCGGTTACGAAAAAGCCCTTAAGTTTTTCCTAATTTTCTCGAAAACGGATGAACAAAATGTAAATGCAATTTTAACATAAGAAGCAGCCTTTTTTCCTTAAGAAGTTTTACATTTGACATTTTACTGTAAAATAATTAGGGGAGCCAATATTTACAATAGTTTATTTTAACATGGGAATTCCCTATGTCCAGAAATTCAAGAGACACAGTGTATATTGTAGCTTTCTAAATCATATTTACAAGTAAAAGTGCCTTTTAAGGAAAGTTTTGCAAAGGATTTAATAAACGAAGTGTCTTGTAAATATTTTAATAATATGTTGCATTTCTATTGTTTAAATAAAGATTAGTTTTTGGTTGTAAATAAAATGTTGTGTTCATTAAAATTTAAGTGTAAATATAATTATAATATTGTAAATATAATTGTGTTGTGTTACAAACCTATGTACTTATTCAAATATAAAATGAGTATAAACAGTAGGCATAAAGTAACTATAAATAGAATTATTATAAAAGTTTAATTAAATAAACAAAATAAAAAGCATACGTGATTAAGAACCTACTTACATGTTATAAAAGTGTATGTACCCTTGCTTTCAAACATTTCCCGTACACCCATTTTTCGTTGTATTAGATCAGGGTTGTAACTAATCAACTCTGCCATTCAAAACTTTGAAAAGTCAAAATGAAAAATTTCAGTAAGTTGCAGCAACAATAAATCTCCTTACCTTCTACAACACTCACTAATTTCTGCATAATCATTTGTAATCATTGGTTTTTATCAGGAATTATTCTGTAAGACAGTATAATTTGTGTCCTGAGGGACAAATCATAATTTTTGTTAATTCTGTCAATATTACCTTTAACCTAAGCTCAAAATTACCCATCCGCACAGCTAAAATTTTGAAAAATCGTTACTTGATTTAGAAAGTGTACCTGAAACTTATGATCTTGCAAATACTTTTTACAATTTATAACACTTTATTGTCTGCCAATATAGGCAAAGATAAATTTACAATATTTTCCCAATTATTGCGGTAATATCATCTGCATATGGTATTAGGTACCAGTTAAACTGTTGTAATATTTTAAAAATTTTTATTCTTTGAATTGCCCTTTCCACATGAACCCTGGCCCTTGCAATGTCTGCTCTTCTTTCTGCATCATTTTTTGAAAATTGGTTTGTTTTCTTAAAAAGGGAGGTCTAATTAACTTTACCATTTTCTCATTGCATTCTTTTTCTATCATAATTCCTTTGTCTGTCATAATTGCGTCATAAATATCTAATTTATCAATAAATTTTTCATAACTAAATATAGCTTTATCAGAAGCACGACCTCCATATTCTGCACTATTAAATGAAATTACCCTAGACAGAGTTATGCCAATTAAGTACTTAATTGTATGTAGGTACTCTTGTAGTGTGAATAGGAGGAAATTCTGCACTTTAAACATTTCAACTTCTGGATCCGTATTTCAGTGCAGTCCAAAACCACCCTTGTACTTTTATAATTTTCAAAGCACTTGGGCACATTTTTTAAAACCTCTTCTTATTTGGCCAATAAATAGCTGTTTTTAAACTAACAGCAAGGAGACTTACAGTTGAATAAAACATACTTCTACATAAATATTGACTTATTCTAACAAAACGGCTAAACAGGCAAAAGGGATATCAAGTTTTAACTTGCATAGCACCAAAAGAACTCTTGTTTCCATGTTAGGCCGATTGCATCCATTAAAATGTGCAATGTTCCCTGCACACTTTATAGTGGTCTTTAAAATATGGTTGTTAATACCTAAAATGCAAATATTTTCTATTATACAAAAAAGAAATAATGTTTTATTGTGTATCTTAGTACCAGCAAAATTCATAAGTTTTTCATCAGAATTTAAAATTTGGAGTAACTCGAAGAATTTGTGTTGATTTTCCTCAATAAATGTGTTTTGCAACGGGGGCTCTGATAATAATTGTCGGTATTTACTTAAAGCCAATCCTGATGTTGGTTCTGAAACATTTTGTATGACTGTAATGGTATCTGTGTCTATTAAATCCATGTCGTCATTAACCATTATAGTTTCATCCATGCTCAAGTTAGAAGAGCATTTTTGCAGCCTGAATTAAAAAAAAATCGATTAGTATAGGTACAGTAAGGTACATCAACATGTAAGATACTTATATATATATATATATATATATATATATATATATATATATATATATATATATATAGTGTGATGGCTAAATTGACTTGCTAAGTGGGGATAGGGTTCAAATGATTTTTAATGATTGTTATTAAATTATAACGTAATCTTGAAATAAAATTTTTTATTTCATACCCGGAAATATTCATGTTAATTATTAAATCGTAATTTGTAATTAACAGTTTCAATGTGAAACGGACTTGGTTGGAATTTGCACAAATTACGCATGCGTTACGTCCTTGCTAACTTAAATAAATGAAACCTGTCAAAAATTTCACACAGGATCTAAAATTAGTGAGTATAATTTTGATTTTCTTTGAAGTAAAATTATTATTTGTATAATTACACCGGTTCATTGACTTTTCAGATATTGATACATGTTGTCGCACAAACATTTGTACACAATCAAACAAAAAACATAAATACAGGACATCAAAAGAATAATCAATGCAATATTTGGGTTATGATAGAAAAATTTAACTCACATGTGTTGTTGCAATTTCCAAATGATGGTCACATTGGGCTTGTTCCATATTAACATTGGACGTAGACTTCTTTCCATGTATCGATGATACTGCCTTGCTGTTGAAAATTGTGGTGCTTAATTTCCATAACTTCATTCAAATCCATTAACTTGTGATAAATCTTCCTCGTGGTAAGTACGATGTACTTATGTATATTTAAATGTTGGTTTATTTTTTTTTTTTTTATTTATTTTATTTTATTGACATGCACATCACCCGATATTCGAACACGATTTCGAAATGAAACAATTACAATATTATCGACAATTATAATCGGTAACCTTAGTTTTAACTTTTGTTATAGGTTAAAACAATTGTTTCTGAAATCTCAACTCTACGTAGATCGCGTTTCAAATCCGATAATGTTAACGAAAATTTTAACTTACATGTTAACAAAAGCACTACTACCACTATGACTCGTTAGTCACAAAAAATTACAAAAGCAAGAGAATTCAAGAGAGCGAGATATTCCTTTTATGCTTTTCTCATGGATACCAAATTTTCATTTTTTTCTACATTACACACAAAAGATCCTAGCATCTGATTGGCCTAAACAAAATTGGTAAATTAACTAAAACATACATTATGCCATAACTTTTTCAAATCAAACAGGGTTTACTTTTTAAATACATTTTTGGAATCAGGGCAACTTTCTGCATAAAAAGACACCTCACATGCTATACTTCGCTTCAATAATTTACGTTTTGACAAACTAATATCTAAATTTACGAATATCTAACAAATTTTATATTTTACAACTAAACTAATTACATATTCAAATTCTACATAAAAAACTGTATCAGAATACACCCATTTCAACCCATTTTACCTAGTTTTAACAAAATTTCTACTTTCATACCTTAATTTTAGGTAGTTAACCCAACTTTTCTAATTTTATGTTTAGATTACATATTTACTGTTAATTTATTTGTGAAAATGAGGGAAACCTACTATTATATGTTTTTGTAATTTATTCTAAACTTATCTTATCCTATAAAAACTATAAATTTGTAAAATCCTTAAATAGAGTACTTAACGTAACTTCATATAATTTACTTTTTACTTGCGTTTTAAACGTCTGTATCACTTGACATGTTTATCTATTATGTTCTTATGTATGTCTCTCACACAAACACTGTTTATTTTTACTCCATAGTTCATAATTTTGTCTTTTCACATTTCCATAATGTTAACATATTTTGTAAATGTTTGTATACAAATTGTAATTATATATTAAATATCACATTGCACAAATGTTTTCATGTTCTTAGCTATGTTTCTAAGTCACCATCACTCCTTATAAACTTTTTAAACACTTTGTGAATTACCAATACACTATGTTCGTACCATAACCCTTTCTTATTGTACGCAGAGTTTATGCATTGTACCTATTACTATATATGTTCTACACATTAGAATTATTGTACTTCATGTAATCAATATCTGTCACGTGCTTAAATTGCATAAATAAATTGATTAAAATGTGAAATTACATAAATATGTTAAAGGAATATAATCGTACACACTAATATGTATCGTGTTGACCTTTCTCACGTTCTACTGGTATAGCTCATTGCTTTTATGAATATAACAACCTTGTTCATACCCCACAAAGCCTGTTTTGTTGCATCAAAACCATATTTTTATACTCGTATACTATTTTTTCTCATAACGAGCTGTATACTTCTTCAATTTTATTTAAACTTGCATACTATATAGAATTTAAGCTCGATAAACTCTAGCCTCTTTATTATGTCTATTTCTAACCATCTCAAATATATATATATATATATATATATATATATATATATATATATATAATAATTTAATTTAATAATAATGATTAAATTGAAAGTTTAAAATACTATAAAGGTGCATATAACCAGATATTTGTTGTTCACCGTTATGGGTGTTTGAAAGTGCACCAATAGGTGTCGCCGTCTTCGTCGATTATCACGAATACCCATACACGTGTGTAACTTGTATATAATAACTGTTAATCATTGTTTATTAAATTGCGCTGTCAATTTACCTTGACAAAATATATCAGTGGCTCTTGTAGCGCTGATCCTGTAACTGTGTTTGATGTCTCCATATCAGTTAGAATTATGTATAAAAAACGTTAATATAGATTTCATATTACTTGTGTTTATTTTTCATTTAGGGTAGACACTGTGCCATGTTTGCATAATTGAGTAAGGGCTATCCATTGCACTCCTTAAAAATTTTCTAGGCAGTCTAGATAGTTGGGCTTTCATGGGTGATTTTCGATTTTCTTATGGCCGTCATATTGGATTGTTATACCAAAGGGTGCTGACATAAATTAGAAATTCATCAATGTATCACACAATGTCAAAAAAATTCGATTCCCTCAAGAAAAAAAATCTAAAACATAAAGTCATCATGCGAAATAACAAATGCATTTTTCAAAGCCTTAACAAACAAAACAGACAACTAAATTAATAAATAAACAAAGAACTAGGTTAATGCGCTTGATAAAAACTGCTCAAAATGACCCCCTCCCCCCTATGTTCGATACAGAGCACTGTTCTTCTGTCTATGTTTAACACTGCCACAAGAATGGTTTCCCCGCTGATAGATTGGAACAGGTTTATTATTTTTGCCTGTAAGCATTCCTCATTTTGAATAGGTGTGTCGAACACCTTATCTTCCACAGCACCGCACGAAAAAGTTCTAAACGGTTTAAACAAGGGGATCTTGCTAGCCAAGGCGCATGACCATGAGTTCCAATACAGGATTCTGAAAACCACTCATTAAAATATTGTGTGGACCAGCTCCATCCCGTTGAAACCACTTTAAATTTCTCAATGTCGCTTTCCAGGATCAAATTCATTTTGAAGAAAATGTAAATACAATTGCCCATTCAATCGCTCCGGTAGAATACGTGGTGCCAGAAGTTTGTTGTTTATTAGGCCGCACCACACATTAACAAAAAACCGAATTTGTGGTCTTATTCACTGCACCAAATGTGGATTTGCAACCACATAAAAATGTTTATTTCTTCTGTTAAACATTCCACTGTTTTTAAATAATGTTTCGTCGGTCCATACGATTTTAGTCGGTAATGCAGCATCTTCCTCCAGTTGATTGCTAAACCACTGGCAAAATTCAAACCTTCTTTGGTAGTCTCCTGGATGAAACTTTTGTACTGCTAAAAACTTAAAGTCGTGATATTTGTGTTTTTTTAAGAATTTTTTGGATGCTAGATTTTGATAAATTACATTCTGCAGTAACTTTGCACTGAGCTGTTCCAGGATTCATATGCACTTGTGCCAAAACATTAATTTCATTCACCTCACCATTACGGACAGGGTATCTTCTAACATTTTATAACATTTAAAACTCCTCTAGACGATTAAACAAACGCTGGAAAATGTTTATGTTCGGTTGCAATCTTTCGGGATAGAGTTCTTTGTAATTTCGAGCTGCCGCCACGGAATTGCGGTTATTACGTATATAAACGTTGCACATATCGAATCTTTCATGAACATAAAACCTAGGGATTGCTGCTAAGAAAATTCAAACTTCTATTTGATTATTGCAGCATACCACAAAACGGTCACAAGTTAAGAATTATTGACAAACATCAAGCTTTTAAGTTTGTCTTTTCATGGCAATTTGATCAAATATAAATATTTAGTAGGTACTCAAACCCTCTCCTAAACTCCCTTTGAACGCTGCAAACAGTTTGTTTTCGCAAAAATAAGTAGCATTATTGGAAATTAAAGACATTTTGAAAAAAGTTGTTTGATAATTTCTAATGGTGATTTTTCTGAAAAATGGCAATTTTAATTTTTTAAACAAGGCCAGAAGAACAAGGATCTGTATCAAACATAGAGGGGGTCATTTTGAGTAGCTTTTACAAGGTGCATTAATCTAGTTTGTTGTTTATTTACTTATTTAATTTGTATAGTTGTTTGTTTTGTTTGCTAAGACTTTCAAAAATGTATTTGTTATTTCGCATGATAACTTTATTTTTTAGATTTTCTTTCTTGTGGGAATCGAATTGTTTTGGCCATGTGTGATACATGGGTGCATTTCTATTTTTTTCTGCACCTTTTAGTATATGGCAGCAATAAGAAAATCAAAAGTTACCCATGAAAGCCCAACTACCTAATCTGCCTAGAAAAATTTTAAGGAGTGCAATGGATAGTCCTTGCTCAAAAAAAAATTATTACAAAAATGGCCAATACAAAAACCTGGAAAATATTATCAAGTTTCTGAAATGGCCGCTAGGGGGCGTAACTGCAATCTTGAATCTAAAAAAGTGATGTTTCTCTTAATTCTGCTATATTAACCTAATAAAAAAATAACTGATCTTTAAAGTCGAGGATAATCTGAACTTTTTTTGTTTGGCACTTTTTGACGTATGTCTAAAAATTAAGCGGTGGGGGCTATTCAAAGGTTTCCTTAAATCACCCCCAGTATCTTCGAAACTGCTAAGCCGATTTTAACAAACTTGGGCGCGTTGAAATGAGCTATTCTTAGGCTACAAATGTTATAATATTTGAAGTTTTGTTAGTTTCACATGTCGTCGCTAGAGGGCTTTGTTCGACATTCCGACAGAAACGGTTAATTTTCGCAAAAAAATTAAATGCATTGGTATTACTTTTTTTCATGAATAATTAGCTAAATGATGCCTAAACAAGATCGCGCAGACTGCATCTCGATATCTTCTTCTTAAGCTAAAATATCGGCCAAAGAAAACTTTATACGAAAATCCCTTAAATTTTTTTTTTAACTATATTTTTCTGGAATTGTTTCTATTATGTAAGTTGTGGCCCTAAAAAGGACCGATTTAAAGGAGGAAAGGTTATAATGCTCCCATAAATGCTCGAAATGCTGACCATCACGCTCTATGCATTGCTGAAGCCTCTCATGACTAGACAAAACTGCAGCTTCAATTTCGGCCCTCGGTATGTTACGTATTGCGTTACGAATCCGGTTTTTCATATCTTCTCTAGTAGTAGGTTGAGTCAGAAACACGATGTCCTTTAAGCGCCCCTATAAATAAAAATCGAGGCAAGTTAAGTCTGGCGATCGCGGCGGTCATGGAAACAGACTTCCTCTTCCAATCCAACGCTGTTGAAATACAGCATTAACATGCTCTCGCCCATTAATAGCAAAATTTGCGGGGCAACCATCCAACTGAAAAAAACAATTTTGCCTTGTTTCCAGAGGTACATCTTCCAACAACAACGGTAATTGATTGGCCGAAAAGTCAAGAAATACATTGCCATTTACGTGTTGTTCGAAAAAACATGGCCCAATAATTCTGTCTCCCAGTATGCCACACCATACATTTAAACTCGAACGTCCTTGGCGCTGAACTTCACGCAACCAATAGGGATTTTCTGCAGACCAATAATGCATATTGTGCATATTGACTCTCCCGTCACTACTGAAGGTCCAAAGAATTTGAAATAAAAATTCTATATTTTCGCGTATAATGCCTAACATCCAATGGCAATAGTCTAATCTTCGATCAAAATCTTCGTCTTTCAAGGCCTGATGCAAAACGACATGATATGAGTGCATTCTTAAAGTAATTAAAAAAAGTTTAAACGAATACCTATATATTTTGATGGCCATTAAAACTTACCTATGGTACTTCAAAATATTTTGAACCGTTGTCCGTGATATGCCCAACTCAGTGGATAATGCTCTTGTGCTAACATGAGGATTTCCTTCAATATAGTCCAGTACACAGTTAATATTTTCTTGTTTTCTTCCAATTCTGTGCCGTTGAAACGTAGGCCGAAAACTACCACTGGCTCGTAAGCTCGCCACTAATAGGGGAAAAACTCTTACATCGCAAGGACGCCAATTTGGATATCGAGCCTCGAAAAGTCTTTTAGCTACTACGGCATTCTGAAGACATTCAAAATAAATTGCAAACATATCAACAGCTTTATTATTCGTAAAACGCATTTTGAAAGCACAAACATTGCTCAAAGTAACGCGAAAGTATTGACAACTATTGACAATTTGAGGATTATGTATGTTTTGTTTAGGAATCTGTTTCCATTGCCTGCATCTATTAATTGTATTTTTCGTATATATCCATAGTGAATACGCATTTAAACAAACAAAAAATAGGCCTTTGGTATAACCTTTAGCATTGCTTACTTGCCCGTAGTAATTTCAAAAAGGGTGATCTTATTCTGGTGAATAAATTTACAAACATTTAAAATCGCAATTTCTAGGTAACCCATTCAGAGCCGAAATTGAAGCTGCAGTTTTGTCTACCCATAAGAGACCTCAGCAATGCACAGAGTGATGGTCAGAATTTCGAGCATTTACGGGGCATTAAAAACCTTCCTCCTTTAAATCGGTCCTTTTAGGGCCACAACTTACATAATATAAACAATTCCAAAAAAATATGGTTAAAAAAATAAAAATTTAAGGGATTTTCGAATGAAGTTTTCTTTTGCCGATATTTTAGGTTAAGAACAAGATATCGAGATGCGGTTTTCGCGAGCTTGTTTAGGCATCATTTAGCTACTTGTTCATGAAAAAAAAGTCATACCAATGCATTTAATTTTTTTTGCGAAAATTAACCGTTTCTGTCGGAATGTCGAACAAAGCCCTCTAGCGACGACATGTGAAACTAACAAAACTTCAAATATTATAACATTTGTAGCCCAAGAATAGCTCATTTCAACTCGTTCAACTCGTTTCAACTTGTTAAAATCGGCTTAGCAGTTTCGAAGATACAGGGGGTTATTTAAGGAAACCTTTAAATACCCCCCACCACTTTATTTTTAGACATACGTCAAAAAGTGCCAAACAAAAAAGTTCAGATTATTCTCGACTTTAAAGATCAATTATTTTTTTATTAGCTTAATATAGCAGAATTCATAGAAACATTACTTTTTTATATTCAAGATTGCAGTTACGCCCCCTAGCGGCCATTTCAGAAACTTGATAATATTTTCCAGGTTTTTGTAGTGGCCATTTTTGTCATAACTTTTTTTTTTGCGCAAGCCTCTACGATGTATAGTTTCCCAGATACACTACCTCGCATTCTTAGTTGGCCACCCTGTACATTGTAAAAGTGACCACCCTGCATAGTAGCTCTTATTCAATATAAATAGAGCGCTTGATTAAATCCCAATTAACTTGGGTTTTCTAATTACAGATTAATTAGAGAATTCCAGTGCACTTGTTTTTCAATTCAATGTAGTAATGGTAATATTTTTGAGAATTGCTTAAGATGTTAAAACAAATTTATACGATATTAAAAAGATGATAAAGCATACATTTATTCTAATATCTACCACTACTGAGAACGATAACTGTAATTATTTTCGGAAGGTATAGATTTATGTAAAATATAAATATAAAAATACTATATTTAAAAACCCAAAAGATAAGTATTTTAAGTATGTGTAATAATGTCTGTTTACACTTTTATAACTTGACTAAAATTAAAAATTGAAAAACCAAAATCCCATTTCTCTATATACATTTTTACCCGTTTTATACATAATTTCAAATCAACACTAAATGGGTTAGTCTATAAATTCAATAATTTTTGGCTACATCGCGGTAAGCCACATTGGAAGTTTAGACATATTAAATCAAATTTGCCTTCAAAACGACAGTAATCTTTAATTGAACATCTTCTACCGTACAATCAAACCCACTCTATTAGGTAGATCTGATTTTCAAATCGATAATTTCATTAGTCGCAACTAAATACCAAACTTCTAAATTGCAATAAAGCGTATCACTTCTTTTATAAATCAATCTTTTGACAACGTTTATTTAATGGAAAAGCTGATAAATGTTAGAATATATGGTAATATGTCTCAGATAGTGTCGCCGATCCATGAACAATAACATTAATCCTTCTATGGGTATAATCAACCTCTAGTGGCTAATAATATATTTAATTGTTACGAAGAATCGCTATAAAACCTACTAGGCACTAAAAATTATTATTAACCGTTGCCATTATAAAAAAACCGTTATGTATAGCTAACACTAGCCGTTAGCAGGTATGGCCGAGCTGGACCTGATCACTCGGCGGCCCAGTCCAGCGCTGAAAATAATATTTCTATAATTAAGTGATACTGAGTGGAATAATGCAATTACTGTGAAATGTTCCGTGTTTAGGATTATTCGTATATCGTCTAACAGAACAAATTAAAAAAATAAAGCTATTTCAAATTAATTAAAGTAACATTTTCCTTTTAATTCGATACAATCACAATAGGTGTCATGTAAATGAGTATTGCACAAAGGGTTGCGGTACGGAATCTGATACAACCCTAAAGCTTAGTTAATAAGATATAATCTCACTTGAAATGATAGAAATTCTCATCACATATTTACAGATTACATACAAATGTAGTATTAAATATTACTAATTTGTATTCAAATAATGAATAAACAGCGCGTAAAAGCAGTAAACAGAGAAAGCTTGATAGTAGGAAAGATGTAAAATTACAAACACGGCTTTTGAGTATCACGTCATGTAGTTCGTATTTCAAATTTATATAATCCTTTGAAAAGGCGTGCTGGCACAATTCTCAAAACATACTAAATCTATTCGATGTTAAAACGTGTGATATATTTTGATATATGGTTTGACACTTATCCACATTCTCTACGTTGTTTCATTTTCCTATATTCCCAAGCAATTGTAAGCTCGACGATGTTATACATATATCTTATTGAAACCAGATTTGATGTTTAATTTCCAAAAAGATTGACTAATTAGTCTTGTTCGAAAGGATAATTAGTTTTAACTCATTTTGATATTTTCTCTCTGAGTAAATTATAAATTATGATTTTGCATGGCTAGCATATGCGAATTCCTATTATAAAACCTGTCGACTATATTATGCACCTTAAAAATTCTTGACTTCAAAGATTCATATATTTACAAGAAAACAAAAAGAAGACAAAATTTACATGTATGCGAATGTTGTATATAACTACAAGTAAATGCACAGCAACTAAAGTAACGTGCACTTACTTGATATCTCTCTTTAACTTACGATTATAAATAGAGAAAGCTCATGTTCCTGAAATAAATTAAACTCCACTTCGTCTTGAGTTCCATTAGTCATAAACATATTTAACAATTTAAGATATCCATAATTTCTACTTGACACTGTACATGAAATATTTAATGTAACCAATAAAACTGAAGTACCTGGACATATAAACCGTAAAGTGTTTTTTCAGAAATGAATTACATTCGTGAAAATATTTCAATATTGTTTCATGGATAATTCACATTTGATCCAATCCATCTATATAACCAAATTGATACTGAATTTTTTATGTTCTAAATAACGAATTTTACCTGTCAAGTAACTTTATAAAAGGTAAAACAATGGATTTTTAAATTTTCATTTTATTGCTCTATCATGAATCAAAACAGGCACTGACAGCTGACACGACTACAGTGGCATTCGTTGAAGGGGCGGATGGTTACATGACCACAGTTCAAAACCCCCTGCTGCTCAATCTCAATAGGACGCACCTCTTAGATTTCCTCTTTTATAATTAATGACAATCTTAAAATGTGTTTTTTTTTTAATTTCGATAAAATTAATAGCAATAGATTTTAAACGTACAATTATGAATCGTAGTTGTAATACATTTTTTTTAATATCAAATTTTATTGAATCTTATGAATAATAAATTAATAAAAATTATATACAACATTCATTTGTTTAAAAGCCGAAAGTCGTTAAATTAAGGAGTTTAATATTTAAATGGATGTCAGTTTTGTTGCCGAAGACCAAAAGTTGTTAATAACTTGCCTTCACTTATATGCCAGAGTAGATTAATCACCAATGACTAGAGGCAAAAGTTAAGAAATTGTAAACTTACAAGTTGAAATTGTAAATAAACGTATATGAAAACTTTCAACTAATTTATGTTTGTGATTTTACTAAGTAAAACTATGAACAAATAACGATAAAGCTTTACAAAATGAGATGTACAAACAAAAGGACAATCTGCTCCAGACAGCGTCCTTTCAAAACGATATTAAGGTCTTTAATTTAAGATAAATGTCATCTTCTCTCACGTTTATCTTCGCAAAGTGGTCCATTAGTGTTCTTGAAATAATAAAAGTAAATACTTTGTTTACGTTACTTTATCTCATTGCCTCTTACTTTTGTGAGCTTAACAGTATCATTATAGTGGTATTCGTACCTACTTAATTACAATCATGGCTAGTCAGAAGTAAATAAATATTTCCATAAACACAATTTTTATCAAGATGTATTTTGATATTACTTATAGAATTAATCGTTTCTCTATTAAACAACTATTGACATACCAAGAATCGCAAAAAAAGTACGTACATAACTCATTAATTTCCGTTAATTCATTGCTTAATGTTTGTTGTAGTAAACAGAAAGCGCATTACGTTACCAGTTATTAAATATTAGTAAGTTATATACGTACAATATACCACATTTTAAGTATAACATTAATTACACATTAAAATTTGAAATCTTATTATTTCAATTACAAAAGGATTGAGTCAACCTACTCGAAAAACTTTCCTACCATATACAATCAATAACACTAATGCTTTAAATACAAATTAATCCCACAATTAATTTATTTGTAATTGAATCATTAGTGGTATTAAGTATCGGATTCCATGAAGTAATATCAAAAAATATAAATTTAAGCAAATATAGTCGCTTTTATATTACTGCGGAAAAAAGAAAATCATATTCATCCCTTATACTCCTTAACCAGTTTATACAACGTGCCCAAGATTAGGATGAGCAGTATGGGGATCTTGAAAACGGTAAGAGATACGATGGCGGTTAAATCCGAGAATAGTTGTATAATATAGAGCATATTCACATGTAGTGTGCAAAAGTTCATTATTGTTTATCGTTTCCGAGATTAAAATCAAAATGCGATTTTTGGGTTTTTGTTTTTTCGTAATTCCTTCATTTATTTCGTCTCCGAGAAACCACCATCAACTTTAATTTTTTTACCGCCGCAACCAGTTTTTTTAATTCGATTTAACCATGTATTACACATTATGGTTTTGAAGCTAATCTTTAAGAAAAAATCGAATTAATATTCTATTTGATAATATTTTTTTATGTACAAATCTAACAACTGCTATCTTTTAAACATATTTAATTAAAGTTAAATAATTACTATAACTGTTCAAACAAGGTTGCCGTTATTTTCTAGGCACACGTAAGCTCTCTTTGCTCAAGAATTTAAAACACGGTCTAGCATGTCTGGCGAAATTGTATTAACTGCTGCCATAACCGATACTAACAACTGCCCTTCATTTTCAAAACTCCCATTATAGGTACACTTTTTCAGGTAACCCCGCAGAAACAAATCCAACGGACTTAAATCGGGTGATCGGGCTGGCCAAGCCACTGTACTGTAAGATCCTATCCATTTTCCTGTAAACCGCAATGACAAATAGCCCTATACATTTCTTGAGTTATGTGCTGGGACACCATCTTGTTGAAACCAACAGTTGCTAACTAGTGCTAGAGTCATGCAAGGCATTTTCCAAATCAGTCCTTAGCAAGTTCAGATATCGTTCGGATTTGAAATTGTGGTAAATAAAAGTTCCTATTATTCCTCATCCCAAAATGCCCATCCACATATTAAATCCAAATCTATGTTGATGTCTTCATTCTTTTGTAGATCTTCGTCACATTTTCTAGTATACCATTCGCAAAAACCTGCTTACCGCTCCTGATCAGCTAGTCTAAGACCCTGACAAACTCGAAATTTATATGGATGAAACTTATTCTTATTTAAAATGAATTGTGCTGTAGAATTCCAGTATACCAGTACGATGTTCAATTTGTCTTTTAGATATTTCACGGTTTTCAATAACGGTTTGTAAAACGGTATTAGCTTTTGTCATCAGATTGTTTTGACGGGATGGAACAGGTTTTGTAAATGAACTGTATTCTTTTAAATTAGATTCCAAACGTCTAAAATGTATTTACCAGATTGTAATGCGCCCCTACTTTTAGGGTTCTATACTTATTTTTATAATGCGCCCTTCTGGTTTGGTAACCCAACGCGGTTTTATTTTGCCTCGGCTTTGCTCAATCGGGTTTATTTTATAAACGGGGTGTGGTTCGTAGTACTGGTTGGGCTTAACACTGTAACCTTAAATAAAATCCGTAAAGCATTTTTAACACGGATATTAAACAAATATTTACAATAAATAAAATAAACGGGAACTAACAAAATATGTATGTAAGAACTCCCTGGTCCGGGTCCTGGCGTCACTGGGTGCGAAGTCGCTTCTGTGAACAAAAGATAGTCTTTTTAATCTATTCCTTACCTAAGAGGCAAAGTTTAGGTTACGGTCCTGCATGTACAGTAGCGCGAGCGTTATCCTTGATGCAGTGGTTGATCGGAGCGCCAGCGCAATGAACTCGAATCGTTGAGAAAATCGATATCGTGCTTATATGTTAGTAACTTTGGAGCGCTGAAGCAAGGATGTCCTACTCCTCGGGAAATAATACACGCGAATGCGCGTCTGCAAACTCGAGATCTCGGGACGGTCTTTCTTTAATTAATACCGGTTTAATTTTGGCAATTAGATTATTTATCTAACTAAATTAATTACCGATCTCTATACTAAGTTTAATTATTTATAATTAATCAAGGGAACAAAATACTTAATATTAAAACTACTCTAATCGGTTTACGTAAAGATAGAAAAATCTACGTACTCTCTAATTTATTTACAAACGTTCGTACACCAGGTATTTACGATGGTTATAGTGACTACCAATTTATCTACAAATTTATACAACAGGTTATGGAGGTACTCTTCTGCGATTTAAGACACCGTGTACGGTTATTGTGTTTTGTCTGTAGGTAGTGTATAAGTTTCGAGCGGGATTTCAGTAATGCACAGAAGACGTAGGCGACGGCCGGTCTTTACTGGATATACTAAGAGAAAGGTCGTAGGTCTTTACAGCCCTGTAACAACCCTTCACCCTCAGGTACTTTGTAAGATACGTCGGGGCTACCCTGCGTTCCTCTAGGTGTACTTTGTATTGGCGAGTTCCGTCGGGGCTACCCTGCGTTCCTCTCGGTGTACTTTGTGGTGGCGAGTGACGATGGGATCTACCCTTCGTGCTACTCTAGGTGTTAGTGTACTTTGTATTGTAGAGTTCCGTCGGGGCTACCCTGCGTTCCTCTAGGTGTACTTTGTGGTGGCGAGTGGCGATGGGATCTACCCTTCGTGCTACTCTAGGTGTTAGTGTACTTTGTATTGTAGAGTTCCGTCGGGGCTACCCCTGCGTTACTCTAGGTTTATGTGGTATAACTCCTGGAGCTCAGCCCGGAATTATTTACGGTCTGTAGTGTTTGAGTGTAAGTTGTGAGATTGTATAACTTTACAACTTACGTGTCTATCAATAGCAGTACAGAATTGAACTTTAGGTTGCCCGGTGCGTCGTGGTGTGCGTTCTCGCCCGATCGCGTAGGAGTCTTCGTCGGTGAACAACAGGTCGGTGCTTACACTAAGCAAACGGTGCGGCTGCGGCTACTGGTTTCTGGAACGGCTTGACTTGAATCTACTGAGATTCATCTCCCTTTATTATGCGCGTCGCGAGTTTATAAAGGTGCATCTGTGGGCGGTTTCGCGGCTACCGTGCGGGGGATGCCGTTATGCGATTGGTTAAAATCGTTCTGACGTGCAGAAACTTACGGTTTCTTAGAAATACACGTCAGCGGTGATGAATAAATTATTTGTTGTGCAATATCGCGTAAACTTATGAAATCTTACATACAGGATGGTCCGCACCTAATTTATTCTAAAACACATATGTACAGGACGCTGGTTCTTTACATACCACCCTTTCCTCTTCTTGCGGAAGATCCGTCCGCTTCACTTTTACCCTCATGCCATCAGGCATGATGATACTAACGCGACGGCGATTGCGTCGCTGGCGGCGATTAAGGCATTCCGGGGGCGGCATAAGGCGGGCCGGTTCGGGTTCCTCCTGGATGTGCAGATCCTTCATTCTTCCGGTAACCTCGGTTGTCCGGCGCAAATGTTCCGGTGTGTCCGGGGACTTCGGTCTACCGTCGGTGTGGAGCCGGGGTGGTGACCAATAGGATTCCGTACCCATACCGGATGGTCCTGGAGACGGTGTGCGGGGCGCAGGCGGCGGAGATTGTTCCCGGACTGGAGTACTGCGACGCGTCAAAAACGCTGCTTCCATGTCTTCGGTCCCGGGTTTGCGGTAGCGGTGTGGCTGCCATGGCGATATTCTTAACGGGAGCTTTCGGCGGATGCATGGTTTAAATGGTGCCATGTTGTGGAAGATAGCATTTCTGGTTTTATCCTTTGCTTTTATATGATTTCGAATACGCGGGTTTTTAATAGCCGTTAAATTATCAACGTTACCATTGGTCGTTGGTTTAGTCTGATCGGTGACGTCAGTCGCATTTCTCAAATCTTTTACATGCGCTTCTCCCGCGCTTTTCCTACTACCGGGTTCTCGGAGCTCGACAATTACGGGCAATTTGATTTTATACACAAGGTAAGGACCGGCATACTTTTTCGCTAATTTCGCGGAAAATTCTTTCGCTTTGCTTGACAGGTAATGTGTTTTACGATATACGAGATCTCCTTTGCGGGGGCGGTAGGCTCGGTGACGCAGGTTGTAATGATACCGTTGTACTTCAAAGGTCTTTGCTAATGAATCTCTAGCAAGTTCTTGTAGATCTTTTAAATACTTCATGTGTTGCGCTTGATCAGCTGCGGTTACGGCGGTTTCTGTTGTCGGCGGTTGCTTCTGGGTTGACCATGCCCTAGGTGATTCTAATTCTCTACCGAGATTAAGTAAAGCTGGGGAGAATCCAGTTGATCCATGTTGTACGGTATTGATAGCGAATGCTATTTCAGGCAGGTGAGTGTCCCACTCTCGCTGGTTAGTTCGCGTAAATTGTGCGATCATCGTCCCGATCACTTTATTGGTTCTTTCCACCGGGTTGGCATGCGGGGAGTATGGTGGAGTAGAACGATGGTTGATTCCATGCTCCTTCAAGAACGTGCGGAATAATTTGCTGGTATATTGTGGGCCGTTATCAGAGATCAGGTGTCGGGGAGTTCCAAAGCGGTATATTATTTGTTCTTTTAACGCTTGGATAATCGGCGGACTGGTAGCGTTACGGAGCGGTTTAAGTTCGACCCACTTAGTTAACCGGTCTTGAAAAACTAACAGGAATTTATAGCCTTTCTTGGAACGCGGCAGCGTTCCGATAAGGTCGGTACTTACATTGTTCCACGGATGTCCAGGTCGCGAAAAGTACATTTCTCCTTGCGGCTTTTGCGTACTACCTTTATAAGTCTGACAACTTCTACACATTTTTACGTATTTTATCACGTCGGATTTTATGGTGGGCCAGTAGTAATTGCGGTATATGCGGCATAGCGTTTTCGCAATTCCCAGGTGTCCTGCGGAGGGGACATCGTGACATTCTTCCAGGATATCTCGGCGTTTTTCTAGCGGTATACAAATTTTCCAACTAGGATGGCTTCCCATCTCTTTTCGGGTGTCGGATCAGGGAATGATTTAAATAGTTGCCCTTCCTCTATTTTATATCGTGGGTGTTGATCAGGGTGTTCTCGGACTTGCTGTGTCAAGTATTGATACCACGGACAGGTTATCTCTTCGGTTTCCTCCACCTCTAATGGAGACAGGTCGGCTTTTACTTTATAGTCCTCGTGTAAGCGAGATAGCGCGTCGGCCACAATTTTCAGTGCCCCTTTACGGTACTCCACCTGGAAGTCGAACTGTTGTAGTTCCATTATCTAGCAGGCTAGACGGGATGTCGGTTTCTCTAGCGTGCGAAGCCACTTGAGACTTCTATGATCGGTTAGCACAGTGAATTTATAGCCCTCTAGGTAACTTTTTAGCTTTTGTATGGACCATACTACGGCCAAACACTCTTGTTCAATCGTCGAGTAATTCCTTTCCGCTGGGTTCAGTGCCCTGCTGATGTACGCTATCACTCGTTCATTCGGTGCTTGTCCTTGTGTTAACACGGCTCCAATTCCGGTGGTACTTGCGTCGGTTTGTAATACAAAAGGTTGATTAAAATCCGGACAGGCTAATACAGGGGGCGGTCAATGCTTGTTTAATGGCTTCAAAGGCGTGATTTTGTGTGTCGGTCCACTGATATCTGGTGTTCTTTTCAAGAGTTCGATGAGCGGTTGACTTAGTTTCGCAAAGCCGCTAACATATTTGCGGTACCACGACGCCAGTCCCAAAAATTGACGGAGTTGCTTAACGGGGTACGGGAGCGGGTATTTGGATAATTGCGTCGATTTTTCTGGATCAGGTAAAATTCCTTTTGCGGTGACGACGTGTCCCAAATATTTGAGTTGGGTCTGACAGAAGTAGCATTTGTCTGGTTGTAGTTGAAGTCCGTTATCACGTAGTCTCTTGAATACTTCCCGTAGGTTACTCAGGTGTTCTTGAAATGTTTTTCCCAGGACTATGATATCATCTAGATATAAAAAGCGCGTCCAATCACTTCTGGACCAATAATAGAATCTAGGAATCTCTGGAATGTAGCAGGGGCGGAATGAAGTCCAAACGGTAGAACTTTGAATTGGTATAGTCCACGGCCGGGTACTGTAAAAGCGGTGATGGATATACTTCCATCTTCTAGAGGAATTTGCCAGTATCCTTGTTTCAGGTCTAGGGTACTGATATAGCTTGCTTCTCGCAGCTGGTCTAAGATGCCTTGAATATATGGTAACGGGTATGCATCCTTGATGGTGACCTGGTTAACTTTTCGAAAGTCGACGCAGAATCGATATGAACCAGTTGGTTTCTTAACCAACACTACGGGAGAACTCCACGGGCTGTGTGACGGTTCTATGATGTCTTCGGCGAGCATATTATCAACCTCCTGATTGATAAGTTCTTGCATTGCTGGATTGCGGGGATAGTATCGCTGTTTGATCGGTTTAGCATCGGGCACGAGCGTGATCTTATGTATAACATCTTTGGCTCTTCCTGTTACCTTGGTGAATTTCCTCATCTCGGTTTCCAAGAATTCGTTTAACTCGGGCAGCTGGTCTTCGTCTGGTCCATGTATTCCACTCAAGCCTCCTTGTACGGAACTTTGCAAGGGATACGTATTCCGGCGATTTCTAGTTGTTTCTGGTGTATGTGTAGAGTGGCCTGAAGATGTTCCAGCGCGTCTAATACAATCACAATGTCGGTGGACAGTTGGGGTATGTAATAACCCGGTAACTGGAGAGTTTTCCTGCCTATCTTGGCGGGGAAAATGTATAAGCCGCGGGTTTCAGTCATGGAACTGTCGGCAAGACGTACAGTGGCAACTTTAGCGTGCTCGGGTATATTCGGTTGTTAATTAGTAAATTCTTTACTTTCTCGCCTATGTATGTTCGGGAGGCTCCGGTATCAATTAAAGCATTGATGGTTTTGTTAAAGACCATAATCTCTAGGAAGAGTCTATCATCATAGGAACGATCTAATCCTTTATCTGGTTTCCTTCGTGTAAACTGCGCTACGGTTTGTAGCCAAGTGGTCCACTCGCTGGCGGTTGTTTTGTTTCCAGGTGTAAAAGCCGGGGTAGTAAAAAGTTCCTGGTGTCCCTTTACCGGCGTCTGGAGTTTTCCGACCGCGGACAGGGGCAGTCGCGGGATAATACACCTTCTTTGCTGCATCTCGAGCAAAAGGCTTTAAACGGTTCTCTACACCTCTCTTTGAAGTGTCCGGTTTTTCCACATCTCCAGCAGACGGTGGAGCGGTCATACGGAGTGGTGATAGGTGTTGGGATGGTTTTAGTGGTGTTGATTTCACGGGGACGGTGTGCTGGTGTGTCAGGAGCTGGTGTTAGACCACTAAAGTGTACCTTCTGGCGGTTTGGACTGGGAGACGGCGAGTGTGTCCGCGGAGGTAGCATTTCGAATTGGGTGGCCAACTCAGAAGTTAGGTCAGGTCTTTGAAATCTCTCTGGCGGATGTAATATTTATATTCCACCCTCAGGTTGTCATACATACGTTGTAACTGTTCCTCTCTCGACATGTTTCCATGGCGTTGCATTAGGGTCAGGACGGCGGTTACGTACTCCGTAGCTTTTTCTCGGGGTTTTTGCAATCTATTGCGGATTTCTTCCTCTAGTTGAAATTGATGTCTCGGTGGTAAAAATTGTATTTTAAAACTGACCAAGAAATCTTTCCAGGTCGTCCAGGATTGTTGATGGTTTCTGTACCATAACAGAGTGCTTTCCTTTAATAATTCCGGAAGGGCGAGTAATAGGTCACGGTCGGTGATGTTGTAGCAGGTTTGTAATTCCTCTACTCTTTCCAAGAAAGAAATCGGATCGCTGATACCGTCGTATTTCACACCCATTTGCGTATTCTATCGCAAATATCGGCGCGTCTGGTTCCGGTAATGTCTAGGTGTTCCCCAGCTGGTGGTGATGGTATCGGAGCGGCTAATGTTAGTATTTCTGGTGTCAGTGTGGTTAATTGACCTTCTCCCGTGCGTATGTATTTTATTATCCTGGCTCGAAGTGCATCTACATTTCCTCCTGTCTCTAGCTTATATTTCCTAGCTTCGGTTGCTAACTCATCCTTCTTGAGATGGTAAATCCATCCCACTCTGGTGTCGGTATCTTCAGAGTCCCTCGGTATACTCATCCTGTAACAGACAGATTAGTGTCTCTGGAAAACAAAAAATATGTGATTACTGGTATTTCTGCGGTCCTTTTGGAATCTGTAAACGGAAAATTATTTAAGGTGTTCAGTGTTTTCGAGCCCCACGTTTAGGTGCAACTTGTAATGCGCCCCTACTTTTAGGGTTCTATACTTATTTTTATAATGCGCCCTTCTGGTTTGGTAACCCAACGCGGTTTTATTTTTCCTCGGCTTTGCTCAATCGGGTTTATTTTATAAACGGGGTGTGGTTCGTAGTACTGGTTGGGCTTAACACTGTAACCTTAAATAAAATCCGTAAAGCATTTTTAACACTTATATTAAACAAATATTTACAATAAATAAAATAAACGGTAACTAACAAAATATGTATGTAAGAACTCCCTGGTCCGGGTCCTGGCGTCACTGGGTGCGAAGTCGCTTCTGTGAACAAAAGATAGTCTTTTTAATCTATTCCTTACCTAAGAGGCAAAGTTTAGGTTACGGTCCTGCATGTACAGTAGCGCGAGCGTTATCCTTGATGCAGTGGTTGATCGGAGCGCCAGCGCAATGAACTCGAATCGTTAGAAAATCGATATCGTGCTTATATGTTAGTAACTCTGGAGCGCTGAAGCAAGGATGTCCTACTCCTCGGGAAATAATACACGCGAATGCGCGTCTGCAAACGCGAGATCTCGGACGGTCTTTCTTTAATTAATACCGGTTTAATTTTGGAAATTAGATTATTTATCTAACTAAATTAATTACCGATCTCTATACTAAGTTTAATTATTTATAATTAATCAAGGGAACAAAATACTTAATATTAAAACTACTCTAATCGGTTTACGTAAAGATAGAAAAATCTACGTACTCTCTAATTTATTTACAAACGTTCGTGCACCAGGTATTTACGATGGTTATAGTGACTACCAATTTATCTACAAATTTATACAACAGGTTATGGAGGTACTCTTCTGCGATTTAAGACACCGTGTACGGTTATTGTGTTTTGTCTGTAGGTAGTGTATAAGTTTCGAGCGGGATTTCAGTAATACACAGAAGACGTAGGCGACGGCCGCCTGTCTTTACTGGATATACTAAGAGAAAGGTCGTAGGTCTTTACAGCCCTGTAACAACCCTTCACCCTCAGGTACTTTGTAAGATACGTCGGGGCTACCCTGCGTTCCTCTAGGTGTACTTTGTATTGGCGAGTTCCGTCGGGGCTACCCTGCGTTCCTCTCGGTGTACTTTGTGGTGGCAGTGACGATGGGATCTACCCTTCGTGCTACTCTAGGTGTTAGTGTACTTTGTATTGTAGAGTTCCGTCGGGGCTACCCTGCGTTCCTCTAGGTGTACTTTGTGGTGACGAGTGACGATGGGATCTACCCTTCGTGCTACTCTAGGTGTTAGTGTACTTTGTATTGTAGAGTTCCGTCGGGGCTACCCTGCGTTACTCTAGGTGTATGTGGTATAACTCCTGGAGCTCAACCCGGAATTATTTACGGTCTGTAGTGTTTGAGTGTAAGTTGTGAGATTGTATAACTTTACAACTTACGTGTCTATCAATAGCAGTACAGAATTGAACTTTAGGTTGCCCGGTGCGTCGTGGTGTGCGTTCTCGCCCGATCGCGAAGGACTCTTCGTCGGTGAACAACAGGTCGGTGCTTACACTAAGCAAACGGTGCGGCTGCGGCTACTGGTTTCTGGAACGGCTTGACTTGAATCTACTGAGATTCATCTCCCTTTATTATGCGCGTCGCGAGTTTATAAAGGTGCATCTGTGGGCGGTTTCGCGGCTACCGTGCGGGGATGCCGTTATGCGATTGGTTAAAATCGTTCTGACGTGCAGAAACTTACGGTTTCTTATAAATACACGTCAGCGGTGATGAATAAATTATTTGTTGTGCAATATCGCGTAAACTTATGAAATCTTACATACAGGATGGTCCGCACCTAATTTATTCTAAAACACATATGTACAGGACGCTGGTTCTTTACAAGATTGCCTTTGTTCAGGATATTTATCCAAGTACACCAGCTCAGTAACCACACAAATTCTGTGGGACAAGACGTAGCATGTCAACATATCGAACTTTTCTTCGTTTGTAAAATTTCATCTTTCCACAGATACACTTATTTATTAATTATAACTATGAATTAACTAAACAAAACCAAAACACAACCCACGAAGTAATGGTAATAAAAACGACTTAAAATACGTACTATTCAAGTAACAACAACGACCTCAACGCAATAAAACTAAGTTAAACAGTTTTCAACAAAATGTTAAACAAGTGTTATTTTATCAAAGCTCTCTAAGTAATATTAACATGAAAAATATAAAAATGAAAATCCGAATTTTTCAGCTTCATAACCATAATGTGTAATGCATGATTAAATTCGTAATAAAAAATACTGTCGAATACAGGGTGTTTGGTTGGTTGCGGCAATATAAGAAAATATGGTTGATGATGGTTTCACAGAGACGAACTCGCAATCGATATACAATAATGAACTTTTGCAAACTACACGTGAACATGCCCTAAATTATACCCATTTTTTCTAATTTAACCGCCTTCGTATCTCTTACCGTTTTCAAGATCCCCATGTTGTTCACCCTATCTTCGGAACGTTGTATACGATCGTCCAGAATTATAGGTAACAAATTACACAATAAACATTTTGGTTCAATTTGAATGTTTTTACGTTATTGAGACATAAAAAAAATTGCAATGATCACTATTACTCCTTAGCCCGCAAATCCATCACCACCAAAGATCACAGCAATATAGATATATACGTCATAAATACGTGCACTAAATTTAAATGACAAGTTTTTAAGCTCTCGCGTCCTAAAGCACCATCACGCATACAGACACTCAGATGAAACAATGTGCGTGGTGTGTGTGCGTGCGCACACCACGCACATTGTTTCATCTTGCGCCATAAAGGATGTTTTCTAGGGGCTCTCGAATCCATCAGAGAGGTTCTAGAGAATTCCTGTAACGTCTGATGGAGACGTTATATTATAATTTTGTTAGGGTTCTTTCCTATAGAGCTTTAGGTCTTTCATGTAGTTAGGGTATTGTTTGGAATTCGAAGGATGTTTCTGGTACATTTTGTACGTTTGTAGTACTAGTGTGTGATACGGTGATTTCGCTTGGTATTCTGTACCGGGTTAGTCAACGATAGAGTAAATTTAATTAGTGGTTTATGGGTAAACTTTGCCAATAAAATGTATTTATCATATTATTTGGCTAGTAAGTGCGCGAATTTTTTAATTATTCTTGACTATACTGAGTGTTCCGAAACAGCATGGCAAGACAAAGTTGGTATTTTATTAATCGAACACCCTGTACATCATTCGATTTTTTTATTGTACGTACAGTTATAGAATTTTGTTTATTTTTGAATTAATACAAATTTTATTCAAAAAATCGCATTTATAAATATAACTTTAATGTTATATACCATCTCCTGTTGTGTTTTGTTAAGAAAACTTTTACATATGGACTAAGGAAATGTTCTGAAGAAGAAACGTTAGAGATACATTCTTCGGAGTGTTCTAAATATATGTTTAAACCCGCTTCTCTAGAATCCTGTATACTTTTACGCTGTGTTAAAGAGAATCAAAAACCACACATTGGATAATTCAACAGCTACTAATAAGTTCTTCCTAAAATATGTCCGAAAAGGCGTCCCTCCTGCTGACTGCACACATTTTGTCGTTTCATTATGTTCTGCCTCACGTTTCCCAGCATCCCCAGTGTCATCGTTCCACAAGTGTCTCGTATCCTATTTTCCATATCATACTTTGTAGTGGGAGGTGCGACATATACACGTTCTCTAGCATATCCCCATAAGAAGAAATCTAATGGGGTAAGATCGCACGACCTTGGTGCCCACTAGACCAAACCTTCATACCCAACCCATTTTTAGGGATAACTATTATCCATAAATTTACGTATCTTGCCGTGGTAGTGCGGAGGGGTCACCGTCTTATCACAGCCACATATTATGTCGTTCAGCATTACTAAGCATATGAAGGAGGATAGGTCAAACCTTTCGAAGGAATTGAAGTTAGATACGACCAGTTAGGGGAGTATTAAAAAAAAACGGTCCAATAATTCTACTGTGAAGAATGCCGCACGAAACGTTTATGGACCAGTGGTTTTGGTTTTGCATTTGTTGGATCCACAATAGATTGTTTAATGCGTAATGGTGCATATTATGGCGATTTACAACACCATTGGTTACTAACCATAGCCTACTCAGAAAACATAGTACAAGATAAAAGTTTAAGATTAATCTCAAGAGTAGGTATGTTTGGAGACTTTACCAGCACATACACCACCACCACATTTCCTGTTCCACAACTACGAGGCCATCCGTGACCTACCCGCTTTCCTGTTCCACAATTACGAGGCCATCCGTGCGACCTACCCGCTTTCCTGTTCCACAATTACGAGGCCATCCGTGCGACCTATCATTACCACAAAACAAAGGTCACAAACCCCGCTTTCCTGTTCCACAATTACCAGACCATCCGTGCGACCAATTCGTGTTCCACAATTACATCCGTGTAACCTGGTTGCTACTCTAGCCCACTTTTGCTCACTCACAAAATAAAAGAAAGCGATATATTAATATATTTAATTAATGTAGAAACATGTACAAATGTATTACTCAGATATATGGTTTTCTTTAGGAATAAAACATTTTGATTTAGTACACGTGCAAAAGGTCCTCTCGACTTCTGTGTCATTACATCTGCGTGGTGCAAGTAATTGGGCATACGTGCAGTGTGGTGCCCATCGGAGATGCTCCTGTAACGGATTGACATCTGGCTGCCATCGGTTTATTCTAACCCCACACATAAACATTCAACCGTATCGTCTGAAGATGTGGAAATGAATCCTGCTGCAGCAAGCGATGAGGGTGAGTGAACCCCAGACCATGCTCTATACGTTAGTAATCGTTTATCGAAACAATTGTAATACTGAGGATAATAAAGTTCGGTGGCACGTCGCACATGTTTTCACTAGAGGATAAACTAAGCGACTGGCATAAAATATTTATTACATACAATATATAGACAGCAAAACAAAGTATTAATAATCAACATAACATACTTCCTCACACAAATAACAAGAATCATCATCATAAACATCGTATAAAGTGGTTAATGGCGCTCTACATGATGAGCACCAGTATTCATCATGTGAAAGGTAGTACAACATTGTCCATCGCTCCATATGGGTGTGGTGGTCCACCACGCGGTAATCTCCTGGTTTCAACGTGGAGTAACATGCATAACATAAACACATACCACCAAGCAGATGGTAGCGAATGTACAACGCAACTATGTGAGAGTAATCTTTCAAACTACTCCCCGAGACGTGGTCAGAGATTCGCTTGCCCAAGGTGTCAAACCATGCCGAATCCCACTTTACATCTTCATATTGCATACGCACTACTGATGTTATGGAAGGCGGTAGTATTCCTTTCTTTTCAAAATTTACCCAGTTCGGAATTAATTGACATGTCCGTCGCGTACTAATTTGAAATAAGGTTTGTGGTTGGTACACTTCAGGAGTCTTCCAATCGTCTTGCACTGGAGTAACTGACATAGTGAAGATCGGTAACTATGGTATATGTAAAACCCCCTCCCTTTAAGTAGACGAATAATACTGAGTGGGGTATGTAACCGTGTAGTGACCTTGTTGTGGCAAAGTGGAACGGGAAACAACCTTGGAAATAAGTATGCCTAGGAATCCTTGAAGTAGTGGTGAATACAAGGTTGGAAAAAACAAAATGAGTAACAGTCTTGAACGACAAGCAAACCTTGAAAAGGTGTCACTGCTAAGGTTGCTGAAACAATGTGTGGTATAATCTTAGGTCACGTAAGTAGCCTTGAGGCGGACACATAGTGGGGAGAGTGTCATATATAAAAGAGAGGGAATGTATGTAAAGCCAGTATCGTAAATAATGGATAACATATTACGTCAAGCCATAGAAAAGGCGAAGATTATCGGTGCTATAAGTTCAAGTAAATATTGCGATATTTTGCTTAATAATGTGCATTATTTCTTAAATAAAAGTAAAACAAAGTTTGTTAGTGTCGGTCTATCACCCAAATTTGGATTTGAGCCAGTCGTAAAACTCGGTGGATCGAAGAGTGGTGGAGTGGTGTTTGACAAGCAGGAATGGCGTATACTTATGGATAATCAAGGGGTAATTACTAATTATTTCTACAGTCCTGAAGGAACATGGTTACCTACCAAACTGGGATCGAAGACTGTCTCGTACGAAGTATATTAACAAGAAAAAATTATACGCCACTGTGATAGTGAAGAAGTTGATGTCTATTTAGGATGGTAGTCTATAGAACAGTTATGGAAGCTTTTGAAGATAATATATTACCGATTGGAGTTGCCAGATACTGTGAACTTTCCAGAGTTTTATAAAAACCTAATAAAGTCGGCAGCGGCAATTCCTGAATGTAACATTCACCAAGTTATAGGTCCATTGCATGATGTATTTGAGGTCAACATAGCCTGCCTTCTGGAAATGGAAGAATTTGCTAAGGAGAAACTATATATGGATATGGATCTTGCCAAACCTATAACTGAAAGGGGGTAACGCGCTTGTAGTCAATAGGGATAGTATTAGATGTTAGTCAATATGTGGATGTTATAGTGCGGAGTCGTGGCTAAAGCTGTAGATTGTGTTAGTGCAGTCCAAAGACTAATATGCCAGTTACAATCATTAGAATTCGATGCTGATCATGAAAAAGTGTATGGAATGGGTAGATTTACTGATGACTATATAAATAATCTAGTTAATAAGTATGGGGAGGAATACGCCTTTGTGGAAAATACTTAACATCGCATGTAGATGATATAAAGTGTATTTGTTGTATAAAGCGATTAATAGAAGACCTTAAAGAAATAGCATTGGAGCAATTTATACACGAAATAGAAAGATATTTACTGAATTTTGAACCATCAGATGACGACTCACCCAGTGAAGAAGGTGTGCATTAATGAGTCCAAAACGTAGTTCAGTACATAGTAGTATGGGAGTTGGCTCACAGGCATGCGCGAGAAGGAGAATGGGAACAATTAGCTAGAGATTCTGCACGGTTTAAAAAAAGAATAGATGACTGTGATAATATAATTTCACCAATCCTCGAAAAGCAGCATCCTGAGTGTGTGTTTGTCAGACCCTTTAGTAGTATGCAGTGATATATATGTATAGGATAGTATTAATAAAAAAGTAAAATAAAAAAAGATCTATTTATTGCATGTAAATATTACAATATATAATTAAGGTTACTTAGCGTATTACACAATGTCTTTGGTAGAAATCCAGGAATTGTGAGAAGTATCAAAACCCAACCATTTAACGAGAGTTTTATTCCCTTGACGGATTACACGTTCAACTAGGTGAATGTCTGGATGTTTAACACTTTGTAGTTCGGGCTCATAGAACCGACCTTGAATCTCTTCATCTCGAGTATCACGTAATGTGTAGGTGAGTGGGCTTGAACGTTTAACTGTTGATATTCGAATGATTTCGTAACTCCAATTAGGTGTGTACCCTTAGAGAATATGCTTCTATGTTTGCTAATGCGTACATGTTCCCCACTTTAAATTTAGGTGTTTTACGGTCAAGAATTTTTGACATTTTAAATGTTTTGAAATAGATGCACTATTTTTTCCGATACATCTACCGGTTTGTATCCAGTTGTTCTATGCTTTCTTGAATTATACTCGGCGACAATGTGCGGTAATATTGATAGCCACTTATAGGATCCTTGCATGCTGAAGGTTTTCCACATTATTGCTTTAAGGGTGCGATTTACACGTTCGACTATACTACTTTTCAAGGTGGAATAACTACTGTAATGATTGATATTAAATTTTTATTACTTTTTGAATTCCGCATTATAGAACTCAGTTCCCATATCAGTTTGTATATGTGTAGGTATCCTTTTCAAACCAGACAAAAGTTTATCCATTACATCCGCGACCAGTTTACCATTCTTGCGTTTGATGGGAAAAGCCCAAACATATTTAGAGAATGCATTTATTATTACTAAAATGTATCGAAATCCTTTATTCATCCGAGCATATGGTATCATTTACACTAAATCAGCTTGAAATAGATCATTTAAACCTTTTAGTACAACACAACGACGCGGAAAATTTCTTCTTGCAGGTTTGTGCAGTTCTTCGACAACATCGGCTTTACTCATTTTATTTTGTGCTTTGATTTTACTACGAACTCTACGTTGAATATCGTTGCAGTTGAAAACTTTACAAACGTCGGCATGGTTACACGAATTACATCGTTCCTCTTAAGAGGTTGACCAATTACATCCTTTGCCAGCTCAAATGTTGTACCATCTATGTTAAGCTCAAGAGTTGAATGACTCCACCTGCAATGTACTATAGTACCGTCGTTACAGGGATAGGTATATTGATCACCTACGCCGGTAGATATACTAATTGTCTTCTTTGTGGCGATTCCAGAAAATGATATGAAAGTTTCACAAGACAGATCGCTATGATGAACAATATGTTTCCCAAATTTATCCACTGTCATTTGATGATGAAGAAGGCCTCCAAATTTATCTATTGGCATCACTGGTGGACATATAGTACTATCTTTAGTGATAGTCGTAGTAAAATGAAAGTAAATGCCTATAGTGGTAGGTTTATAACAAGTTCTGTTACTTTATTATTTTTGCGTTACGTAGTTCATCGATTATATATATTATTTCGTTGTGATTGCTGGTATTTCCTGCCGACATTGATCCTAATAATTCCGTAACCAATCGACTAACTTATTCGGATTATTCCACGGTACAAACTCAATAGGTTTATTATTGTATCGCAATAGCTGCAGTCCACCACCTCTTTTGGATATAGAAGTTGTTCGAGATCTGGTGGCTGGAGGTGCAATAGACGATGTGGCAGAACGTTTTCTAGGCTGAAGTAATGGTTTAATGATTTCAAGGTACTTCTTACTATTAGTTCCTCGGATTTGATCATCAGGGTTATAATTACGTCGGGCAGCACGCGTACAACGCAAAATGTCATTGTAGTGCTGTAGATCCCTCTTTTGTATCCCGTAGGAACTTTTTAAAAGTAGTTCATATAATCCCGGTGTTCCCTCATAATCTAGGGATGATCCATCGGGAAGAGTGATTCGAAAATTTTCTCCAACAAAATCTAGTTCAGCATCGCCTATAAAAATTTCTCTTCTTCAGGAATAAAATGCACACCGTACGTTAAGTCATATTCATCTTCGGTATCTCTAAAGATACCTTCGACGTAGTATTTCGCTAATCCTTGGTATTGATTAAGATACTCTTCAAAGGCGGGTTGAGATCCAGCAGCTAGTAGTTCCGATTTCAATTGTTGTAAACACGAATTTCCACCTCGTCGTCATGTGTGACATCAGCAATTACAGATTCTTGTAGAGGTGTGGGAATGGTGTCAGGAACACTAGTACGCGGCTCCTTACGTATTCTAGAGGATTTCGGTGTATAATGTAAAAATACTTCATTTTCATGTGCAATGGACTCCTTTTTCCGACTTCTGGCGTAAGGAGTTCAGCTTTGATGAGAGAACCATCATTTTTAGTAATTAATTGTTTTAATGGTTGTGTAATAGGTTTAAAGTGTACCTCCATTGCACGTTCTGTAAGTGCAGTATCTTCTTTCAAACTAGCATATTTCTGTTGCACACTCTTGCGAGCACGCAAAATGTATTGTACTAAGCGCTCCTTCATTACGACTGTACGTTGACAGTCCTAGTAGATTATTTATACTGCAATGAAACAGTCAAATCTCTTACGGTAACGACCGTTATTAACATCGCTTTCTTTATCAATCATAAGAAATCCGAATTTATCACGCCAGCAACAGCAACACAAGTCTTTAAATTTATCAAATGACATATCAACATTAACGTGATCATCATACACATGCTTGAGATTAGTGTGATCTTGTTGAAAAGAACAAGTAAATTCGCATTATCACGTATAAGCTGTTTTGGAATTGAAGAATACGTTTGACACAGATAGAAACAATCATTATTTCGATGTCTGCCAAAACAAAATGATCTCTAATTTCATTTTGTTTATGACATGCTACATCATCAAAAATCATTATTGAATTTTTACGGGACTCACTAGGAGGTATAACATCACTATTATCACTGTATTCGAAATACCTAATTTCCTTTATGGGTGCCAGTAACTCCCGCAGGTACTGGTATTTAGGTTGGTATAGAGATTTGCAATATATATAGACATTTTCAAAACGTAAGCCATTTGGATGTTCTAATAAGCTAATCATAACATTGGTTTTTCCACAGCCGGATGGTCCGACGATTATACCTCGTTTACATCCCCCTTTTAGTAAACCGCGGTGTTTAGAGTACTGCTCCTTGTTAGGAGTAATGTCATATCTGTATCTTGCGGAATGAAACGGATGTCACCCATTATGGTACTAAACCACGACTTGTATGACGCTTCTATATATATACACCACGTGCAGAAAGTAGTTTAGTAGTGAAGTGTCAGTCAGTGTGGTATGAAGTATACATCCCAGCGTCAGAGGAAAAAAAAAGGTTCAGGATTAATTAATACTTTAATAAATAAATTACCCGTGGAGTTGCATATACCCGGATATCGATATTGTGGTCCAGGTACCCGTTTACAAAAACGATTAGCTCGTGGCGACAAAGGTATTAACGCATTGGACGAAGCGTGTAAAGAACAAGATATTGCATACTCCCAGTCAAACGATCTAGGACAACGACACATAGCAGATAAGACTTTACAACAAAAAGCTTGGAATAGATTTCGTTCTACCGACGCTACCTTTGGAGAAAGGGCAGCTGCATTAACCATAGCTGGCATAATGAAAGGAAATCGGACAATGGGAATGGGTGGCAAATCACGGAAAGGACAAAAGAAATTAGGAATGGGAAATAAATCACGACGAAGGAAGCATTCTCGCAGAGCAATTTCGTTTAACAAAGCAGTCCTTCTAGCCCGACGTCGTGTTGGTGGTAAACTTCGATCATCTTTAAAAGCGACAATACAGCAAGCCTTGAGCGCTCTAAAACACAAAAAATTATGTCACCCAAGAGCAGAATATTGCCAATACCAAAACGTGGGGATTCATACCTCTTATTCCCTCTTTGCAGCATTAGGAGCTTTAGGGTCTCTAGGTGGCGGTGCTGCGGCAGTCGCAAAAGCGGTAACTGACGCAAAAGCTGCGACAAAACGTTAGACGAAACCAAACGACACAACCAAGCAATGGAAGCAGCTGCATTAGGAAAAGGTTTATACATAAAATCATATAAACGAGGGTTAGGCTTATATTTACAACCGTATTCAAAAACTCCCACTGAAGCTACCACGTCACGCCTTAAGTAATGTTGAGCTATCAAAATTTGTGGAGCAATTACAGATTCCCTATTTTAGAGGGATATATATGCGAGATAACTTACCTACACGAATCCATGCGAATGAATGTGGTATTGTGAATCTGGATGATCAAACTAACAAGGGTACACACTGGACAGCTTACATTAAGCGTAACAGGCATATTACATATTTTGATAGCATAGGACATATTAAACCACCCTTTGAATTACTCCACTATTTTAAAAGTGATGGTAGCAGAAACACAATTGAGTATAACTTTACCAAGGTTCAAGATTTTGATACATACAACTGCGGTCATTTAGTCTTACACTTTTATATGACTACTCGTACTGATTTTCAGTAGTCGTTACGTGATCGTAATGTCGTACACATTTACATTTACCGGCAAAAGTGTATCTTGCAAGCAACATTTAATCCACCGATTTTTCTTGAGAATGAGTCGGAATACGTAATGGGATTGACTAGTTTTGAATCTTTCAATACTATACAGAATGTTACTTCAAAGAATAACCAACTCGTATTTGGAAACGATAAAATTACAATACCACCAGGATCATACGAAATCGCGGATGTGAATAAATATATTAATGAGTTAGTCAAAAGATCGAGAGCATTTATGCATTTACAAGCGAATAATAATACTATGAAAGCAAGTATGAAAGCAACCCATGACATTAACTTCAATGTGGAAAATTCGATAGGACCTATGCTGGGATTTAATAAAACTGTTTACCAGGCTCAGAAAGTGCATACCTCTGATAGTCCCATTAACATTATCAAAATTAACTCATTAATTATCGAGTGCAATATAACAAGTGGTAGTTCTAAGAATGGTGAAACATCACACATAATTCATCAGTTCTTTCCCAGTGTACCAGCGGGGTATAAAATAATAGAGTCCCTCAACATATCATCTATCTACCTATCAATACATCTACCATTTCGACAATAACACTTAAAATAGTAGACCAAGACGGAGATCTCGTCAATTTTAAGGGGAAGTCATAACGATAAGACTACATTTAAAGAAAATATGGTGACGCGCTATAACACATGTGCATGTACCCAGTGCAAATCAAACTATAAAAGATCAAAGTGTGGAAAGGTGAGAGTCAGTAAGCGTTTAGCGCCCAAAGCATTGACACCGCAGAACAAAGCATTATTGGAAAGTCTCGGCTTTACAGTACTACAATGAGTATATTAAACGTTAATGAAAAAGTTGTCGTTGATAATGCTATCGTTAATTCCGAACTGCACACCCATCAGCCATACACTACCAGATTTGGAAACAATGATGAAATCAGGATACCCATCCAGGAAGACATGTGCACTCTACCATCCGAAAGCTATGTCTACGTAGAGGGACGATTATTACGTCAGGATGGTACTGTCTCTAACACCGCAAGGTTCGTTAATAACGGTATCGCATTTTTATTCAGTGAAATTAGATATGAAATGAATGGAATAGTGGTAGATTCCGTAACGAAAGTAGGATTAACGTCGACAATGAAAGGATTGGTATCATTGACGTCCAATGATCTCGCCCGTCATGAAAATGCAGGTTGGTTTCCTACTGCAAACAGTACACTAACAAATGCTCAAGGATACTTTAACGTTTGTATACCGTTGAGAATGCTACTTGGCTTTGCCGAAGATTACAATAAAGTGATTTTGAACATTAGACAAGAACTGGTATTAATTCGTAGTAACATTGATACCGACGCAGTAATTTCAACTGTAGAAGAAGCATTAAAAGTTAACATAGATAAGATATATTGGAAAGTTCCACACATCATTCCAGCATTAGCAGAGGAGTTGGCGTTAACGAAATACATTGATAAAAATGTAAATACGCCAGTAGCATTTAGAAGTTGGGAAACCCACATATATCCCGCCGTTCCAGCAACAGATAAGCATACATGGGCAATCAAAACATCTACTAGTATAGAAAGAAATTGCCCATATTATCTTTAAATCACCGTATCCCTGGCATACGTTGGATGCAGAGAGTCGTCGTCAAGCTACTTGGTTAATGCAAAACCAGCACTGTATTAAATGGGAAGAAGGGTATACACCACCACACCACTTTCGAAGAATGCTCGAGAGATTGATTCAGCCAACAGATTCTGTCTATGTCAAGGGCAGAGAGAAAGCAGATTACATCAGAAAATTTGTGACCCAGCCTGTTATTGAACTTGAGGAGTTTGTTACTTTCATTGTAAATCATTATGCCACTGCGCTTTGAGTAGGGTATATCATTTATATAATACATATATAATGCAATAAGTCTTGTACACATTTTTTAATAAAAAACTAGTAAATAGTCATTCTCGTATTTTTTATTTATAGAACATAGTATTTGTATAGCATATATTCTCTTACTAACGAATTAATACATAATATTAATATATGTTAAACAACTAAAGGAATAATACAACTTATTATTAATATTAGTTTCATTATGGAGAGAATATAGGAAAGAAACTAGCAAGTGTCAGTACCCAAACTATTCTTCTTCCGGTTAATATAAATTCATTTGCTTAGCAACCTGCAATAGTTCGCTCAACGGATCAGCATTCTCCAATTCCGGTATTCGCCAATGCCCCCACGCCAATGTGGAACACGTATTACGTAGTCGATATCGTTTGTCATCCTGGGACCTAAAAGCGATTTTGTTTAACATTTCGGTATATATATATATATATATATATATATATATATATATATATATATATATATATATATATATTAAGGTTGATCGAAACACAAGCATTTTACACATTACTGTTTTATCAGACCCTCCGCAACCGCTTTGTAGTCTACTTCCGTCAACAGTTTCTGAATAACAACTTTCTTAACACCTTTCGCTTTCTTAACAACTTCATTATCAGCAAGCTTTAGACAGTATGACTTCGATCCAGCACCATAAAAATAATAAATCGCTTTCCTGCGTACTCATCTTTCATTCGTCCAACGACGGAAGCAGTCGTAGGAATACCATGCAACTCATTTTGATAGTTGGAAGTATCATATTTGTCTAAATTATTTCGCATGTGCATACATATCATCAGTTACTATCTCAACAATCAAAGAATCCGTGTCAGTATAGAGCAACGTGACATTCTTGCCATAATGAGCTCGTAAGATATCATAAAAACCGATACATTATAATTTTGGAAAGATCTAAAATACTGAATCCGACATAGACGGGTTTGTCGTACGTAACTACCTGTTTCGACAATTCCGCCGCAAACAATTTATCAGTGAATTGAATAAAATTTTAAATTGCGGTTTTGCAACGTACCGTGCTAGACCTACCCGACGACCGTTATTTTCCCAATGTGTTAACAGTTTGATAACTCTTCGTTTATCGGCATTTTCCATTGTTTTACCAAACACGCCATTATTCATAATTTTATAGAGATCCTTTTCGAACTTGTTCTGTGCTGTGCTGCGGAGAGCGGTATTAAGGTCTACGTATGGTATTAGCCTGGGACTCTGACTAAAGCGTAAAACCCTATGAATACGAGTAACAATTAAGCCATGCTCTATACATTGTTTTAAATAGCGGTAATGTATAACGTAGTTGGTCTTATCACACAGGTTAGGGATTAACTTCTCCTCCTGGGAATGTGGTGCGCAGATCATTTCAGGACAAAACGGATAATCGTTGTGTTCGTCATGCAGATGGTGGGGATAATGTATATCAACCTCCAGTACAAATCCAACATCGGCGTCATCATCAATCTTTAATACGTCAAAGTGATCTATTTCCTCTTGAGGTAACCACATAAACCCATCGTGGGGCAGGTATTGCTTCATACTCCATCCGTATAAATTCGTGGCATCTAAATATTGTAAAAACACTTTCGGTTGTTTAGGATCATAGTTTGGAACAAACTCGTTATTAGCGATGCTTCTCCGCTTGATACAAGTACTTACTCCATCCCGAATACCTTGTTTAAAAAGTGATACATATCCATATCCGTCAGTAATTCTAACTCTACTTTCGTACATTTTAACATGGCATCCCACGCCAATCCAGGCAAAGTGACACACTGTGCAGGTTCTAACCCATACACACCCATACATAATCTCCTAAAGTTTTCAAACACGTCAGCCAATAACATCACATCTGATTTTAACATAAATATCAGCATAATCACCTAGTGTATTACACTTAAAGTGATCCCATACCAATAGAACGCGACAGTATTCGTCATCGGAAATATTTGCATCGCGCATTTTATCATAGAATTTGTCATATGATGGCACCGTGACGTCGTTCAATTTACTAAAGCTGTCGACGTACGCATAAGGGAAACTACCTTTCTTTCTCACTAAGTTGAAATCGCTATCATTACTAAAATATTTCAGTACCTCCATACATTGATCATCTGCTAAATTCTGAGATAGAGTATCTAAGGATGCAGCCATGAATCTACAACTATCGACGAAACGTAAATTAATGTATTTCTTTTCCCTGATACCATGACTGTTTACATATTCATCAACAAAAATGTGCTTACCAAACGTTATATATTTTTCACTGTTAACCGGAAGTACGGTAATTTCTTCCGTTTCACTCGCTAACTGTTTAATGAACAGGTGAACATCATAACCACTGAGATTATGTAGAAAAACGGGGAGAAATGTAGGTACCTGATAGTGTAAGTTACACGTTGAATGTGCTGCACCACGATACTTACCAGTAACGTGACAGTGATCTCGTACTTTCGGATTTGTCGGATCGCCCGTAAAGTGCTTGCCGCATATGTAACAACATACACTGAGTTCATACGTAACCTGCTGTTCATCCGTTAATGGTGTCATTGGAACAATAGCTTTGAAATGTTCATTATATATCCGTTTTACATCACTTTCTAGTCGTCTTATAAATATCTCCCTGCATTACTCCCCTATACAGCTCTAACTTAGACCACCATCGTTTACACTACACTTAATATAATAACTAAACGAGTATGGTTCGTGTTTACACGTTTTTATCGTGAACGGTTTTTCGGGATCTGGTTCAGCCGTATCTACCGGTACTAAGAGCGCTTCAAAATCTGCATATATTACGAATGGTAGAACCATTTGTTTCTGATAGTTCCGAAACGCGAGTATATTTTCCGCGTAGAATTCCCCGGTTATGTCTTTTTTTTGTTTCACGCCCGGTAATTTTGTATATACGAAGTTACAGTCGTGTGACACGTGTCGGGTTAATTGCTCCTCGGATCTAAAGTAATACAAGCATGCATCACAAAATACATTGCTCCGTTCCGCCGGGATATTTGGTTGCTAAGTAAACGAGAAAAATTTTTTATCCATACATAATGCTGATTATCTGTTTGGTTACTGACTAATAATAATAAATTAACATGGACTGCCTGTTTGGCTTTGGTATAATACAGAGGCCCCACTACCTCTGTGACACGCTGACCATCTCGATACGTATCGTCTAACCCATGAAACATTAATGGAAATGTTGTTATTGGTCTCAAACGTTGAAATATTCGTCAGTGCCGATACCACAGCCCATGCAAAGCAGCAGTTGTCATTATTTTTACATTGACTATGGCGTGTTTATGTGCGATTTCGGCGGGGACAGCCATATGAAGAACCCGTAATGGGTGCAAATTTTAGCATGTTCGCCTCTAAATATACGAATTGTACCAGGGACCACCCTAAAACAGGTGTTACTAATCGCTTACACCATTAGTCACACTTCCCAGAATCTTTATGTTGAAATTCCGATTGCTTGCATCCAATATGTTACTTATTCTTTGGAAATACTCTTCCAACACCGTCCCAATACTTAGAATGTCATACTTAGTCTGAAAGGATTTCAGTTCTGTGCGTTCCTTACTGTTCAAAAAGTATAAACCAAACAGTTCCACATTACATTTTAATGAGTAGTGTTTCTGCAACTGAATTTGTACTACCTTCAATACGTTTCCTTTAACGTCTGCCATAAAGGTGAACACATCAGTATGCATATTGCATGGTGACAGTCGATACGACACAATGCGTTGTTTAAACGCATTTCGAATCACTTCGACCCCAGTATCGACTAGTAAACAGATATTAGCTTTATGCCTATTGCTTCTGAGGTGTCCTTGGAACGCATACCGAGGTATATCCATTGAACAATCAGTGCAGTGGACACTCTCACCAATTTTTTTAGGTTGTTCCGGTTCATCGCATTGGTCAGACTTACGCTTCCTTGAGTTGCTCAACCCTGATGGTCCGGGTTTCGCATTATCCTTCGCGTAGTTTACCCCAGATGGTCCTGGTTGCGCAAAGGAATCAGTATCGTGTCTATGTACTGCTTTGTTATCGTCGGAAGTGATTCCTTGCACCACATTGCTCCCTGAGGTTTTGTTTTGCAACGAAACCTCCTGCATGCCAGATGGTGGAGTAGATACTGTCATCCAGCACGCAGTTTTTTTATGGCGAAGGAGGGAATCTCTCCTGGAGAAATCTTTCATGCATTCGCAACGGAATCGATTTACACCTGAAATAACATTGAAGACAAAATATTCTAATTATTATGTTGGGTAGGGGGGTTATGTATTTACCCTGCATTGCAGACAAGATAGTTTCAGACTATTATAAAGCTGGTGCGTGCAGGTACAGAGTTAGATTGTGAGTGCTAACACAAGAAGCGGTGTGGTATATATATCGCGTGGGGAGGTATTTTTTAGAATATCTGCTGACCGTACACGTACACGTACACATCTGCATGCGCGGAAAAAAAAATAATAAAAAATACAAAAATAAAAAAAATAAAAAATAAAAAAATAAAAAATAAAAAAAATAAAAAGTAAAAAAGTAAAAACCTAGTGTTCAGTGTGCGAACACACTCCTAAAACGCGCGCGCGCGCACACACACACGCGCGCGTGATATTAATTCATTCTTCTTCCCGCACCCCACACAAAAAGAGCGTCCGTAACAATACCCTACTACATTATACTACCGAGACACTTCAGAGAGATTGAATATATGATCAAAAATAGTAGGTATTGGGGCTCCATGCGGGTGTTGTATTATAGCAAGGGGGGGGGTTTAAACAGGCATCTGTTTTTTTATAGAAACAGCTCAAAACAGCTCAAACCAGCTGAAATACAGATCAAAAACAGCTCAAACCAGCTCAAATACAGATCAAAAACAGCTCAAACCAGCTTAAATACAACTCAAACCAGCTTAAATACAGCTCAAACCAGCTCAAAACCAGCTCAAAACCTGCTCAAACCAGCTCAAACCAGCTCAAACCAGCTCAAATACAGCTCAGCTCAAAACAGCTCAAACCAGCTCAAATACAGATCAAAACAGCTCAAACCAGCTGAAATACAGATCAAAAACAGCTCAAACCAGCTCAAATACAGATCAAAACATCTCAAACCAGCTTAAATACAGCTCAAAACCAGCTCAAAACCGCTCAAACCAGCTCAAATATAGCTCAAACCAGCTCAAACCAGCTCAAACCAGCTCAAATACAGCTCAAACCAGCTCAAATATAGCTCAAACCTGCTCAAATACAGCTCAAACCAGCTCAAATACAGTTCAAAACAGATATCTGTTTTCCATAAACAATACAATAAGTATTAACTATCATATATACTGCAATTAGCCTATTAAATAGTCTGATCCAATTAAGTCACTAATATGTAAATATTCATACATAATACTATGTACCTAAATACATAGCAAAGGATATATATTTAAACTCGAATATAACCAATTATAATTTTTTTTATATAGTTCAATTGGGATGAAAAATTATTTTAAAACGCATTAATATTTAAACTGAAAAGTGCTATACTAAAATTATTAGTATTACTTCAAAATGACTATAAACCTGTCAATCACTTCATAATGTGAAATTTTCAATAAAAAATAATAAGTATCAAATTATTATCTGCAAATATACACTGCCAGACTTAGAGATACACTAAATTATTAATAGTTTCAAAGGATTAAAACTAATAAACCTGCTTTAGACTGTGGAATCTTTTATTAATATGTAAGTATAAAAATTTTTTCATAATGCATCTACTAGGTACGTAACAAGAATTAAACCTATAAAGAAACTCGATTTTGCTTGTAAACTTTTGTTAGATAACCGTAAACTGTATGTAATTTGATCTGTTTAAATGTAAAAAAGAAATTAAGAAATGTATTAACTGAATTGATTATAAAGAAAACAATTTACATTAGACGACTTAAAAAAATAGTTCTACATAATGAAAAATAGTTCTACATAATGATTTCGACTACCTAATAAAATTATCACACTGCTCTTTTAGTTACACAAATATACAATTTGAAATTGAAAAGATTTAAGTTGTTTTACAAGTAATAAAATGCATGATTTATAAAATGTCTCAACGAATTTTTTATGTAAATCTCCTATACTCGAATTTAAATATCTATGTAGAAATTAAATATATATTTAAAAGTATTACTTGATTTTTTGTAACAAACTTTATATTTAACTCGTAAATAACAATGGCTCTGTTTCACTTTATATATATGAATTTACAAACATTGTAACATTCGTAAAGTTGTGGAAAAATAATTGAATAATAACTATTCTACTCACATTTTTTTACGCTATCCACCATGATGCTTTTGAGATTGAGATTGTCGTTCCAGGACACTCTTCTAATTGTCCTAAAATAATTATTGCACTAATAAACTGTAACGTGTACAGAATAGTATATCTTTAAAATTAAATTATTAATTAATAAAAAATAATTCTTACCCTATTGTTACTGCAGATGTTCATCTGGAAATGTAACCAATACACTAAAAAAGCATGCTATTTATATAAAAAAAAGCAAGGCTACGCAGAAAAATAAATTCTATATCACCATATATGGAGAAGTTACATTCAATGCCGAGATTACATTGCAATATGTAAATTACCCCCATACAATAGACATAAAAAATGCTGCTGTTTATATATATATATATATATATATATATATATATATATATATATATATATACCTTGTTTTCAACACTTATTGTCAGTTACAATTTCTATTCCTAGATAAACATACATCACTTAAAGTGTTTTATATGTACTATTAGTGCAAAACAATTATTATTTACTTCATTTTCTTAGGTAAGTGTACATTTTTTATATGTCAATAGTATGTTGCATGAATTTTCATACACTTGAAGTGTAATAATTCAAATACGTTTCAATGATGATCACCGTTTATTTGCATATTTAGACGTGACTTAACTCTTTATTCTTTTCATGACTGTTTTTATGTATTTGATATTCAGAAAGAATACCTTATGTATTCAGTACACATAAATACTTGCATTCAGTAATTATATTTATACTCATTTCAACATTCGTTTGAACCTTTTATTTTATTTTGTAATGAATGTAATTACTAATAAACGCGCTTCTTATTTTTTGCTAACATTATAAATACAGTTTTGTTTCATCAATCTTATTTATCAGAATTTTATAGCATCATAAATATTTAATTTTGACTAAGTTAATAAAGAACTAATTTTTTTGCATTTACAGATTATCTATCTATCGTCGAGGTTAACAACTGTAATTAAAATGATCTAACATTTACAGTAAATATTATTTTTACCCTTTTATACATTATACAATAATTAACAAAAAATTACACGCTTTCATAACTGTAACTAATAAGTATTATTTTCTTCCTGAATAGTTAATCAACATTAATGAACAAAAATTATTTTTCTTTAGTATACTGTGTGATCAGGTGTGCTACGTAGACGAGTAATCTTTTTTACTGTATCTATTTTATCTATTGCATATATTGTACATATTGTATATATGTTGTATATATTATATATATATTGTATATATGTTGTATATATTGTATATATTGTATGTAATAAAATATTTTATGCCAGTCGCTTAGTTTATCCTCTAGTGAAAACATGTGCGACGTGCCACCGATTCATTTCCACATCTTCAGACGATACGGTTGAATGTTTCATGTGTGGGTTAGATTAAACCGATAGCAGCCAGATGTCAATCCGTTACAGGAGCATCTCCGATGGGCACCACACTGCACGTATGCCCAATTACTTGCACCACGCAGATGTAATGACACAGAAGTCGAGAGGACCTATTGCACGTGTACTAAATCAAAATGTTTTATTCCTAAAGAAAACCGTATATCTGAGTAATACATTTGTACATGTTTCTACATTAATTACATATATTAACATATCGTTTTCTTTTATTTTGTGAGTGAGCAAAAAGTGGGCTAGAGTAGCAACCAGGTTACACGGATGTAATTGTGGAACACGAATAGGTCGCACGGATGGTCTGGTAATTGTGGAACAGGAAAGCGGGGTTTGTGACCTTTGTTTTGTGGTAATGATAGGTCGCACGGATGGCCTCGTAATTGTGGAACAGGAAAGCGGGGTTTGGGGCCTTGGGTTTGTGGTGATGATAGGTCGCACGGATGGCCTCGTAGTTGTGGAACAGGAAATGTGGTGGTGGTGTATGTGTGCTGGTAAAGTCTCCAAACATACCTACTCTCAAGTTAAGCAATAATCCTCTGGGAAAAGTATACTCGTCGATCGAATTCATCATTGTGTAATTGCTGGTATAATTCAATACTGTAAGGATGGTACTTATATTTTATAGTTGTTCGATTGACAGTTTCACATGGTATTGCTACCTGACGACTACTGACATGCGCGTTTTCTTCAATGTGAAACAGAATCTTAAATTCTTTTCTTTGGTGACTGTTATTTCTGTTCACCACTTTTCTTTTTACATAATCCACACTGCCAATAGAACCGAATCTCCCCCATACAATTTTCAAAAGTGAGCCGAGTGGGTTGGTGTATAGCAGGATGCTTGATTCTGTATTATATTTGAGCAACAAGACCATTTTTCTACTATTGAACACACAAAACTTTCACAACCTTAAATGGCTACCAAAATGCAACAACAGTTTGACAGGTCAAATAATTGTTATGTGGGAAATTGTTTTCATGGCTACTGCGAATAATCACAACAAAAACCATTGAAATGTGGAATAATGTAGAGAAATCAAAATAACTCAAAAACAGTGAAAGATAGGTATAGGACATACTTATGAACAGTTGTGTGGTTCGTTAATTTTCTCTAATGCAGCGTAAGAATATACAGGATGGTCTATTTAGGGAAAGTGATATTTTTGAATTTCAAGTTTCGCAGGTTTGAACATATATTTTGAACACCCTATAGCATCTATCTCTAATATTTTTTTCTTCAGACCAGAGGCTTAAGTTTGGTCGTTCCTTGGTCCAAATATAACAGTTTTCCTAACAAAATACAAGATGGTATGTAATAATAAACCTAAAATCTGTAAACCTGTAAATGCGATTTTTTTAATAAAATTCGAATTATTTTAAAATACTTAAACTTTACATTCATGAAACACATATAAATAAAGTTTTATAATTGCACCTACAATCCAAACATCGAATCATGTATAGGGTGTACCATTAAAAAAAATACTAAGTGTGCCTTGCATGATTTTCTAGATTGTGTAGTCAAGAATAATTTTAAAATGCGCACGCTTACTATTACTAGTAACTGTTGAATTATCTAAAGTGTGATTCTTGATTCACTTTAACACAGCGTAAAAATATACAGGGTATTATATTCAAGAGATGAGAAATTTTTGAATTTCACGTTTCGCAGATTTGAATATATATTTTGCTGAACACCCCGAAGCATGTATGTCTAATACTTCTTCTTCAAAACATAAGCTTAAGATTGGTCTTTCCTTAATCCAAATAGAAAAGTTTCCCTAAAAAAACACAAGATGGTACATAACAATAAAGTTATACCTGTAAATGCGATTTTTTGGATAGAATTTGAATTATTTCAGAAACCGAAAATTTTACATGCATGAAACCTATATAATATAAAACTTTTATAATTGTACGCAGAATCCAAAAATCAAATGATATACAGGGTGTTCCATTGAAAAAATTCTGACTTTGTCTTGCCCTGTATTTTGGAACACTGCATAGTCAAGAATAATTTTAAAATGTGCACACCTACTAGCCATATAATACGAAAAATATATTTTATTGGCAAGATTTACCCATAAAACACCAGTTTACTTTACTCTATCGTTGTTTCACACTTTACAATCTACGCAGAACTCGGCGTTGACACGTGGATTTGGAATTAATTTACTTCGGGCTTAAAGTAGTAGAGCGTACAATAGAACGCGCAAGTCCATAAAGGGGCAAATGTACGTCTTGTGTTCCTCTAAGAGTGCCGTCAATATACACTTGGTTTCATACGTTAACACTTTCATCTAACGCGTACTTCCAGGTAAGGGTCCTTGTAAAGGTTATTTCTAGGTAGGTGATGCCGCCTTGAAGTGGTAGTGTCTTCCATTAATAGGAAATAGCTACGTGAGTGTGCCAGTGATCTTGTACTTTCTCATCCACTTGTATACGTTAGACACGAAAGAAGTACGTAGGTCTTAAACTTTGTAAATAAGACCAACATGTCAGACTGGTGGTCACAGTGGCAGTGGTTTTTGTCAGTAGTTTCAACAGTGAGTTTTCTCAGGTTGTATTTTGTCAGAAGCCAAATTGATAGTCGGGTAATGGTTAATGGATTCTATAAAGTCTCTCATTGTAATATTTCCTGAAGGCCTTTGCCTATGTAGATAAGAAGGTGGGTTTGTAGGAAGAAGTTTTTGAAACGTTAGCGTTAATTTTAGTAATTATGGCTCTAGATACCGATTTTAATGCCATCTGTAAGGAGTAGTTCGAATAGCAAGTGTTACAAATGTACGTTACACCTTAAATAGCTATAGGTGGGTTCTGGTGGATTGTTTTCTGCTGGAAGCCAAATTAGCTGTCGTTGGGCAGTAGGTTACTGATTCTAGAAAAACAGTCCTCTAGGGATTTGCACAACGAATTTACCTCGGCCGCTGAGAAGCAAGAGTAGGAGGATAGTTTTGTATGGTTAGGATTGTTTTTAGGAATCGTGACAATAGAGGCCGATTTCTGTGCGTTGGTAAGTAGAAGATTGAGTGGAAATTATTATAAATGGACGTCACACGATGGACAGAAATTGTCTCAGTATGAATGTGTTAGGTTGATTGTGTTCAAGGCAGTTTTTATATTTGTGGTAATAGGTGAGGATTTGGTAGGTATTACTAGAGAGTGATGCCGGTGATTTTCATCTAAGACTATTCTCTGACAAATCGGAATTTTGGAAATCCTCAAGCTCTTACTCTAGACGACATTTAAAGGCACAATCAGAGAACGGTTCATAAGGAGAAGTAAATACTGATTATTGACGAAGGTCAATATACAGTGCGTTCGTAAAGTAGCGGATAAATTTTAGGTTTAGGTAGAAAATACTCGAACCCGTCGATTTTTATTTTTAATTTGAAATTTATTTACTTAAAAATGAAATATACAGGGTGTGTCAAGAAAAAGATATGACGTCATCGACAATTTTTTTTAAATACCCACGCCTATTTTTTTTTTATTAAAACGGTACATCCTTTACGTCCGACAAGGTAAATATGGACGATGGTTACATAAGAAAATACTGAATAAAGATTATCGTAAATATTAAAAACGAGAAAATACCATTGTCAATGTAAGAAAACGTTAAATTGTACATTTTGTTAAAATTGTTTTAATTATTTTCACGTTAGCATCTTGTGTTTAGTTTTTTGATTAGGCGACAGCATTGTTATCGTGATTTTATCTATTAAAGTGTTAAACATCCATCCCTACAAAATATCGTCACTTTGCGAGCTGTCGGAAGATGATTTTGATCGGCGAAATGAATTTGGTGAACATATGCAACAAATACGTTATGGAAAAGCTAATTTTATAAAAGAATAAGTTTTTCCAACGACGTTTGCTTTAAACGGCCATGTGAACAAACAAAATTGTCATTATTGGACAACCGAAAATCCTCATTGGTTCACGGAATATTTGTAGGTGGTAAAGTCAAGAGTACATCTCTTGTTAAGATGTGTTTCCGTTTTGCGGTGTACTTTCATATTGCTTGTGGGTAACGCTCACTATTACTATTGTCCATTGTGCTTATGTGCGAGACAGGATCAGATGTAGTGAATGGTGATTCCGACAGTATTACCAACAAAGTTGATCCTATTGCAGAATTTACGGTATTTCCTAAACATATTGTCAACAACTCTTGCAATCTCCGCCGTGTGGTAAAGAAACACCTAATTAACCTTATGGAGTCGGGGATGGAAATAATATGAGTTAGATTGCCATCTACTTACTTCAGGAATAGGTTGAGAATATAGGACTGTTCTTCAAAAGGAGATGTAATCTTAAGGTAAGAAGAAGTTGGGTGTAGTTCGAGATGGTATGATCAACCGAAGATGAAGAAAGTAGAAGTGTTGATGGTCTTAGAAATAATCAGGACCCATCAAGAGATGTAATAAGGAGGAAATGACTATGTACCAAAAAGAAAAAAGAGGTATAAGATTTATCTTTCAAAGGCATTGGATCAGCACAAGTCCTGTTAAACCAGGGTTGGAAAAGACAAGAGCTGTATTCTGGTTTTTGGGAATCCATACCCATAAGGATGACTTCAGATACTGAAA
>JARFJB010002090.1:915000-985000 GCA_036346205.1 Vesta saturnalis
GTGTCTGTGTGTCTGTGTGTCTGTGTCTGTGTGTCTGTGTGTCTGTGTGTCTGTGTGTCTGTGTGTCTGTGTGTCTGTGTGTCTGTGTGTCTGTGTCTGTTGTCTGTGTGTCTGTGTGTCTGTGTGTCTGTGTGTCTGTGTGTCTGTGTGTCTGTGTGTCTGTGTGTCTGTGTGTCTGTGTGTCTGTGTTCTGTGTGTCTGTGTGTCTGTGTGTCTGTGTGTCACTGTGTCTGTTTGTCTGTGTGTCTGTGTGTCTGTGTGTCTGTGTGTCTGTGTGTCTGTGTGTCTGTGTGTCTGTGTGTCTGTGTGTCTGTGTTGTGTGTCTGTGTGTGTGTGTGTCTGTGTATCTGTGTGTCTGTGTGTCTGTGTGTCTGTGTGTCTGTGTGTCTGTGTTGGTCATTTTATAGGCCATTCTTGTTTTGGTGGCCATTTTGTTTTAGAGGGCATTTTGTTGGCATCTTGTCGGCTATGGCGGGAAATTTGAAATTGTATTCCAATAAGAGGGTCCTCATGCTATCTGATGACAGGTATAGGACTACTGATGACGTCACAGACCAAGCTGTCCTCTTTCTACTCACTTGAATACAAAATACCAAATTTTATTTAAATTTATGTCAACCAAATACTAACATTTCGTCCTCGTTTCTCAAATATGAAAATCAAGATTATATTATAAGCAAATTCATTTTCCGTTTTAACATCACTACTTATCATAAGGTTTTCAAACTAAATTTAACGCTTGTTTCGATTCAAATTAAAAACATAGGTCAAGAGCTCTTCCGATACATGTTAAAATTATTTTGGGCATCTTTTTTTATTTTTTAGGATTCAGTTATTACTTTACAAGGTAACTTTGTTAAGTCAAAATTTTACGAAACAAAATATTTTAAAAGTAAGTCTAAATTTGTGGTTTCATGAAATTGATTTTCGCAGTCCTCAAGTTATGATGGTTACAGGCATACACGCACAAGTACTCACAAACACACACACATGCGCGCGCACACACTAGCGCACGCTGGCACGCACCTACCCACACGCACCCACACACCCGTATACAAACACACGCACGCACGAATGTGCACACCAACATACACGCGCGCGCGGCCACACACCCACATACTCTCCCGCACACGTCTGGATGGTTGTAAAAAGCTTATTTCGCGGAAAATGGTTGAAAATACGAGATCGATTATTTTAGAAAAACAACACTTTACTAGTGGGAGCTTGGCACCTAAGAAAATGTGAAATAGAATCAACATTTTATTTCAATTTTCAAATACTAACCTGAAAAAACCGTATATTGTGTATGACCATAAGCCCCACATTGTATAGCCCACGTTATTTGTATATAACTAAAAGATGCTGTTTTCATCTCCTATATTAACTCAGTGGCTGGTCACACAACCTTTTTAGTAGGTTTGCTAGAATTGCTACAATGCAACAATCTTAGAAACGGTGTGTTAAATGGGATCATTATCAAAATGTAAACAGCTGATAACAGTGTGATAATGACCTCATTAGCGTACCAAAAATGGAATAATTATAGTATGTACCGAAAAATTTAAAGGTAAACTCAAGTTGAAATAATCCACTAAACGTGCAACAAGAAGCGCATTTAACAAAACAAAATGAAAGTATTCAAAGAAATTTGGAAAATTTGTTAGCACTGGCTACAGTGTCAAAGGAGAAGTGTATCAATTTTCATATTGTACATTTTTTTATCAAGCGGGTAGTTTACCATCTTCATACTGACAAAAATATCTGGTGTGTAAGAACACACTACCTTCCAACCTACAAAGTAAACATTAAAGGAAATGGAATAATTTTAATACCATCATTACGTAAATAGGCATAATTGTAAAAACATAAACAATAATGTATGTCAGATGTACATCACATCAGATAGACATTAATAATCATATACACTGTGTCTCTTAAATTTCTGGACATAGGGAATTCCCATGTTAAAATAAACTATTGTAAATATTGGCTCCCCTAATTATTTTACAGTAAAATGTCAAATGTAAAACTTTTTAAGGAAAAAAGCTGCTTCTTATGTTACAATTGCATTTACCTTTGGTTCATCCGTTTTCGAGAAATTTAGGAAAAGCTTAAAGGCTTTTTCGTAACTGGTCAAGGTTGCTTCGCTTTAGACAGACAATGCTAACAATAATTACTAATTGTTATTGTAAATCATTCATTATTCAATAACAATTCATTCATCAGTAAAACTTTATTTGGGACAGATTATTACTTTTTAAAGAAAAATTTGTTTATAAAAATGAATTATTATACCATTGAAGAAAAAGTAAAATTTGTTTAGCTGCAAACGGAGATTTATTTGAACACTTGATCAAATAGTAGAAATGATGATTTTTGTTATTTATTTTCCAATTTTCATAATTAATTTGTTTATTTAAAATATCATCTTCTTGTTTATGACAAACTTATTTTATTTGTGCTCCTTATTGTGTTTATCCTGACACGTACATGGCTTATTAACGTTACCGGTTACGAAAAAGCCCTTAAGTTTTTCCTAATTTTCTCGAAAACGGATGAACCAAATGTAAATGCAATTGTAACATAAGAAGCAGCCTTTTTTCCTTAAGAAGTTTTATATTTGACATTTTACTGTCAAATAATTAGGGGAGCCAATATTTACAATAGTTTATTTTAACATGGGAATTCCCTATGTCCAGAAATTCAAGAGACACAGAGATGCTAACATAAAATACCGATAGTACATATAATACAATTTAAGCATTTTCAATCCTATGTAATTAATTTTTAGACTTGTTTGCTTATACTAAGAAACTTTATAAAGAAAAGGCCTGTAAAATAAAATTTTCTTTAAAAAATATATGTACACATTCTCTTATAAAACTAATCGTTATTCAGATATTGGAACTATTTGAACTAACGCGTACACTCTACCTTAGGAATTTTTTGTTGCTAAATTACGCATCGTATAAAAAATTTCATAAAACATCGATACGTTTAATGTCTATATGTTTTTATTTTGATATCTTTAAAATATACAGATGTTTCAGAGATATTTGATAAGAACCCTGTTACGGTAACTTTAATTGGTAACAAAATTTATAAAGCCAAGGCTCGGTGGTTCAGTGCTAGTAGGCATTGCGGTGGGTTAATACAGTTAAATAATTATACATAATATATACAGAAATAAAATAAAATAATAATCAGGAAAATGGACGCCACGTACTTCCAAGATAGTTATATTTGTAATTTACCTTAGTTCGAAGTACGAAAAACTAAATAAATCATAGAAAAATTATGAATAAATAGACACAATGGGGTCACAAAATTATAATCGCCATCAAAACAGATAAATGGTCTAAATGGTAACATAAATTTGACAAGTAATAGAGATACCCGTAGGATTGATTAATAAAAAAAGGAAATAAATATTATTTTAATATAACATTGAATGATTGATCCAAATTACCTTAAATTAATCCTCTAACAACAAAAAAGGAGGAAAAGTGATATTAGTTACGTTAATCTTACAAAGTTTTCAGAATTCGGTTTACCCAAGTAAACAAGCGATCAAGTATATCAATAATCTCACCTGAAAATATCTTCTTTCCGGTGTCGTTCCCTTGCGCAAGTAACGTCCGAAATTACAGAAGCTAAATGGAAAAGTAAACAATAATAATTCGGACCTTAAACAATAGGTTGGCCCTAGAAAATGGATACATTAATTACTTGATTGACAACAATTCGAATACTGAAGGTACACTAATAAATTAGGTTACAATAGGCAAACACATAGTTCAAGGTAAAGTGGTTTACAATATTGATAAATAATTGAAACTTAAACAAAATTATGAATTTAGAAAGAAATCAAATAAGCAAATAGTGACAGTGAAATTTTCACGTATAAATTAAGACTATCAAAGAAAAAAAAGTTTATTGAAATGACTAAATTTTAGCTAGGCAAGTTATCTAATATTAAAAGTAAACAATTACTAGGTAAATTCGTGAGCAGACAGTAGTTTTCTTTATAAGTCATTAAATTAGAATTTCTTCATTCGTAAGAAAAATTCAAAATGGCAGCGCTGTTATTTTTCTATTGACGACGCTGGATCAACTCGAAGTGGAAGTGGGTAGGTAATATACGTAGAGGGAGAAAATAAGCGAAAACGAAAAGGGAAAAAAACGCTACGAAAGAAAATATAACATTAAATGACGGAATGATTCACAAAAATTACTGACCTTGAAGCTGGTAACCACAAGCGTTAAAATTAGATAAGGAGAAACACAACACTCTTGAACGCTTAAAACCGTAATAATTATCACGTAACTTAAGTGACGCGAACTAGCATCAGGTTCGGCACAAAATTAATTATTCATTGATCGAGAAATCCGGAAAATATCCGTTTTATTTATAATTAGAAAATCATGTCAATGAATCGCGGTTCAAGTGAAGCGAAGAAAAAATTCAACTCACTTTTTTGTGTACCCTTGCAACCACGGAAACAGAAAACAAAAAAACGAAACTAAAAGCGGAAACAAGGGTTCGAGATTAACGAACGCAATACACCAATGAGAATCAAGTAGACTGCAAACGTACGCTATCCGACAGTAAAGAAAAATGAAAACAATTTATTCCATAGAATAGCGATATTAGAAATGTGACCAAATTAATTAAGATAACGTTACACCCCTAACAAAAATATAGCCAGGAAGCGTGAAGAAAAGAGGAAAATTACACCTTTGACGTTTATGTCGTTTACGAGGTTTATATCGTTTGAGAGAAATGGTATCCGAAGATATCGTAGGGTGATCATCTGAGTCAGATGCAGAAGAATGTAAATTATCAGAGTAAGCGGGTTTCAAATCTTTAGCGTGGAATATGCCTATAGATTTCCTAAAGAATCAGCTAATTTATAAGTCCAGGTAGACATGACTTTTCTTATTTTAAAGGGGCCTAAAATTTAGGAGCAAGTTTAGCATTTAAAAATTTAGAAGCGTCAGATAAGACAAAGTTTCGTTTCCACACTGCATCACCTTTCCTGTAAGTGACTGTGCGTTTACATAGATTATAGCGATCTTGAGTACGTTTCGTAGAACGTCTCATTTTATCAAGAATATCAGTACGCAATCTTTTATAAAATTCTTTAGTACGAGTAGTAACTACAGGGTCAGTATCAATGGAAGGAGTTTCATCATCTAAACGAGTTTTAAACATATTTCCAAAGAGTACGTGTTCCCGACCACAGAACGCGAAGTAAGGAGTGTAGTCAGTTATTTCATGTTTAGAAGTTCTTATGGCACAGCCAATTTTAGGTAGGTTAACATCCCATGTACGTTGGTTTCTTTAATATGTGAAGCGATCATGGTTTTCAAAACTCTATTAAAGCGTTCGGTAGGATTGGCTCTAGGATGATATTTAGCTGTAAATAATATTTCTGTTTGATAGTTTGAGCATAATTTAGAAAATTCCTGACTACGGAATTGTACGCCATTATCAGTGATTAAGTATTGAGGAGTACCAAATAACAAAAAATTGTTCTTCCATAATCTTACAAATTTTAGAGGCAGTAGCAGTACGAAGTGGAAAGAAACATGGAAATTTAGTAAAATAGTCAGCAATAACAAAATATATGAGTTACCTTTTGAGGAGCGAGGTAAGGGACCGACAATATCACAACTTAACACTTGCCATGGGCGAGTAGGAGTTGCTCTAGGAGAGAATAAACCTGGTTGTGCTCTTTGTTCAACTTTGTGAGCGGCACAGGTATGACAGTTACGAATATATCTAGCAATATCGGCACGAAGATTTGGCCAGTAGAAAATTTATTAATGCGGCTTAGAGTTTTAGTAACACCAGAGTGACCACAAGTAGGAGGATCATGATATAGGCGAATGATTTCACTACGTTGATTCTTAGGAACAACCACTCTCCAATTTCCCAATGAGATATCAGTGAGGTCAGAAAAAGTAACATGCTTGTAAAGTAGATTATTTTCAAGACACCAGAGGGGAAATTTTTGGGATTTTAGAAACATGTTCAAGCATTTTTAAGTACCAGGGATCCGTAATAGGTAGAATAATTGAAGGTACGGTATTAGTTAGATTTATTTCTCAAAGTTGTGGGAGAGAATCAGAAGGCAATTCGGTATAGCTCGAGATAAAGTATCAGGAACGACGTGATTGCTTCCTTTACGATGTATGATAGAGAAATTATACTGTTGTAGGCGTAAGGCCCAACGAGCCAGACGTCCAGAAGGGTTCTGAAGTTTATTCAGCCAAATGAGTGAGTGATGATCCGTTATGACAGTGAAATGAGCACCTTCTATATAGGCACGAAATTTCTCAACAGCCCATAGAACAGCTAAACATTCTTTTCGGTGGTAGAATATTTTGTTTCGGGTTTAGTTAAAGAGCGACTAATGTAGGCGATTACATTTTCACCATCAGGGGTTTCCTGACTTAAGACAGCACCTAAGCCATAGTTAGAAGCATCAGTTTGGATAGTAAAAGGCAAGGTGAAATCTGGGCAAGAAAGCATCGGAGCAGAAATAAGTTGTTGTTTTAGAAAAGAGAAAGCTTCGTTACATTCTGGAGACCAAACAAATGGAGTATTTTACGAGTTAAATGAGTTAAGGGAGCTAAAGCAGTAGAGAAATTTGGTATGAAGCGACGGTACCAACTCGCCATTACCAGTAATCGACGAATTTCAGACACAGAAGAAGGTTGTGGTATAGAGATAATAGCGTTGACCTTTCCAGGATCTACAAGTAAACCATGTCTATTGACAACATAGCCAAGATATTTTAGTTCGGAGAGACAAAATGACATTTGTCTTTGTTCAAAACGAGACCAGCAGTAGACAATCTATCAAAATTCGGGTTAAAACTTCTAAATGTTTTTCGAAAGAAGGGGTAGCTATGATAATATCGTCGAGATAAGCGAAACAATACGGTTCCAAATCAGCACCAAGAATTTGATCTATTAAACGTTGAAACGCAGCAGGAGAGTTATGTAAACCAAAAGGCATACGAGTAAATTGATATAGGCCTCTGCCAGGTATGGTAAATGCAGTAATGGGTTTAGAATCTTGAGCTAAGGGATTTGCCAATAAGCAGAACGAATATCTAGAGAAGAAAGAAATTGAGCATCACGAAGACGATCTAAAATAGTATTTATATAAGAAGAGGGTAAGCATCTTTTTCAGTGACTGCGTTAACCTTTCGGTAGTCTATACAAAAACGGTAAGAATTATCTTTTTTAACGAGAACTATTGGACTAGACCAAGGGCTTGAAGAAGGTTCCACAATTCCCAGTCTTATCATAGAGTCAAGTTCATCATTAGCGATCTTGAGTAATATAGGAGGAAGCGGGTAGTAACGTTGTTTGATAGGCTCACTGGTTGTACGTATACGGTGTTCTATTAAAGTAGTACAGCCAAGTTCAGAAGAATTTAGTACAGGAGTATCTAATAGTGATTGTAGCGATTGTTCTTCAGTATCAGAGAGATTAGATCTAGTAACAAGATGATCAGTAGTAGATAAGGAACAATTTCTTCAGAATTTCCAAATGTCCAAGTACCAGTTTGAAAATTAGGGACAAAATCTATTTCTTTCCAAAAGTCAATACCTAAGATAAGTGGTTGAGTAACTTCAGGAATGACTAAGACTTCAAGAGTGATTGTCTTGTCTTGTAGAGTGATAGGGAGATTCAGAGTACCAAGAATGTAGCAAGTTTCACCATTAGCAAGTAAACAAGAAGAAGAGGATTTAGGAAAAGGACGATATTTCTGTAGAGAAAGACCTAAAGTACTTAAGAGGTTCCATCCTAATTGGCCTAATATAGTTTTAGAGCAACCAGAATCTAGCAAGCTTTTAAAAGGGTAGCCAAAAATGGTTATATTAAGGTAAGGACGTTCATCCTTGCGAACATTAGCTAAGACAAAATTTAAGACATGTTTGTGATGATCAGGTAGTGTAGCAAAAGGAGTTTCCGAGATAAGTGATAGTGAAGAGGGCTCGACTCGGTCCGAGAACTCTAAGTTTAGTTTAAAGAAGTGTCATTACAATTTGGACATTTTGGTTTAGTGACCTTTGGTTTCCCACAGCCATAACAATGAATAATTTGTGGTTCTGAGCAATTTGGAGAGACATGACCAGTTTTGTTGCAATTCCAACACTTGATTGGTGAATTATTAAAAGTAGGTTTAGGTTTAGAGGAAGATTCCAAAGTAAGTTTCGGTTTCGAATCAGTCGAACTAGTAACAACAGTTGTAGGAGTGTTTTTCGTATCTTTTCCTTAAGAGCAGACACTACAGAAGCAGCAGAAAGTTTAGGAGTATTTGAGTTCCGTTTAGGAGGAAGTGAGGTAATCACATCAGTATCAAAAGAAGACGAGGAAGCAATACTTAAGTAGGCGAGACTAGGTTCAAGTAAGTGAGAAGATTTTCATGAAGGAGGAGGTTTAAATGTTTCGACAAAATACTGGTTCTGTTCAATTTGTTTGCCTAAGGCAGAAAGTTGTGCAATGCTAGAGATTGGAGTTAAGGTTAAGGCATTATGGTAAAGTGGAGTTAAATTTCGTCGTATGTAGTATAATTTTTTGTTTCAGAGAGGAGTAGTTAAACGTTGAAAAGATTATACATTACAGCAAGGTACGAGCTCATATTTTCAGAAGGACCCATAGTTCTATTTTTAATTTCGTCAAGTAACCTTTCATCGTAGTCGATCGGCAAGAATTCAGTTTTCAGTAAAGATACAATTTCATCCCATTTAGTTAAAGTGAATTTTCTAGATCGGTACAGTAGAAGAGCACGTCCTGTTAACAATTCAGGAGTATGAGCAAAAGTGTGTGTTTAGTAACCCCACGAGAAGAAGCTAGTTCATCCAAGCGAGTAAGAAAATCTAAGAGAGAAACTTTTCCTTCGCCGGAGAAAGTTAAATCAAGTTTAGAGATGTCTAAACGTTTAGCAAAACAAAGTGGTTCAGACATAGAAGCTACAGCAGGTACGGTTTCATTTAGTTCAAGTTCATCTTCACTAGAAGAAAGTAGTGGAGGAGTAGACGGATTAGAATCATTATCGGTAAGTTGGTTTGAGGCTAGATGAAGGTAATTTGTTAAAATCTGTAAATGTGACGCGGTTAAGTTTTTTGAGTTTTTGTACTACGTTTGATTTCAAAGTAGCAATGGTTAGAAGTAATGTGTTACGTTGACCTGTTTCGGTATCATTGGTAGAATTCATTAACGAGCAACGACGTTCTATATGAGGAAGTAAACTATTCAAACGAAGAAAGTCCCTTGATTTAGGATCGTTAGTAACTCTATCGGTTAAACCTTCAATTTCTTCAATCATTTGAGTAACTGCAGTCAAATCATCAGCAAAAGGAATAGAATGAGTAATGGCAGTTAAAGATTTCTCCAATTCCAGTACAATAGCATTTCTCAAATTACTAGCAATAGTAGGTAAAGTAATACTTCTAGACACAATTTCATATTCTAGTTCGGTTTTATGTAAACGGTTAACATCTAGTTTGAATGAGAACATGGTTAGTGAACACTAAGAAAAGCAAGTTAAACAAGGAAAAACAAAATACATAGGCCCCACCACGTTGGGCAGCCAAAATAATTATGTTACGGTAACTTTAATTGGTAACAAAATTTATAAAGCCAAGGCTCGGTGGTTCAGTGCTAGTAGGCATTGCGGTGGGTTAATACAGTTAAATAATTATACATAATATATACAGAAATAAAATAAAATAATAATCAGGAAAATGGACGCCACGTACTTCCAAGATAGTTATATTTGTAATTTACCTTAGTTCGAAGTACGAAAACTAAATAAATCATAGAAAAATTATGAATAAATAGACACAATGGGGTCACAAAATTATAATCGCCATCAAAACAGATAAATGGTCTAAATGGTAACATAAATTTGACAAGTAATAGAGATACCCGTAGGATTGATTAATAAAAAAGAAATAAATATTATTTTAATATAACATTGAATGATTGATCCAAATTACCTTAAATTAATCCTCGAGCAAAAAAAAGAGGAAAAGTGATATTAGTTACGTTAATCTTACAAAGTTTTCAGAATTCGGTTTACCCAAGTAAACAAGCGATCAAGTATATCAATAATCTCACCTGAAAATAACTTCTTTCCGGTGTCGTTTCCGTGCGCAAGTAACGTCCGAAATTACAGAAGCTAAATGGAAAAGAAAACAATAATAATTCGGACCTTAAACAATAGGTTGGCCCTAAAAAATGGATACATTAATTACTTGATTGACAACAAATTCGAATACTGAAGGTACACTAATAAATTAGGTTACAATAGGCAAACACATAGTTAAAGGTAAAGTGGTTTACAATATTGATAAATAATTGAAACTTAAACAAAATTATGAATTTAGAAAGAAATCAAATAAGCAAATAGTGACAGTGAAATTTTCACGTATAAATTAAGACTATCAAAGTAAGATAAAAATTTATTGAAATGACTAAATTTTAGCTAGGCAAGTTATCTAATATTAAAAGTAAACAATTACTAGGTAAATTCGTGTGAGCAGACAGTAGTTTTCTTTATAAGTCATTAAATTAGAATTTCTTCATTCGTAAGAAAAATTCAAAATGGCAGCGGTGTTATTTTTCTATTGACGACGCTGGATCAACTCGAAGTGGAAGTGGGTAGGTAATATACGTAGAGGGAGAAAATAAGCGAAGAAAAAATTCCAACTCACTTTTTTTGTGTACCCTTGCAACCACGGAAACAAAACAAAAAAACGAAACTAAAAGCGGAAACAAGGGTTCGAGATTAACGAACGCAATACACCAATGAGAATCAAGTAGACTGCAAACGTACGCTATCCGACAGTAAAGAAAATGAAAACAATTTATTCCATAGAATAGCGATCCTAGAAATGTGACCAAATTAATTAAGATAACGTTACAACCCAAAGATTGTTCCACACAAACCCCTCTCTACGCCGCTGAATGTCTCTTAAAACTGATTAGCTCCAGGAGAAATAAAACAAGATTAAATACCAAATTTGAAGTACGAACTTGTTGTCACACACATACACACGCGCGTGCGCGGGCCCGCGCGCGCACACTCACGTACACAAGTACCCAACCACCCAACCGACCGACCACACAATATTTCTGGAAACAATAAGTTGTGGTGTTGTTTTGAAAAATCAACATCGTGAGATTATTAGTCAAATATTGCTCAAATTCGGATGAGAACTTGAAACTGCAGCGAGATATCGAATGCTATAGCTAGATTAGCAGTTTAGCTGTACGCAAAATAATATCTCCATTTCGGGGTTAACTAAAGGAATATACTATCAGCGAGTAACGTTTCGTTTCATGTCTAGTGAAAGCGAACGTCGCTACTCCCTACATTTTGTTTGTTCTTGAAGATCTCTAAACTTTCATAACAATCAAATTCGTACTTATTATGATTGACTAAAGATGCCTTATCTACTACATGATTTTAATCCAACATACGTAGGGCTACAGCAGACTTATCCCAACGGTTGTATTTGATATGAGCTCAATGTTCGTTAAAAATTAAATTCTAATAAAGAATTACGCACTGTAAAGAAATTGCTGCACACAATGGGTTTTCAGATCAAGTGGTTATGAATATAGTTAGGAAACAAACACACAAGATGAGAGTTAAGAATCTAACTTAGGTAATGCTAGAGAACAAGTAGAAACAAGGTATGTACAGTTATAAAACAATATTCTTTATGGACTATCTCAAATCCCTTCCAAAGTTAATATGAAAACAGTTAATAATTCAAGTAATAGTTTGCAAACCCCATTTAGACAATCTATGGGATCAAGTGGATAAGCAGGATAAGTCGGGAATGGATAAAATTAATTGTAAAAATTGTGAACATATAAAAGTAGGTAAAACTAAAGGACTCGCTAAAAGCATATTTAGCTGATACCAAATACAAACGTTGGGACAGGTCTGCCATTTGATAAAAATCGTAAGGCATCTTTAAACAGATATGTTAATAATAAGCTCGAACTTGAGGCTGAACACTACAATAGTAGTAGTAGTAGATCAACCTACAGAAACTTAAAAAAATGTATCCAACAAACCAAAATTAGCTAGAAAAGAAAACTATATTCATTCAACGTATCTATTTAATAACTGCGTTGTAACAAAACAGACGTTTTCCATGTTTGTCATGCATATATGAAAATTGTAATACCAACTAAGTATACACATGTAGATATAGAAGGTTATGCAACCAACTTTTTTACTATCGGTAAATCGACTTATATCATCATCTTACAACATTTAACAAAGTTTTGCCAAAATCTGCTATGATGTGCGTGTGGATGTGCGTGTTCGTGTGTGTGTGTGTGTGTGTGTGTGTGTGTGTGTGTGTGTGTGTGTGTGTGTGTGTGTGTGTGTGCGTGTGCGTGTGCGTGTGCGTGTGCGTGTGCGTGGTGTGCGTGTGCTGTGCGTGTGCGTGTGCGCGTGCGTGTGCGCGTGCGCGTGGTGCTTGTGCGTGTGTGTGTGCGTGTGCGTGTGCGTGTGCGTGTGCGTGTGCGTGTGCGTGTGCGTGTGCGTGTGCGTGTGCGTGTGCGTGTGCGTGTGCGTGTGCGTGTGCGTGTGTGCGCGTGCGTGTGGGTGTGCGTGTGCCGGTGCGTGTGCGTGTGCGCGTGCGTCTGCGTGTGCATTTGCATGTGCGTTTTTTAATTTTAATTAATTTTATTTACAGCATGCCCCATTAACAATTTCAAGTTTGTAATACTACATCCATTTTGAATTAATTATCCTAAATGATAGACGGAAATAATAACTTAGTTTCTAATCCTTTTTTGCCAGAAATATTGCTATTTGGTTAAAACTTAATTTTTGTATTTCATGTATAACTACAATTTTTGGAATTTTTTCATAAAAAATTAAGTCGTCATTTAAACATGTTGATTCCTTTGTTAATCTATCAGCAAGTTCATCCAATGTAATGCCTGTGTGAAATTTTATCCATCTAAAGCTTATTCTCTAATTACTCAATTCTAAATCAATAATAGTTTTTCTAATTGGTCAATTATGGAATAATGAATGTCGTTATTTTGTAAGCAATCTAAAGTAATTTTGCTATCTTTGAAAATAACAATTGACTTTTCATTATTTGCTGGAATAATATTTTTCATTTTTCACCGCTGATGATGATAGCCTAGCTATCGAAATGCCTTCGGTGTTTTTTAATTTTGTGTGGTAAGTGGGTGGATTTTTTGTTACATATCCTGCCACAGTTCCAGTGTTCCAGATTTTACAAGTGGTATTTATATTATTTGTCACATCTAAACGAATCTCTCTGTGGTATTCATTATCATGTACTGGGTTATCAATCGGAATCATGTTTTCAACATTGTTTTACTTTATCAGAAGCTAATTTGTAAACCAAGTTCCAAGGATTGGTGGTAGTAGTTAAACTGCAAATATTCTTCCATGACTGAATTTTTTCTACATTTATTTGTTTGAGAAGTTATGTTCTGTTCCCAAAATGTAATCTTTTCTCTCACCTCTAAGATTTTCATTATCCTTCGGCCTTTGGTATTTTCTTATAAGAGCATTAATCTTTTCTACGTAAAATGGTTAAATCTGTGTTCCACCATGGAACTGTTTTTGGAATTTTTTTGAAGCCCTTCTAAGTTTTGAAAGATCTTCTACAAGAAAATAACAAAGCATCTTGAAACATTTTCATAAACTTATTTAAATTGAAACAATTTTTAACTTTGTAAGATAATTCGAAAGTAAAGGTTCAGATTATTGCATTCAAAGGTATTGAATAAATTCTCTGCAATACTAATATCAAAAACTTCATAATTTTATTTCATATCAATAAATTTTGAAAACACTCAATGTCAAAATTAATAACACTGATCGGAACTACTTTCTGTTTCTCCACATCTCCAGTCTTCAATAAAAGAAGCAAATTTATTGTTAGATAAAGTTAAATCTAAATAATCACTTGAAAAGCTTTCGGCCGTAAGTGTTTCATTTAAACTAAACACAATGCAATGACGTTAATTCGAAGAGCAATTTCAATAAAATCAAACACTAAATATACGTGTCGCCAGATGCTGTGTAATAATAGGTTCACATGAAGAAAAACACAAGTCCAATAACCTAAATATATGTAATGTAAATAAAATAAATAAATAAAATCAGATGAAATACACACAAGAATTTATTTAATTTTGTCAACCCCAACAATAAAAAACACAAAAATGTTACCTTACTTGGGGAGGCCTTTTGTTACACAGACACTTATGATAGACTCAGAGGATGACCTCGTCGATATGGTTGATGCTGGGGCGATGCTTGCAACTTCCAATATCATCCAGCTAGTGACTGCTTCCTTCTCAGATCGCGATTTGATTCAGATTTCAATTGGTCGTATGTACACTAATATTTACATTCATACGAAATTCGTTCACTTTACATTATTTTACTCCATTTCTACTTGTTACCTTTTAATCCACGTTAACTATACACCATAAGCTGGTTTATTTACAGCGCCTTACCTATTATCTTTACACTAATAATGTACAAGTTCTGAATAATTCTTAATATCTTTAAATTACGAAAATATTTATTTATTTACAGCAGGTTGTTTGTTGAATAGCGCACTGTGAACTGTACGTTAGAAGCTTTAGAACGAACGTTGGATTTTTCCGCAAAAAGCGAAGACTTCCTGAGAACGACAAAAGCACTTGGTAAATTCAAACAATAAACGCCTTTCTGGATCTCGATAAGTCCCACGGACCAACTGCACAAAACCATTAACTGGTCTGGTGAAGGTTGAACAATTATATGATTCCTTATACGGAATGTGAGGGAATGAACACACTGCCTCTACAGTTCCTTCAACACTAACCTTGGTAAACCTTGTTACGTGGTAAAACTACGTCATCGTAACGATAACCTTAGCACTTCCAAGTCGAAAGTACTACTGTCCTCGTTAATAATTACACTTGCCACCACATTGTTTTTTTAAACCCCCTCTATCTAATTAGCCAATTCAGGAAAAAGGTACTCAAAATATACTAACAACGCGCATTCACGAAGTCCAACTCGAAAATAGTCGGGAGAGTCTGCATCCTCAGCAGAGCCTACTTCTACTCGAAATCTTATCTTAGTAATTTGATATCTGGTAAATGAAAATTTTCAAGCAACGCTATCATTTACTACCATGTATTTAAAGTCAAATTCTTTGTTCAAAACCAAACTCTTATAAACGGAAATGGTGCCTCAATGATGGCTAACTTTAACTTTTGCAAAAGATGTACCTTACAATGTCATCATTTGAATACGTTCTTGAATTTAAATTATATATGATGCAATCTGAATGTGATTTAACTAAATTAAACCAATTTAAAATAACGAACACATTGATTTATTCAAAACTATCCTTATTTACAAAGACACTATCGAATGTTTCCCTTCAAATTAGTAGGAGGGTTTCCCTAAATATCGATACCAAAATATAAATCCCATTTTCCTTTTAAACTTTCCTTTTACTTCCACAACCACAAAAGCTTCCTTTCTGCTTTAGAAAATCCAAAAAAAAATTCATAAACCTTTTAAATACGTCAACGACAAAAGAAAACGTTACACTAGAAAAGCTTCTCCAATTATTAATGCGTTACTACTTCCAATTACGAGAACCTATACTACATTTAAGATGGTCGGTACTAACAAACAATTTACAATTTCGAGATTTATCGGCAAATCTTGATAAAATCAGGGACACATGACAACTAATACCTCTATTATTCATAAACGTAGAGATATCGTCGGAGGGTGGGGAGAGTGGGCATTCGAATAGGAAATCTTGAGATAACTTTACTTCCTCCCAATTAAATAGAGGGCAGTAATAACTAAAAATAATAGATTATTGTAACTGCACAATGCATACTTAGTTGTAAGATACGTATTTTAATAATTTTTTTATTAGATGTTTGGGCGTATGTGCGTTTGCTATTATACCGCTCGAAAGCTTTGTCTTTTTTGTAAATGTGTTTAACATTATTTATAAATTTCGGTCGCTTTTTGTGCGGTTTACATTGTGAAGTAATTCTCATATTGTAACATTGCAATAGTCGTGCCTGAAAAAGCTCCTGAAGTTTGAATAACGTTCGTATAATTACATTGCGATTCAATAAGCTGAAAGTATGTTGTTAAAAAATAACTACCTTAATTAAGTAAGTTGACTAGCTAAGTAAAGTTCCATCATGGATTTTATTTCACATTTTTGCAAAAAGCTAATTGAACAGTACATAAAAACAAAGAAAATTGCACTTTTGTATAAAAAAATAATTTTACTACTTGCTTATTAAATATGTACAAGTTTTAATGTGTTTCACACATGTAAACTATAATTTTGAATAAAGGTATTGAAATAATAAAGTTTCAAAGTAAAAATAATTTCAAATTTGAATTTCGCGCTTGTGAAGAACATACTTCCTTCCAAGTTATTTGAGGACGCTATTAAGTCTATCAAATCTAACATTGAGTGTCCACTCTCCCCACCCTCTGCGGATATCGTCTAAACTATTAAGCCTTTTAATACTATAAATTCTTCTAATTTTCCACCTCTTGTATTTTTTATAATATCATTCCAAAACGTTGATCTTGAGTTACTGTCCAAGCAAAACACACAACCAAAATTTCCAATAAATTGAATAACATTATCTATTTTTTCAAATCTACTTCAATATTTTTATTGATATCTAAATGGATACTGACTATAAATAATTTTAACTTATAGAATGCAATTTCAATCAAAACAATATCTTCGTCAGAGAACTGTTGAATAGGAATAGCATCGACATTTTCATTATTAATTAAAAATTAATATTAATTTTATTAAATACATAAATAATAAGTTTACTTCGAGTAGGATTTGAACCTACGACTTGTACTTCGCTAGAGTACGCTAACCAACTGCGCTATCTAGATTCAAGCCCCAATCGATTCAAATTTTGTCTTTTGTAATGTAGAACTGATGTAAATTCTAAATATAATGTGATTACAATCAAATTACTTATGGTAATGAAATGTGAGCCTGAAATATCGCAAGGACTCACACATACCAAATCAACTTGACCAATACTCGAGGTAAACTTTTTATTTGTGTATTTAATAAAATTAATAATAATTTTTTATTACATATTTACCTTTGAACTTATTCGTTCATAACAAAACGCATAATCAATTAATATTAGTCAAGTTGGTTTGGTATGTGTGAATCCTTCATTCCATTCCATTAATATAAGTAATTTGATTGTAATCTCATTATATTTAAAATTTACATAAGTTCTACATATATAAAGACAAAATTTGTATCGATTGGGGCTTAACTCTCGATAGCGCAGTAAGTTAGCGCGGTACCCTAGCAAACTACAGATCGTAGGTTCAAATCCTACTCGAGGTAAACTTTTTATTTATGTATTTAATAAAATTAATAATAACTTTTATTTACATATTTACGTTTGAACTTATTCGTTCATAACAAAACTCATAATAAATTAATATTAGTCAAGTTGCTTTGGTATGTGTGAATCCTTGTGATATTGCAGGTTCACATTCCATTAATATAGAAGTAATTTGATTTTAATCACATTATATTTATAATTTACATCAGTTCTACATACATAAAGACAAAATTTGCATCGATTGAGGCTTGAATCTCGATAGCGCAGTTGGTTAGTGCGGTACTCTAGCAAAGTACAGGTCGTAGGTTCAAATCCTACTCGATGTAAACTTTTTACTGATGTATTTAATAAAATTAATAATAATTTTTAATTACACATAAAATCGGCCCTCGATTACCAATGCATGAATTTGGAAACCGATTATTAAGATATTCGCTGATGATGTTTGGATTGTAAGGTGGGGCGCCATCTTGTTGGAAGCAGATATTAATATTCTCAATCAGTGGTAAATCATCAAGTTTATTTTCTAAATCAGTTTGTTGTAAATTCAAATACCTTTCACTATTTAATGTTTCGTTAAAAAATATGGGCCCAATAAGTTTAGCGCCTAATATGCCACACCAGACGTTAAAACTAAATCTCACTTGATGCCGACTTTCCTTAACAACGTGAGGATTTTCACGGTCCCAAAAGTGAACATTGTGTCGATTGAAAAGGCCATCATTTGTAAATCTGCTTTCGTTAGACCACAAAATCGTAGCTGGAAAATTATCGTTATTCTCACATTGATTAACATACCATTGGCAAAATTGTAATCTTCTCCCCTGATCTCCATCTCTAAGTCCCTGCAGAATGGTGTACTTATACGGATGATACCTGTGACGTTTTAAAATTCTTTGTGATGTAGTTTTCGAAATACCAGTGTTATGTTCAATTTCTCTAACAGATGTTGAAGGATTTTCAATAACTGATTGTAATACATTTAGTTCTGCATCTTCATTCCGTAATTTCGGATTTCTAGTAGGTTTTGAAAATGAACCATATTCTTTTAAATGAATTACCAAATTTCTGTACGTACGAGCACTGGGCTGTCTTCTTTCACGATACACCCTCAAGTACATCCGTTCAGCTTCTATACTGTTTTTATGAGACAAGATCTAACAACTCAACATATCAAACTTTTCAGTATTAGTAAATAAAGCCATGTTTGACACAATAATATTCTGGAACGAATAATTTTTAAGTGACATTAAATTCGATTGTGTTTTTATGTTTCACGGCCTGCTTATTGTTAGAGCCTTTAATAAAATACGTTTTTTTAAATTTTCTTTGTTGTTTTTAAATAAAGATAGTACATGCGCTATATCATTGTAAAGAGGATAAAAAACCACGATCAATTATTTCAAAGCCGACTTGTCGTTCCATAAGAAAAATTTAATTTAGGGGTTGAAACTAAAAAATAGAAAGTGTAAAAAAAATCCAAATTGATATTTAAATTCTGCATAAAAATATCTTAACAAAGTGCAAATAAAATTTATATGTCTAATATAACTAAAAAGATATTACAAGAAAAAGAAATTTGACATTTTTATTTTTCTTGCCATAAGTCTTAAAATACATGGAAATTTGGAAATTGTGTCCTATAATTTCGGTAATCCTTAGGAGTAATTCATCTAATTTAACCAAATTTCTATCTTTTATAATAAGCGAGATCCCCATGCTGGAAATGTTATCTGGGACACGTTGTATATATATCCATTTAACTTGACCTCTAAGAAAGCTACACGGCTATTTCTAATCCGATGTGAAGATTTGCTCCCGTGATGAAATTTGCTGCGTTGTCCTCTTCTTAGCTGTTACATAATGAATATTGTCGATAAGATCGCTGCTTTCGTATCCACCACAAGACCTCACTGAAACACAATCTAAAATGGTATACCTTTTAACTTCACTTTTAATTTTGGATGGATAACTATTGATGTCAGAGATGAAACAAATTGACTACTTATCATTTTTACAAATGGGGAAAAGCATCATGGCCTGCTCTCTGCAAAATGAGGTGGAACAGTGTATAAGCGCTGAACCTTGAATACCTGCAAAATCCAAAATCATTAACTTTAATGTAGAACTAAAAGTTTACATATTTACCTTTGAACTTATTCGTTGATAACAAAAACTTATAATAATTTAATGTAGAATATTTAGGTTTACCTACTTACCAATATTTTCATTTTGATTTATAGGTAACTTCGCTTTGAACATTGAATAACGAACCCGTAAAGTGGTCATCTACATTTTCTTCGAAGAAATAAGATTGCAGTTAACAGTCTTCACATTTTATATTATCTTTCATTCACAAGTATTTTACTCCTTTTCGTAAACCGATTTTGCTTTTAATTGCAATCAATTGGATACTGCAAGCAATTCGGAATATGTGGTGGTGTACTTTATTCCTGGTTAATTTCGAGTTCAAACACACTTTCAGGCTCTAAATCGGCAATAAATATTTCAAACGTAGTGCGATTCTTAATTTTTCTACTATATTCATGTTGTTAGTCGTAGTATATACTAAATACAAAAGCTGAAACAATGCACATAACGTAATGATTTCAAACGAATTAATATGATGCAACGTAGCCACCGTTATTATGTAGGCCTTCGTACAACTATTGTGTAACTAGCACGTGAATTATTGTTTTTACCAAGTTTGAGATGTTGGCAGCTCACCCTGTAGAGGGGATAAATTTCTATTGTTTGTTTGACCTATCGTGCGTTATATACCAAATCCACTTTTCGTATTTTCATACGATAATTATAGCATAAATTGGTCGAACTTTATGTTAAGATAAGTGCAATAATAGTATAAACAGCGAGAAAATCTTTGAAAGTTGTTTGCTTCATGGGTGCTTAATTAGTTCTAATAATGTGATGTGTAGTTTATTTGGAGATAATGCGTTTGGATTTAAATTTCTATTTCAATTTTGTTCTTGCTTCATCTACATTAATACAAATGGAAAGTTATTGCACTAAATTTAGGTAAATTAAGAAAACTATTTTAATAAAACACAATTCAAGAGGAATTCTAGGAAGAGCTTTGGTTGCTTCATTATCTATAATAACAATAATATTAATATTTATTGCGTAGCTTACTTCACCAATAATTACACTTGTCAGAATTATTAATTATCTAAAATACATAAATTACAACATATCGCTAATTAAAATCAATAACAAAGTATTCGTTTATAAAGGGTGTCCCAATAAGAGCGCCGGATTTAATTTTAAAGAAAACACATTTATTTTTTAATTAAGCAAACATTTTTATTTCAACATAAAGAAAAATAGTTCCGATTAATCGTGAAATACAACATCAAGCAAATGGCCACCACGAAACCTCTGGCACAGGTTTATTCTTTTGTTGAAATTTTGAATAACGTTTATCATAAATATGGCTCTATTTTACCCATAACGCGCTGTATTTCCTCTTTAAGATGTTCAACTGTTTCAGGCTTATTCGCATACACCTTTTCCTTCACATAGCCCCAAAGAAAAAAGTCAATCGGCGTTAGATCGCACGTTCTTGTTTGCCACTTTTGATCGCCAAATCGAGAAATGATTCGGCCTGGAAACTTGCCCTGCAGTAACACCATTGTTTCACGTGCAGTGTGGCATGTCGCACCGTCTTGTTGGAAAAAGATGTCCTCCACATCAATTACATCCAATTCGGGCCACAAAAACTCCGTTAACATTTCGCGATACACCACACCATTAACAGTTAACGCAGTTTCAGCCGCATTTTCAAATAAATACGGCCCAATCACTCCGCCAGCCCAAAATGCGCACCAAACAGTTACTCGCGGTGGATGCATTGGTTTTTCGAGTATCATATGAGGATTTTCAGCACCTCAAATCCGACAGTTTTGCTTATTTACGTATCCGTCGAGTTGAAAATGTGTCTCATCAGAAAAAATGATTTTCTTCAAAAAATCTGCATTAATTTGATGATGTTCCAACACCCAATCAGCAAATTCACGGCGCTGCTCATGATCCCTTGGCTTGATTTCTTGCACCAATTGAACCTTTTACGCGTGAAAATGCGGATCTTTTACCAAAATTCGTTGCATAGTGCTTCTGAAAATGTTTGATCCTTTACCACAATGCCAAATGGAAGTTCCTGGATTCTCGACCACAGATTCCCTTACTGTGACTATATGTTCGAGTGACCTACAAGGACGACGACGAAAAATGGTCTTCTGATCCATCACCGTAAATTTGGTCTCAAATTGTTTAATTAAATGCCTCACTGTCGATTCATTTAGCGCATTATTGCGACCGAAAACTTTACGTAAATGGCGAACTGTTTTCGCAAAACTTTCACCATCTTTGTAATGTGTTTTTACAATAATTAAACGTTGTTCCTTTGAATACTTCTCCATATTCTTAAATCCCGTGGTCTATACGTGACAACTGTCAGAGAAAATCGCCGTACAACTCGTATTAACAAAATGACGGCAAATTTAAGTCTAGCGCTCTTGTTGGGACACCTCTTATTATACGATGGATTCTTAAGTAACATTTCTTTAATAATGAATTTGAACCGAATAAAGGTAAATTTCTTACATTGGTAGGCAGAGCATTAAAAAACAGTCCAAAAGTTAGGTTCATTCTGTGACTTAGATAACCTTACAAAATTACAACGTGAGTTATCTTTGTTCCTAGTATCATATGAATGTGTTTGACTATATGTTTCAAAAACAGGAATATTATTCTTGACATAACATAAACAAACAACGAAGGATTGCTTACAGTTGGAAGCATATGGTAGCCCATTAAAAAAAATCGACATTACCCGCAAACCACTACCACAGCACATTGTGAACTGGATCAAAGAGAGACGAATCTATCGTCAATTCTTACGATCCAGGGATCCGGCTCTCAAGACCGAATACAATCACGTTAACGCCTTAATCTGACGAGAAGCAGACAAACACACCAAAGACTCCTGGACCAAATCCACCTCCTGGTTACATTATAAAAATGGTAAACGCTTCTGGTAACAGTTCGATAGACTGACCAGAAGAAAAGTTAACCCTAAATCCCACCTAACCGACCTTCAGGGAAATATAATCTCTTCCGACCAAGGAAAGTCCGATTTCTTTGGTCACCACCTCCAATCCATTTTCCGATCCCCAGATTATCCCCAATTCGATAACCGGTTCAAGGCACTTCTTGAGGGTCGCCTTGAAGAATTTCGCAACCTTAACCTTTCTAAAATCCAATTTGATAGCAAAAATCCGTTTTATGTCCCGATCACGCCCGACCAGGTCCACACTTATTTCAAAAACGGAAAAAATTCTGCCCCAGGTAATGACGGCCTAAATCGAAAAATCCTCCCTCACTTACCCGACACAGGCCTCCTATTACTCTTCAACATATACAACCAATGCCTAATCCTACCCCATTTCCCGACGGACTGAAAATCAGCCTCCAACGTCATGATACCCAAACCACACGCCGACCTATCCTCACCCTTCACCTATAGACCAATGTCCCTCTTGAGTTGCCTAGGAAAATGCTTTGAGCAGATTCTAGCCAGGCTACTCAGGGACCACCTAGAATTCGACCTCCTTCTTAATAGCCAATTCGGCTTCCGTCCCAACCGAACGTGTCACGATCCCTTGTTGAAGAAGCCAGAGACCACCAGAGTATTCAATCATAAGCAATGCAATCTGGTTGTGTTTCTGGACATTAAGCAGGCATTCAACAGAGTCTGGCACGCCGGTCTCCTGCACAAGATTCGAAACCTCAACATTCCCGACCCCTTGTCCTAACTTCTATTCTCGTACCTGACTAATCGGTCAGTTCTGGAAAAAGTAGGGAAAACCTCCGATCCTTTTCAACCTACAGCAGGCGTACCGCAAGGTTCTGCCTTAGCCCCTATCATTTACACCATCTATGCATCAGACATTCCCAACGTTACACAACTCGGAGTAGCCGTTGCGTTGTTTTCGGATGACACCGCCTTCTGGACAGTTGATCGGAACAGCGAAACGGCCTCCCTACTCATATCCCGGTGGGGAGTCTCCGTCAATCCCTCTAAAACTCAATCAATCCTCTTCCGACACCCTAACTCCACCGGAGATAGATTCCCAAATATGGCCTCCAGAAATGTTTTCCCCACCCTAAACCAAGAAACACTCAATTTGCTCCCCGATGTAAAAATAACACTCAATGAGATTAGAAACCGCGCAAACCTACTTGGCGCCTTCAGGGTAGAATCAGAGGTTGCCACTCTAAAACACTTCACACACCCACAAAACATGCATCCGCCCTGTTATATATTTCCTAGCACTCATATAAACCAATATAAACCCCAATCACATTTCCTCTATCGCCTCCTGTGAAGGACGAATTTTTAGACGCATACACAGGTTACCTCTAATCACAACAAAACACGCAAACATACCAACAACCGCACACAGGATATAAACACTTCACGCATAAAAGAATTTTCGGCGGTACTATCCCAACAAAAGCAATCCTTACCACTCCCTACAACTACCGTTTTCCCCAATTCCCACGAAGAAAATCTAAATTAAAATTCAAGCATCTCCCCGCGATCCTTACACAACTCCTTGACAACCTCCCTAGATAATATCACATATGCTCTCCACATCCCCCCGTCTATTCGATGACGACCTAGCGTGATACCGGACATCGAATCTGATTAACCACACTAAGCACGCTACACCCCACTAAACAACACGCACACATAAACCAAAATCTTCTTTTACAAAATGTTGCTTCCACTGATCAGCTGTAAATTTATTTGTTGATGCGTTGTTATTACGCATTTTGTTAGTGTTGATAATATTCCAAATTGCTTTATTTTTATTATTTGAATGTTATATCACTTTATCGTTAGCGGCGATTTTAGCACGTCGGAGTGCAGCACGGTAAACCCTTTTGTAGTCGTTATAAGTTAATTTCAAATCTTCACTACCCCAGAAACTGTAAAGTTCAAACAAATGGAAAAGCTAACTACGCATTGCTTTTAATGTAGGTGTACACCATGCAACATTTCTATCTGTTCGTACTCTTAACTTTTTTAATGGAAAACATTCGTTAAATATGGATATAATATGATTTATAAAACGTTCAAATTTATCACTCACAGATAAGTTATAGTGTACGTAAGAAAAGTTAGCACATGGAAAAGAATTGTGGAATGAATTATTCTCAATTCTCAATATATCATTTTTATATAAACAATTTTTTATTATTAATGTCTTTAAATTTAATGGGATATTACTAATGGAGCGTAAGTGTTGCTGAAGTATTGAAATCAGTACTAATTGAATCAATCTAAGTGTTATAGATGACCCTTTGCAATTACTCTATGTGGGTTTGATTAGCATTTAACTATCCACTCCCAAATGGACACCCCGTTGTGTTTCTATATTTTACTGCACCAATAATTGTATTATATCTTATATTATAAATAAGTTCATGGGGGTTTTGTATTAAACATAATTTTAACAATGTATATTACATAAACCACATTACTGATGATTTATTCCACAATATTGTCGGAAATACTATCATACATAGTACTATAATTTTATAATAATTACGAACACTTAGACGACTGATATTTGTTAAAGTTTAGAGGGAAGTTGCAACACACTCGTGTAAACATAATGTTTTCAAAGGGAAATGCTATCACGAATGATATTCTACATGACTATTTCGCTAATCAAGAATCTTATTAATATTATTAAGGGGCAAAATAATAATTTAATGCGATGAACATAATATAGCAAAACTAATTGACAGGACTTGAAACCGTGAGTATTGTGCACTTGTAGTGGTAGTTATCAAAATGCAAAGGCAACTTACACTTGATTTAGTAGATAATGTACAGAATTATCGCCCAGAAGTCTTTATATGCACATCTAAACCTTATAAATGACACTTTATTCATTCACTAAGTACACTTGAATAACTGTTATCCCGTGTATGAAGGTTTACATGTAGACTTGAGTATCAAGAGCTTACCATATACCTAATAAATGGGTGGATTATCTTAGAAACAACTTTCTAAGAGAGTAAATATTGTTAATCGTTAACTACATAAGAAATATGTATTTTGTTTCCCGCGCCTGAGATCTTTAAGTCGCATTTTCGAATATAAACAAATTAAGATACCAGATTCAGATAATGCAAGCTTAATGAACATTTACATGGGACTTTCTACGCTTAGAAACATACGGGCATTGGATCTCGAGATAATATCAAAGTAACCTTTCAATAAACTTACAACTTATATAAACGTTTTGTATTTTGCACACGTTAATGCATTAAGGCGAATTTGCACGTGTCAAGTAGCTAAAGCAAGTTACTAAATCCAGTAGCTAAGTAAATCCGTTTAGTAGTGTGTCTACATGTGTTTTAGTATTCCTGTTTAGTGTTCCCATAAACATGGCCACAAGTACAGATGTTCGTGCGTCAATGCAGAATTGTATATTGAATATACGTGGTGAATTGGTAGAAATACTTTCAGACGGCATTAACAAGAAAAAACGTTGCTGGGTACGAAAATGGTGATCTCGGAGAGAAACATATGGTACTTCATCTACATTACTAAGAGAACCTGCAAATGAATACAGAATACAGAAATTGTATTATGATGACCACAGAACAATTTGACACACTATTGAATTAAATTGCCTTTAAAATTACGAAAAACGATACTATAATGCGAACTGCAATTCCGGCCAGAATCAATTTGGAAGCTACCTTGTCTTATTTAGCAACAGGAAATCGTTATAGAACTTTACACAGATTTTTTCGAGTGTTAAGGCCGGAAATTTACAAATTTGTACCCGAAGTATGCGGTGCTATTCATGAAACTCTCAAGGAAGGTAAGTTAAAGTATAAAAACATGCTTTTAACATGTTTATTGGCAAAAAGGTATTCATATTATATAATCATCTTAAATGCTGCAGAAAGCTTGGCTTATAATGTCTGCCTGTGAAACATCGTTGTGGCTGATTCTTCGTAATGATAGCTCATATTTGCCGATCCATTGCTACAACGTACAAGATTTAAACACATGATGCAGAAGACGTATTGCTGGTGTGGGACGTAAGAGTATTACAAGTTTTGGAGTCTAAAATTTGTGAGGATAGACCGCATGCGGTCCTGTGTCCTAATGGATGAAAGGGTTGTTAATGCCATTAATTGACCGCCCACACTATGACCAAAAGCCATGTACTGGTTTTCAACGACAGGTTTACGTGTCACGGTTTCGCTTATCTGTTTTAGTTCCTTGATTACTGTTGAAACCTGTTTCAATTTTGACATCGGACGGTTTATTTTGGTGGGGGTTCGAGGAAGTTTTCGTTTGTGGGAGTCAATATTTCCTCTTGATTTTTGCCTTGTTGTTCTCCAATTACTTCTGCGCATTGTACCTGGAATAGTAAAAAATACATATTTTTCTCTATTTTTTTTTGGGTGTCTACTTCCGAAGAAGAATGGAACGTTATTGAAAATGGATTTCGTCTAAAATGGATCTTTTTAAAATGTTACCGTGCGATTGATGGAAAAACATTTCACGATTCACGCACCAGCAAATTGCGGAAGTAATTTTTTTAATTACAAGGGATTGTTTTGCTAGCTGTTGTGGACGATAATTATTGTTTTCGCTACATAAATGTTGGATGCCCTAGAAGACAATCAGATGGCGGAGTTTTACAGCAACCGTCTTTATTTGAGGCACTAGAGAGTGGTATATTACCACATGGTAGTTTCCTTGTAGGTGATGATGCATTCCCGCTAAAAAGTATCTAATGAAACCCTATTCAAAAGTGACTCTTTCAAAGGAGCAAAAAAATTTTAATTATCGCCTTTTTCGGGCCAGAAGAATAATAGAAAATGCTTTCGGAATTCTGGTTAGTAGATTTCGAATTTTCGAAAAGCCTATAGCATGCTTATCAGAAACGGTAGATAAAATTATTAAGACGTGTTGATCAATACAGAACTATTTGAGAATCACTTCAAATAGCACTTGTACACCAGGTGGGTCATTAGATGAAGAGGATGTAGATGGTGGTCGTATTAGGCTAGGTTCTTAACTTAACTTAACTTCACGCTATTTCCTTCCGGGGTAGGCAAAACAAACCCTGCCTCTTATTTATTTTTCATTCACAATCTTTCTCCATGCTTTCCTATCTCCACATACCTCCCTAGCTTCCGTAAGATACATACATAGTCTCTGACATGCCCTTTTATTTTTAAAACTCCTTATCTTTTTTTCCTTTATCATAGATTCTGCTACATTCAGCCAAGTTTTACGCGTCCTACCAGGACCGGCCTTTTCCCTAACCTCACTCACATATATTTGTTTGGTTAATCTTGGAGAAACGAAATAAGTAATCATTCTTCAAGACTTGCAAGAAAAATGAGAGATTGAGTTTGTAAGTACTTTATGGGGGAAGGTGCTGTCCCATGCAGGAACGGGTGATTTTTTAATTATATTAATAAATATATTAGTATAATAAAGCTATACTTACATTACTAAGATTATCCTGTGTTGATCTTTTATTGTTCTCCAAACTACATAAAAATGCATCAATTTCCTTAAACTAGTGGGAGCATAAACTTCATCGGATCCCGATCCCCACTTCCTAAAGTTCCGTATTTTCCTTTTTTCTTGGGAGTAAGTCGATCTTAAAACCTGTATTTTGTTTTTAATTTCGGTCACACCAAATTCTTATAAATAGGCGCTTTCGTAACCCACAAGCAAGGTCTTTCACGATATTCTTGTACGAACGTTAATGTTGTTTTTTCATTCCAACGAGACATTTATAACCTAACTTCTATGGACAAGTGACGATACACACAAGCCAACACAAAAATACGCTCTTCACAGTCCGTACTAATAAACTCTACTAAACCGTATTTATTCAGCGTTTAGTTGTGGCGAAACATGTGTAGGGGAAGTAACTTGCGCGAGTAAATAGAATTATTAAGACACAATTCTTACAAATTTGCAAAACCGTGGTATTAATTGGTATTGGTATAAATTGGGAATTTACTAATTTATCTTAAATAGTAAATAGTAATTGAAAAAGATATTTTTAAGCTCCGTAAGTCTAGCGAAAAAATGGTATTATCCCGAGAACATTTTTGCATAATGATTTATTACGAGTTTAAGAAGGGTTTAAGAGTGTTTGACTGAGAAGAAAGTTCGAAATCAACATTTGGAAATCAGGGCGCTTCCTTGGCAACCATGGTACAGGGAATTCAAACGTGGAAGAACTACAGTTGATCACCAGAAAGGCGCAATTCGTCCCGTGACAGAGGAAAACGTTGCTTCTGTGAAGAAGATTATGGAAGCAAATAACAGAACCGGTTACACACGACTACCCTCTTGTAAAAAAATCGTAAGTCGTTTTGTACGCCTTCATCATACAGATTTTGCAACAAGCAAAACGAGTGCGATTTTGCCACGAAACTTAACATTGCTTAAGAATTGTGAACACAAGATTTTGTCGAAAATTGTAACTGGCGATGAAACTTATAGACTATTTTTCGCGTATGGATCTATGAAACGAGGCCACACCAACAATAATCAGAAAGCAGTGAGCAGTGAATAAAATAATGCACGCTGTGTTTTTTAGAAGTACCGGTCTAGTGAGCGCTATTAAACAAGAGGAGCAGAAAACTGTCACAGCCTAATGGTATGTTGAACACTGTTTGCTGGAAGTGTTTAATAAAGTGACAAGGAAGTGAATTATGCTACATCACGATAATGCTTTTTCACACACTGCATAGCTAACCCGGCAGTACACCCTAGGGTATAAGAGTTAGGAAAACAAGAAAAGGAAATTTGCGACTTTTGGGTGTGTTTTGAGCTAAAACGAACTTACGAGGAAGAAGACTTTTTCAGAGGAAGAGATCAATACTGCTGTTTGGTGTTACTTTAATAGTATTTCTAAAGCTGCTTGTCTTGGAGCATTTAACCAGTGGATGAAAAGAATGGCTAAGTGCATTATAGCAGAAGGCAACTACTTTGAACATATCTAAAATAAAATTTTGAAAAGGTTACACTGGTTCTTTAGTGATTTGATGGTTTAATAATAATAATAATAATGATATGCCACATTTGCTCCTGAGTTTGATTAAATAAGTATCTTAATTTACATCAAAGTTCGAACATTTGATTGTACAATATTTAATTTGAAACCGAAATGCAATAAAAAGGTTTAATTAGGTTTAATTACCGAAGTATCCATTACTGTTATTAATTCACAGCTAGCCATACGGGCGTGTGCATGTGACCATTGTACATTAAAAGATTTTCATCATTTCTAGTTCTTCATTTTGCGTAACTGTGTATTAACTGTTCATTATAAAATTCCAATGGTAAGTTACACATTTTGTGTTTATTGGTTCTGGTGATTCGACTTCTTTCATTTTCTTTCACAATTCACTGTCCATATGTATAATTTAAGAAAAAATCGCGTTAAAAACCTTAATCATAAAGCCGAAAAGAGCATGCACGCATGGTTAAAAGTTTACGATTGGTTCTATAGTCCTTCTTAGAAGCGTATTACTTTTTATTTTATAACGTATGATATAAACACTATAAAACCGTTAATTAGCCTTAGGTAAGTTTTTGGCCGAAAAATGGAAAATTCGATATTTATACACCAATTTCTCTGCAAAAACGGCTAAGCCGTTGTCCTGGACCATAATTATGCATTAATTTTAACTCAACATTCATTCATGCTGTAGTGTTATTAGTCTAAATTAGGGTTTTCGCAAAAAATTCAAAATTAACACGGACCATTTTTGCCAGTAAAATGATATAATTCACTTCTTCACGTCTTAATCCCCTTTATAGTTTACGCGGTTAAGTTTGTGGCAAAACGATTTCAATATCGTTATTTATGCAACAATTTGGTTTTTGTTGGTATAGCTCTTGTTACATTTGAGAACCAACTCAGGGATCTTGGTTTACTTGTGATTAGATTGTTATGTTACGCTCCATTTATGTCCGTTATTTACTGTTTGAACTTATAATTTTGGTATTGCTGGAAAATCCTCGACTTCCCGATCCCGTAAACGTCTATTCTTTTGAAGATTCCGAAAACCGGTTTTCATACGCATCGTAATGTAAATTCTCTTTGCTATACATTTTTTGAACGAATTATGACACCCCTAGGTAATAAACTTTGGATCTCCCACCAACTGATTGTATCTTTACATTTATAAGAATTGTAATATAATACCCATAGAGGTCAATTATCTTTGGTTCCATTTTTAGTCAAGAAAAATGTCTCCTTGATTTGAGTACCTTCTAGAACAAGTTTCAACTTGTCAAATACTCACCTTGGCATACTTTTAGTTAACTATTTCACTTAGACTCAATTTAAACAATACAAAAACCATTTTATACTGATCTACTTTTCATCATAGACAACATCCCGTCATTCTTCTCGTTTCCACGAACTGATTCTATTTTTAGATTTCTAAGAATTGTAATAACACCCCTAGAGGTCAAGGAACTTTGGTCTTGAACAGATCGGTGAACTTTGATTCTACTTTTAGATTTCCAAGAATTGTAATATGACACGCCTAGAGGTCAATGAACTTTTACTAATAGATCAATAGACCTTGGACTCTCCCGTTTCCACAAACTGGATTTATTTTTAGAGCAACTGTAACGATACCCCAGATATCAATAAACTTCGATCTTGAAAAGGTCAATGAAGGGGCGTGGCCTTGACCTTGTTTTTAAATTTTCCGCCAACACGACAGAGAAATTTAAATATCCCGCCAAAAAGTGTCCCAGAAGTGCGGTAGCTATACTACCTTCTGCAAATTTGTCAGAATTGTGTCTAAGTAATGTTAGCGATGTTAAAGTGTTTAAAATACAATATTTTTATGTAAATTTATTGAGTAGGTTATTTTGAATTTTGGTTTCCATAGCGGTATTCCTATTAGTATTAATCGATGGTAAAAGTACAATGTGCTTTATTGCAACTTAAAAACCGTTGCAAATTTTATTCCACGTCAAAAAATCGTTTTTTTTGTAGATAACTCGAAAATGATTAACTTTACAAAAAAATTACAAGAATTCTTTTCGATCAGAAATTTTATTTTCTATATAAAACCAAAATCTCAAAAAAATCGTGTGGACGGGTTCCAAAATCGAGTTTTTTGGAGATATTTCGAAAATAACATTTTCGAAAAAATTGAAGGAAACACTTTCTGTGAAAAATTTTATGTCCTATCCAACACTATTTTCACTTCTTGAATATGTTAAGTAGTTCCGGAGATATTTAGGAAAAATCGATTTTTTAAAGTGACGGTTTTTTGCTAATATCTTGTAAACCGTTTGTTGAACAGAAAAATTGTAGGGACAAAAAATAGTCACAATTATATTACTCATATATTGAGTTCCCATTTGAATTTCGATGAGGAAAGACGTTGGGCGTGTGCTCCGCGATAATATATCAAGTGACCCGCGATAACGCAAGAATATAAACCAACAATTTAAATTTATTTATTTACTTTTCTTATTTTCAATTTTCAATTATCAAATGCATCCCCCCACCAGGGGGGATGCAACATCCATACATGGCACCCCAAATGGCAAAACCTCCTCCAATTTTTATAAATGGTGTCAAGGTAATTTCGCCTTTGGTGCAGCTACTGGAAGCCACAACTAAACAGCAATACGAAATTAAAGCTCTTGCAAATGATCAAATAAAAGTGCAGTCCAAAACAGCAGAATCCTATGGCAAAATTATCAAAGCCCTGACTGAAAAAAAGACAGAATTTCACACCTACAAGCTAAAAGAGGAAAGAAACTTTAAGGTAGTCTTAAAAAATTTACATTACCCTACCGACGACATTAAAACTGAAATCGAAAATCTAGGGCACATAGTAACCAACGTATGGAACATTAAACAGTACAAAACCAAAATACCTCTACCAATGTTCTTTATTGAGCTGAAACCCGCCCCAAACAATAAAGACATCTACAAAGTGGAAAATCTCCAGAAATGTAAAATCAAATTTGAGCCGCCAAAGTACAAACGAGAAATTGTACAGTGTGCTAGATTCCAGAGGTATGGACATACCAAAAACTTCTGTAGTCTAAAACCGCGATGTGTTAAATGCGCTGGGGATCACACTACTGACGCTTGTTCACGGAAAACAAATTCTAGCGATGTCCGATGCGTCTTATGCGGAGGAAACCACCCCCCAAACTATAAAGGATGCACGATCTACAAGAAACTACAGAAAAAGCAATTTCCGCCACTTCGACCAAAACTGTACAGCCCCCCTACTCCAATCAAAACCTACCGACCAAATCAACCAGGATTATCATATTCTGCGGTAACCAACGAACAAAACCAACAAATCCACGTCACCAACAATTTTATGCCAACACCAAGCCAAAACCAACCTCCCCAACAACCAAATGACCTAACTGAGTTAAAAAACATGATGAAGGGCCTAGTGGAACAAATAGGTACCATGCTAAATTTACTTACAGCCGTGCTCTCTAAACTAAAATAATGAACAACTTATTGCTAATCGCTTTATGGAACGCAAATGGGCTTTCACAACACGCAGAAGAACTAAATGTTTTTATCTACAACCACCACATTGATATCATGCTTATATCTGAAACCCATTTTACTGAGCGAAGTTACCTCAAAATCCCAAACTACTCAAATTACTACACAAACCATCCTAACGGCACCGCAAGAGGAGGAACGGCAATAAGTATAAAAAATTCAATAAAACACTATCAAACAGCTAGCTACATCAAAAATTACCTTCAAGCTACAAATATAGTAATAGAAGACCCTTCAGGTTTCCTAACTATCTCGGCTGTTTACTTCCCCCAAACACACAGTAAAGCAAGAGCATTATGAAGATTACTTTAGTACCTTAGGACGACGATTCATTGCTGGCGGAGATTATAACGCCAAGCATACCGACTGGGGTTCCAGGCTTGTATCACCCAAAGGGCGTGAACTATCCAAAACTATACAAAAAAATCACTTGAAATATCTATCTACCGGAGAGCCTACGTATTGGCCAACCGATAGGAACAAAATTCCTCATCTCGTAGATTTCTGTGTGACAAAAGGCATCCCTCATGGCTTTGCTATTGCTAAATCATGTTTTAATGTATCTTCCGACCACTCTCCAGTCTAAATCACTCTATCCGCAAAAGTATTAACCACAAACAAACATCCGAGTATAAGTAGTAAAAAAACAAACTGGGATGACTTTAGACAAATCATTGAAAACAACCTACCGCTAAGTATTCGTCTCAAAACGGAAGAAGACATTGAAATAGCCACCAAACTATTTAATGACACAGTGCAACAGGCGGGCTGAAACGCAACGCCTAAACTAACTAAACCAAACTTAGCCTACAATTGCCCCATATCGATCCAACAAAAAATCTTGCAAAGAAGAAGGTGCAGAAAACAGTGGCAGAGGTTGAGAACGGCTGAAAGTAAAATGCTATATAATCCCAGGAAATAAAAGCACTCCTTAACAGCAATAAAAACGAACTTATACAAACCTTTCTAAGCGGACTTACACCTACAGAGGACACTGATTACTCGCTATGGCGAGCGACTAAAAAGGTCAAACAAGTCATAAAAGCCTCACCGCCAATCAGGATACGTAAAGTAACATGGGCCAGAAGTAATGAGGAGAAAGCGCGTGTTTTTGCAGAACACCTCTTCGAAGTGTTCCAGCCACACCCATCGCAAAATGAACCCGAAGAAGAAAATGAATTAATACAGATACTTGAAACTCCCTACCAACTTGAACCACCAGTCCCATCTATCAAAATTGCAGAAGTTCAAAGCATCATTAAAACTTTACCCTCCAAGAAAGCACCGGGATACGATCTAATTACCAGCCATGTTCTTAAACAACTACCGTATAAGGGAATAAAGTATCTCACGCAACTGTTAAATGCAATCCTACGCATTGGGTACTTCCCAAAACAATGGAAGGTAGCACAGATAGTCCTAATCCCAAAACCAGGTAAACCTCCTAATGAGGTATTATCGTATCGACCAATAAGTTTGCTACCTATAGCCTCCAAAGTGCTAGAAAAAATTTTACAAACTAGACTCTCCAAAATACTTGAGGAAAATGAAGCTATACCCAACCACCAGTTCGGTTTTAAATCAATGCACTCCACCACAGAGCAAATTTATCGCATTGTTGACAGAATCATTGAGGCATTTGAAAATAAGCAATATTGCTCAGCAGCATTCCTCGACATCACTCAGGCGTTTGACAAAGTGTGGCATGTTGGTCTGTTAGCTAAGCTATGATTGATATTCCCTTTGAATTATTTTCTCCTACTCAAATGCTATCTTCAAAATCGACACTTCCTAGTCAAAGTTGGCACTGAACTCACTGAACTCTACGCGATAAATGCTGGGGTACCACAAGGCAGTGTTCTTGGGCCTCTGTTATACTTAATATATACGGCCGACCTTCCGACTACACCTGAAGTCCTTGTAGCAACATTCGCGGGTGACACTGCCGTCCTAGGCGCCGATACAAATCCTGTTACTGCCACACAATCTCTACAACCACCTTAACCTCCATACAATCATGGCTAAAAAAGTGGAGAATGAGATTTAATGAAAGTAAGAGCGTACATATAACATTCACCACACGGCAAGAAGCTTGTCCCCCTGTTCAACTAAACCATACTCAACTGCCACAGCAGGAAGAGGTTAAATATCTTGTACTGCACCTTGACAGGAGACTCACTTGGCGAAAGCACCTATTTACGAAGAGGAAGCAATTAGGTCTTACCCTTAACAAATTGTACAGGCTACTCGGTCGTTATTCAAAACTTACCATCAACAACAAACTCCTCATTTATAAAGCCATAATTAAACCGGTGTGGTGTTATGGTATCCAGCTCTGGGGTACCGCCTCCAACTCCAATATAGAGATACTCGAACGCTTTCAGTCAAAAGTACTACGCATGATTGTAAACGCACCTTGGTACGTGCCAAACATGGTTATTAGAAATGGCCACCAAGTTTCAACGATCAAGCAAGAAATAGGCAATTATAGCAAGAAATACAGAACCCGACTCACCATCCACCCAAACGATTTAGTAACAAATCTCATGAATCCGCCAAGAAACAATAAGAGACTTCGGCGTTATGCACCCCATGAATTACCAAATAGATTCTGATTACGCTTAAGTTAGTTTTAGAATTAAGGTTAGTTTTAAGCATATTATCCTTCAGTCACTCAAGGCTTAGAAAACCTATTATTTTAGGAAGATGGCTATTGAGCCCTCTTCGACATGTCATGTAATTTATCATATAATTTGCTGAATGTAAAACTACAGATTGCAAATAAAAAAAGGGATATTAAAAAAAAAATCACATTAAAAGAAAAAAAATTATTTTACTCAAATTTTGTTTTTGGACGTTTTCGAACATGTTAAAGCGATTGAGCAAATAGAAATTCTTGAAAATTTTTTTAGCGATACAGTACTTCCCATCCGTTGGATGTGGAAGTAATGTTTGGTGTGAAACAACACAAGATCTCTAACCTACAAGGTGGAAATTAAAAGAGATGAAAGAATTTTAATTATTATTTTTACCTTCCAACCTACATATACATATAGGTTATGCAATCGACTATCACTATCGCTAAATCGACTTATTAGCTCATTTTACAACTTTTGGCCAAGTTTCGCCAGGATCGGCCATAACGACTGGATTTGTCTGTGTCTGTGTGTGTTGATGTATGGTTAGGATCCACGATAACTCCAGAACGAAAACACTTACGGACATAAAATTTTGTATTTAAGCTTGTTTTCATTTCGCTTGGAGCTGATTAGATTTGGGAGAAAGTGGTGGTGAAGGTGGGTTTATTTGAGCCAGTTTTTATTTTTTATCAAATATTTCTAAAACAGCTCCATATTTCAAAGAGGTAAAAATACCTAGGTATAGACCTTAAACACATCAATTAATTATGTTCTATGCACGCGTAATCTAGCGGCAAAAAAATTGCTAAGGTAGAATTTAAGTGTTAGTTCAAATTTTTTCAATACCTGAATAGCAATTCATTTTATAAGAAAAAGCGTAGACATATTTTTTCAAGTAAATTTAATTTTACAGAGCTATGACGTCATCGTAACCTTTTTTAAATAGCCATATGTTATTTCATCATATTTAGATAGGCGGTGAAATTCTCAAAATGGCGATATGTAAAATTATTGCGCTACAGTTGATAATTTCCAGAAAAGGTGTTTTCAAAATTCAAATATTCAAGTGTCAAAATTGCGCTATTCTTGCACATAGTCACTATTATTACAACAAAACACATCGATAAACATTAAAAACTGAACATTTAATTCAACAAGAATATCAAAACTACATTTAATTCAGCAAAACGAACAAAATAACATTTAAAGGAGATGTTCGGATTGTAGTTCACGAACTTCTTGACACAGAGCAAACCTTTTTGAAAAGGCCCTACAAGCCCGTAAAACATCGAATACGTACCGAAATTAGAGCTACTATTGCAGAAACAATCCAGAACGCTCTTCAGAATTTCCAGTACATACTTCTTATGTATCAAAATTCGTGGATTTCAAGTTCGAACACCTCCTTTAAATGTTGTTTTGTTACTAAATTAAATGTTCAGTTTTTAATGTTTATCGATGTGTTTTGTTGTAATAATAGTACTTCTGTTGCAAGAATAGCCCAATTCTGATACTTGAATCCACTTTTCTGGAAATTATCAACTGCAGTGCAATACCTTTACACAGCGTCATTTTTATAATTTCACCGTCTATCCAAATATGATGAAAAAACATGTGGTTACTATTTAAAAAAAGTTGCGATACGTCATAGCTCTTTTAAACATGGCGATAAAAAAGTTTCCCATGAGTCAAAATGTGCGCAGTAAAAAATAAAAATCGATGGGTCTTAGAATTTTTTCGGAAAATTATCATATACAATACCTCAAGTGGCCGATGAATTGCCGAAAATTTTTGCCGAAGTGTATGAGTGTTTATTGTTTCGATATAAATTTTGAAGCAATAAACACGATTAAGCACTTGGGCAAAAATTTATGCAATTCGTCGGCCACGAGCGGAATTAAAAAGACTATTCAACGATCAAAATTGACGATCGATTGACAAGTCATGAATTAATTAATTAGTTTTAATTTAGAACAAATTGCAGGTTACATAGTGGTTTCGATGGTAGTCGGAGTCTGCATTACTTTGACGAACAAAATAAACGTCACAATTTATGTCAATTTGACATTTTACCGAGATGTAATTAAATTTGACAGGAAGAGAAAAAAGTTGGGGGGAACATCCCGCTATCGGAATTGTCGCACAATGGTGCTCTGATTGGTCCAAATATAAAAAATACTAAATTGTAGTTGGTTGATAGTTGATAATTGACATGGAGGGGGTGAGTTGAATAGTCACAGAAATTAATATTTCCTAGTTTCCATACTAAATGACCGCACTGTATATTAATCTATCTATCTGACATGAAGTTTTTGTTTTTACAATGCTGCCTGTTTTCGTTATGAACGTACAAAAAGAGGTTGCATAGTTACCCTAAAGAAATTATAATTAAATTTATTTCATGCATTTTTTAAGTTAGCATCTAAATTCCTATTAATCTCTCTCAGACATGAAGTTTTAAACGTCTGTTTGGACACAAAATTATTGTTTTTGTTTTTACAATTTTGCGTATTTTCGTAATTAACTTATTATAAAGGAGGTTGCATAGTTATCCATAAAAATGTTATTAAAATTATTTCATTTCTTTTAATTTGCATTTTGTAGGTTGAAGGTCGTGTGACGTTCCACACCAGATATTTTTGGGGTAATTGTGCAACCTCTTTTTATACGTTCATAACAGAAACAGAATACATTGTAAAAACAAACGTCAGAACGACGTTTAAAACTTCATGTCAGATAGAGATTAATAGACATAAATACGTGTTAACTCAAAAAAAAAAAAAATCCAATGCCACCCGCTTCTATGAAGATGTTGATAACACAGCTTAAGCATTTTTAATCATGTTTATTTAATTTTTACATTTATATCGTTTTACATTAAAAAAACTTTATAAACAGAAGATATGTGAAACTACATCTTCTTTAAAATATATGTCTACACTTTTCTTATAAAACTAGTCGTTATTCGGATATTGATAAAATTTCAACTAACACTTAAATTATTATCAGTTTTTTTCTACATACATAAAGACAAAATTTACATCGATTGGGGATTGTATCTCGATATCGCAGTTGGTTAGCGCGGTACTCTAGCAAAGTACAGGTCGTAGGTTCAAATCCTACTCGAGGTAAACTTTTTATTTATGTATTTAATAAAATTTATAATAATTTTTAACACTTATACTTTTCCTTACGTTTTTTTGCCGCTAAATTACGCGGCGTATCAAAAAATTGCATTTCTGTTTCAGAAATATTTGATACAAACCAAGAGCTGACCCTAATAACCCGCCCTGTCTGCCACTGGATTTGACCCTAAATAATTAGCAGCAAGCGAAATGAAAATAATCTTAAACACAAAATTTTAAGTACGTAGCTGTTTTCGTTCTGGAGTTATCGTGATTATTAGCATACATCCACATACACTGCCATCTTTAAAAAAAGGATAGAAACATACTAGAAGTATTTTTGACACCATCGATATATGTCATTGAATAGTTTCATGCAATGAAAAGAGAAATAAAATACTCGTTCTTATTGTGTAACACGTAAGGACTCGCGCCTATAAGAGTGGAGACGCGCGCCGGGTATATTTTATACCCAACACTTTATTTCATTCCTGTTTCTCTTACAAGATTAAATATTCCATTCATTATTCAGAACTAGCTCTGTGAGGTTGTCTTTGAATTTAAAAATACTGAAGGTGGTTACTCGTATTGTTGCCAATCGCAAATAAGGGTGTATCGCAATAAGAATAAAGTCAAGTAATGGGCGCGACAATGTTATTAAAACAAAATCGGTAAGAATATACCTGGGCACACCTAGGTAAATCAGCTTTAGATAGTCAAATGGTCTTACTTACCTTTACGTTGGCTCCCTCCAGGTGAGCTTAGGAGACGGTTCGAAACTTTAGCTCTAGAACAAATCTCCAAAACAACCATACGCTTCAAACACTAAGGAAGCTTGCATGCAAATTAGCTGTTGGGGTTCGATGGCTTTCTTTAACTTAATTTAACGTTACGTTACCCCCAATGCTTGTAAACAAAATACACTCAAATCAAACAAAAAATAAACATCGCTAAATGTTTCGCTTAATTATGACAAAACCAAATTGAAATACTAATCATCTCCAAAACTCTGTCATCATTTGAACCTAAAATAAAATAATAAGCATAAACTATACAAACGTCATTCAAAGCTTCTCTAATTTGTTACGTTGAACACAAAAAAGATCTTTAATAAAAAAAGAATCTATCAAATGCACACGCGCGCACACGCACACACGCAAACACACATCCGCAGCCACCCACCCACACACACCCACACCCACACACACACAAACACCCACACACACACACACACACTCACCCACACACCCACACCCAACTACACACACACCCACATACCGACACACCCACACACCCACATACCCACATAGACCAACCTACACGCTCACACACCCACACGCCCACACGCCCACAAACTCACACACCCACACGCACACACCCACACACACCCACACCCACATACCCAAAAACCACACCGCACAGACACACCCACACACCCACATACCCAAAACCACATCCCACACACACTCACCCACACACCCACACCCACCCACACACACCCACATACCGACACACCCACACACCCACATACCCACACAGACAAACCTACACGCTCACACACCTACACGCCCACACGCCCATACACACACCCACACACCCACATACACCCACACACACACACATCCCCACCCACACACACACAAACACCCACACACACACCCACACCCACACACACACCACCACCACCCACACCCACCCACACCACACACCACACCACACCACAAGACAACCACCACACACCACACACCACACCACCCACACACCCACACCCACAACACACACACCCCACCCACCCACCCCACACACCACAAACGCCCCACACACACCCCACACCACACACACCACCCACAACACCCCACACACCACCACCACTACCCAACCACACCCACACAGACACCCACACACACACACACACACACACACACACACACCACCCCACACCCCACACACACATCACCCACACACCCACCACACACCCACATCCCACATACCCAAAAACCACACCCACACGCATAAAGACACACACACCCATACATACACATACCCACACACACACACACAAACACACACACCCACACACACGCACCCACGCACGCTCACACCCACTTACACACCCACACCCACACACCCACATACCCACTCACCCACACACCACACATCCACACACCCACAGACCGCACACTCTCACACCCGCACACACACCCACTCTCCCACACACAAACACACCCACACCCACATACCCAAAAACCACACGCACGCACACACACACACACACACAAATTTGAATGTTTATATGTGAATATATTTTCAATACATACCGAATCTGAATTTTATTATTCCAGGCGTTCCCATATAGTGATAATGTAAAAAACGTAATTTTACAAATAACTAAACAAATGTTTTTTCTTAATTATAACTAAATAAAACACATTTGCTACTTGTTTATATCACTTCGCCTTCACATTTGTTAAAATAAATAATTTTCATCTTATCGCCCATAGATCCGTGGTCTGAGTAACCCACACTCGGTACAACAAAGCTTTTTTTGCGAATTACGCTTGTTCTTAGGTATTATGTAAATTGATACCTTAATCAAAAGAGTTGTTTACGTTGAATTAATCTCTTATGGATTAAAGTGTTACTTTTAGTGATGCAGTACAAATTAGTAGAAAAATATTTCTCTATTTTGAATTAAAATCACCTATTTTAAAAAGTTTCCTTATATCTACCACATTTTATGATAATGGATTCCTTTCATGCTACCCCAATGTACAATTGTCACGAATTGATACTTCAATCTGTAGTTTTCCCGAGCTTATACCTATCTGCAATAAATATAGCATATGGCTCATACCAGCGTCCTTAAATATTTAAGGTTGTTTATGTGTTGTAGTTGGTTCAGCGTAATTTTTAATACTTTTGATATCGTTATCGTTTCATTACTCGAACAAAGACAAATTTGTCCAACAGTTTGTGTATTATTTTTGTTACTAAATCAATTTCGATGAAATTTTTGTTGCGTAAATGAATGTAAGAATTCGAAAGAAGACTGGTATTTGGTTAAGTTTTCCACTACACAATCCACAATTACTAAATTCTTGGAAGACTGAAATGAAAAATCTAAACCGAAAAATCAACCGAAAGGCAAAATTTTATAGCCGTAATATTTTAAATTTGCAACTGTGTTAGTAATAGTTAGAAAGTAGCAGCCATTAGAAGGAAATTGTAGTTAAACATTTTCCAGAATCAACTCGTAAACATTTAACACGTTAGACGCCAGTGTCCTTTGTAATCGACACTAGGCCTTGTGCAGGTGCCACCGTCACTTCTAAGCCTTCTGCGCGCATTTACCTTTCTGGTTTCCCAGTTTGCTCCCGTAAATCTGCTTATAACCTAAAAGTGCACGTGGTTCGATATTGGCGCGATTGTGATACATTTAGTTCCAAACCAAACTAGTAACTTTGAAACAGGGCCTTCTAGACCAAAAAGAATTCGGTTTTATACAGAAGCAGAATTATCAGATATTTTAGATGATATTGACTGCGAATTTGATTTTGTGGTTTCAGAATCGGATGACGGGTGGTCGGCAGGGTGGGATTCAGAAGTGCGTGATCATGATAATTAAGTCCCAACACAAACTTGTTATAATCTATCTGAATGTTTTCTATTGAATTAAATTATTATTTTTTTTATTCAATTCTAGATGAACCAGACGAAAATGCGGATGCAGCAGATAGAGATGAACACTCTGATATTATTTTACTTACTGACGAAATTTTACAGTTAGCAATTGATGAAACCAATTTTAATGCTATAAATATATTCCTTTCTGTAAACACAAAAGAAAATTCCAGAATTACTTTATGGAAACTAGTGACCAAAGACGAAGTTTTAATTTTTCTAGGCATATTTCTACACATCGGTGTTGTACGACAGCCAAACATGCGTTATTATTGGAAAAGTGATCCTTTATTTAATATCAAAGAAATATCATCTTATGAGCAGAAATCACCTTTTATCTATATTACGTACACTTCACTTTGCGAGGAATCCAGAATCAGCCCAGACTAAACCTGAACAGCGGTTGTGCAAAATAAAACGAGAGATAAGTTTTTTTAATGACAAAATGACTTCATTATTTTCACCAGGGTGTGAACGTTCCCTGGATGAATTAGTAGTACTTTATCACGGAGTATATAGAAGATATAAAGCACAAGTGTGGCAATAAATTGTATGTGCTGACCAATCCCGTGGGTTTTACTTAGAAATTTGCTGTGTACACGGGTATGTTAGTTGATATGGGAGGTAAAGCACATTCAGAAAAAGTTGTAATGTATTTATTGGAGGAAATCTTGAATCTTGGCAATCACGACTACATGGACAATTTCTATAATAGTTTTAATTTGGCTACAAAGTTATCAGAGAACAAAACACATTGAACAGGTACACCTTGAGCCTTGAAAAAAAACACCGAAAGTTGCAGCTGCTACTAAACTGAAGAAAATTTTCCAAAGGAGTTAAAATGACATAATTTTCACGCCACTCCCTTGCGGGGTAGGCAAAACAACCCTGTCTTCGTTTATTTTGAAATCTTTCTCCATGCTTTTATATCTTTGCGTACCTCTCTAGCTTCTGCAAGATTCATACATTGTCTCTGACATGCCGTTTTATTTTTAGAACTCCTTATCTTTCTTTCTTCCATCATACATTCTACTGTATTGAGCCAAATTTTTCGCGGCCTAACAGGCCCGACCTTACGTCTAACATCACCCAGATAAATTTGGTTTGTAAACCTTTCGTTGTTCATTCTTTCAATGTGACCAAACCAACGTAGTGTACTACTGTGATACCTATCTAGCACACTCCATCATTATACACTCATTCTTCACCTTATCCGTTCTCGTTTAATCGCATGCGCTTCTCTGGAATCTAACGCCTACGGTATTTTTTTACTTTCGTGCTTTTTTCACATGTCTAACTTCCATACAGTACTAACGGAACAAACACGCCATTATAGATTGCTTGTTTCGCAACCACGCTAATGCTTTCGTTTTTCATTATCGTCCATGTACTTCCCTTTCATTCCAGCATTGACCCGTCGTCCACTCTCGCAATCCATTGTACCATCTGCAGTAAACATTATACCCAGATATACCAACTCACCCACTTGTTCCACAATTTCATCATGCTTTTCACTTTCCCAATTTGTTTTGTTCACGTTTACCTTTAGGTCCATGCTCTCGCAGACTATATCAATCTTCCTCAGGGTATTTTGTAGATAATCCATATTCTCACTTAATAAAACTGTGTCATCTGCATACACCAGGAATCGTACATTTAGGTCACGAACCATTACACCATTTGTATCGGTACATGCTTGCCTAACACGTTTATCCATGTACACATTGAAGAACCACGGTTAAATCACAGCCTTGCCACACTCCTTGCTCAATATTAAAGTATCCACTCACACCTCCTCTCACCTTAACACATACTCGGCTACCGTTATACAGTGACCTTTTTGCGATTACTAAACCTTTACCTAGGTCATATTCATTTAATATTTCCCACAGTTTCTCCGTATTCACTCGGTCATATGCTTTCTCCAGATCTACAGGCGCACAGTACAGCTTCTTTTTTACATTTAAACACTTTTCCATAAACTGCAAGAGAGCAACCATCTGATCAACACATCCTCTCCCTGGCATGAAGCCACACTGTACGTTCCAGATTTTAGTTTGGATAGTTCCATATACTCTATCAATCAGTACTACATCTTTCCGAAATATTCTTTCCAGCATTTCGTCACTTCACGATCGTCCCATACCATTTTGTGTGTGTGTGTGTGTGTGTGTGTGTGTGTGTGTGTGTGTGTGCGTGCGTGCGTGCGTGTGTGCGTGCGTGCGTGCGTGTGTGCGTGCGTGCGTGTGTGTCTGTGTGTGTGAAGTAATTTTATTTTTTATTTTGCCATTGAAACTGTTTGTTTAATATTTATTTGTATCGACTTTCGGTTCGTAAACATGAGTTAAACAACCATTTTTTCCAGTGCCTAATTTGGAGCTAAGTAGTTATTTCATTAATTTTTACGAACCGATAATAAATAAATAGTTACATTAGTTATTTGTCGGTTTATGAGTTATATTTACTGGTATTAGTTATTTAGTTAGAATTTGCATGCACTCCTAAATATTATTCATACTAGTTAATGACATTACCTAACAGAACCTGAAATATCTCGAAAAGGGTGCACCGTACGTGTACTATGGAACCACACTTTTTTGTTTCAAAAAGTATCAAATCAGTGGCGTAAGAGATTTTTTTAAAAAAGGGACGATGGTACATCCATATCTCCGCGACAGATTTTTGTATTTTATCATCATAAGCCCTAAATAATGAGGGACAATCAGTTCATACTGTGTACCAAATTTAAAATTATTCAAACCTGCCGTTTTATTAACATTCAAAATATTCTATTTATTTTACAAAATTTCAACACTCTGTATCTTGAAAACGAAGCTCTCTAGCATATATGTTTATATGAAAAACTGACATTATTTTTACGTTAACAATCTTTTGGTAAAGTCCTGCCGTTATAAACTGGATCACCCTGTATATATATGGTGAATCCAAATTAGATGTCAATCTTCAAGGAGGTGTTAGTAGTGATCGATTGAGTCATGTTTACTTATATCCAAAAATCAACAGATTTTGAGATATTTGAGATTTTGTAGTAATTCTCTGTTTTCGTTCAGTTTAAGCTGATTCTCAAGGAATTAATTCTTTTAAATAATAATTTTAGTTCATTTTTCTATAGTAGAATATATATTTCACAAATGCAAAATCATGAGGAATATGCCTATAAGAAGAGGTTTAAAATCAGGATGTGGGGGAAACCAAAATCGATTTCAAATCTTCTATTGCTTCTAACTATTAAACTATTCTCTACATGTAGTAGTCTAAAATAGTCTAAAAACTAGCTCAGTGTTTTAATTTTTCAACAAAACCATTTTTTTCAAAATTAGTTCAATAGTTCCACCAGCAAAAACTTTTCAACCGCACTACCTCTCGAAAATTCGAAACTGAGAATAATAAATTATTGAAGCCTTGATTCAATAGAACTGAGAATTGGACTCAATAATTTTCTTATTTATTGGGAGGTAATTATTCTTTCAAAAGCATTCTTCAATCCTCTCTTTCCGTCTTGTATCTTTTCTATTAATTGATCACGAGTAATAATTTATGTCGGATAAACCCATTCCTTTAGTCTTAGACAATAATGTGCTGGACAAACGGCACGTTGGAAAGTATGTGTTGTTTACTAATGATAGGTGTTTCATCCAAAAATTCTATCATGTGGTTTCTCAGAAGTTCTTCATATCCTTCCCCTGTCAAAATGTTAGAAAGGAAAGACGGACCTATCAATTTATTACTTACTGCGCCCATACAAACATTCAAAATAAATTTCCTTCGGACAGATATTTCTTTTTTTAAATGTGGATTTACATCAGACCGTGAATGTAAATTATGTCCTTACAATTCTAGATAAAAATCTAGCATCCTTTCTGTCAGTATTTATGATAAAATGACAAAATTGAAGTCTCCTAACAAAACCATTCTCTTCTAACCATTGAACTCGATTGGAATGATATGGGTGCAAGCTATTCTTCTTCAATAACAAACTTTTTTGGGAGGTCTCAAGTTCACTGGCAGCTTTGTAGGTACTGATCGTGGGAGTACCTTCTATCGTTTGTAATATTGCTTCATCTAGGTCTGGATTCACAGGTGTACCAGCGCTTCTTTTTTTTTAACAGTACCAGTTTCCGAATTTTTGCGATAGATTAAAAGAAAATACTCTCACGTGAGGAGTTCGTCTGTTGGGAAATCTCCGTAGGTATTCGCTTTGTGCAAGAGATGCATTTCCATTACTGTATCTATAAATACAAAGAATATCAGCATATTCAGAATTAGTAAATGTAGCTATCCCAAATACAAAATAAATGATAAATAATGAATCTATAAATGATAACAAACAAACAATAATAACAGGAACGAAAACAACAATAACAAGAACAATAATGAAAAAGAACGAACAATATAGGAGAAAAATTAACTTCCCAAATTCAAAAATTACGAAACTCACTGGAAAAGACAATTATTTCCAAAATATACTGACATTCCTGAAAAACAACTTCGAAAAATTTTTTCTACAAGACGGTGCCCCAGCCTATAATGCTTTGGCGGTGAGGAATTACTTACAAAACCGTTTCCCAAATCGTTGGATTGCAACGTTCTGTTCGGTGTTATGGCGTACACGATCTCTTGATCTGTCAGTAATGGATTTCTTCCTATGGGGTTTTCTGAAAAACATAATTTATCAAACCCGTCAACACCGAACCGAATATTGCAATCCAACGATTTGGGGAACGGTTTTCTAAGTAATTCCTCACTGCCAAAACATTATGGGCTGGGGCACCGCCTTATTGAAAAAAGTATTAGGAAGATGTTTTCACGAATGTCTATATTTATATTTTTGAAAAGCCAAGGAAGAACTGCAGTTGACGATTGCCAAGCCAACTGTGATTTCCATTTAACAAAATGCAAGTTTATATTGTTACTCAAAACCTCATCCCCTAGAAAAATGGTAATGTAAATAATACAATTTAACCAATTTCACTAATGTTTGATTAACTTTTACCTTCCGACCTATACCCGGGTTTCGAGAGCCTCCATGGGGATCTCGCTTACCTTTAGAGATAAGCAGTCAGTTAATTTGGGCAAAGTTGCGCATTTCTATGTTGAACAATGATCTGAAATAAAATGAGAGCTATGATCCTTTGTTTTTGAATTATTGCTTATTATTGCGAATTATTACTTTTTTTAAGCAAAAACCATTAAAGCTAAACGTTTTTGACTAAAACATTGTGAAGACACTTTTTCACAAGGAATCTAAATCTGCCACAGTAATTTTCATTTCAACCTAGACGCAAAAGAGACAACGTACAGCTGCAGTTTCTTTCTTATGGTGCGATTTTGGATTTTGCATTTTTCTATCAAGTTTTTAAAGAAAAATTTGACAGTTACACCATTTCCTGTGTGTAATTCATGTTTGTGTTGTTTGTGTAATGATCCTAAAATTCATCACATATTAATTGTCCAATCCTATCACAGCAATTCCTATCAAAACTTCTTTCCTGTTTATTTCCTCAAACTTTTTTTTGTTAGCGTGCTCATGCTTATGGTTAATATTCACTTATTTATACCTTATATATCTTATTCGTGGACTGTTCAGAAGTACTTCTCCTCTTCAGCACTGGTCAATCCATGTTTGTTGGTGTTGCGATGTTTTGTGTTATTGTATAGTTTACAATCATGAGACGTGCTTATTTTTGATGTAAAAACAGGGAAAAGTTTTATTTGTTTAATATTTAATAATGCGTTAATTGGCTTAAATGTGTGTAGTGTTAAGTGGGGTGTAGTGTGCTTAGTGTGATTATTAGATTCGTCGTCCGGTTTCTTGATGGATCGTCATCGAATAGACGGTGGGATGCGGAGGGCATATGGGATGTTTGAATTTTAATTTGGGTTTTCTTCGTGGGAATTGGGGAAAACGATAGTTGTAGGGTGTGTTAAGGATCTCTTTGGCAGGGATAGTGTCACCGAAGGTTCTTTTATGTTCAAAGTTTTTCTGTAGTATTTGGATTCGATGTATAATGGTTGGTATGTTTCCGTGTTGTGTTGTGAGGTCGCTAGGGTACCTGAGAGGTAACCTGTGTATACGTCTGAGAATTCGGCGTTCACAAGAGGCGATAGAGGAGCGGTGATTGGGGTTTATATTGCTGTATATTGGTGATCGGAAATCCATAACAGGGCGGATGTATGTTTTATAAGTGTGTAGAAGTGTTTTGGGGTGGCAACCTCTGATTCCACCCCGGAGGGGGCCAGCAGGTTTGCGCGGTTCCTAATCCTATTGAGTGTTTTTTTAACATCGGGGAGCCAATTGAGGGTTCTAGTAAGGAGAATTCCAAGGGAGGTGATTTCATCTTGGAGTGGTAGTCTTTCTTGATTTAAGGCGAGGGAAACATTTCTGGAGGCTAACTTGGGAACTTATCTTCAGTGTAATTAGGATGGCGGAAGAGGATAGTTTGGGTTTTGGTGGGATTGGCGGAGACTCTCCACTGGTTAGCCCAGTTGGAGAAGTTCCGCAGGGTTTTCGATATGAGGCGGAGGACGTTTCGCTGTTTTGATTAACCGCCCAGAAGGCGGTGTCATTCGCAAACTGCGCAACGGCTACTCCGGGTTGTGTGACTTCGACAATGTCAGATGCGAAGATAGTGTATAGGATCGGGGCTAAGGTAGAGCCTTTCGATACGTCTGCTGTAGGTTGAAAAGGATCGGAGATTTTTCCTACTTTAACACGAACTGACCGATTGGTCAGGTACGAGAGTAGGAGATTGGAGAAGGGGTATATTGAGGTTACTGATCTTGTGCAGGAGACCGGCATGCCAGACGCTGTCGAATGCTTGCTTAATGTCCAGAAACACAGCCATATTGCATTGCTGGTGATTGAATGCCCCGGAGGTCTCTGTAAGCAACTTAAACAAGGGATCGTGACACTTTCGGTTGTAACGGAAGCCGAATTGGCTGTTGGTAACAAGGTCGTTGAATTCTAGGTGGCCCCTGAGTCGCCTAGCTAGAATCTGCTCGAAGCATTTTCCGAGGCAACACAGGAGGGAGATGGGTCTATAGGAGGAAGGTGAGGTTAGGTCAGCGTGGGGTTTTGGTAACATTTCCAGTCCGTCGGGAAGTGAGAGACGGTTAAGCATTTGTTATAAATGTCGGAAAGTACACGGAAGGCTGGGTCAGGTAGGTTCCGGAGGATTTTCCTATTTAAGCCGTTATGGCCAGGGACTGAATATGTTTGGACCTGGTCGGGCGTGATAGGGGCATAAAAAGGACTCTCGTTATCAAGTTGGGTTTGAAGGTGGTGACCAAAGAAATCGGTCTTTTCTTTGTCGGAGGAGATTATGTTGCCCTGAAGGTCGGTTAGGTGGGATTTTGAGTATACTTTTCTTCTGGTCAGTCTATCGGACTTTTGCCAGAAGAGCTTACCAATTCTATAATCTAGCTGGGAACTGCCTTTGGTCCAGGAGTCTTCAGCGTGTTTATTGGTTTCTCCCTGATTAAGGCGTTGAGGCGATTGTATTGAGAGCCGGATCCTTGGATCCCAAGAATTGACGATATATTCGTATTTTATCTTTGATCCAGCTCACAATGTGCTGTGGGAGAGGTTTGCGGGAGATGTCGATGTTTTTAATGGCACTGGATTTCGGCCGCTTCCGCAATTACGGAAGTTAGGTCACTAATGGCTCTCTCGAGATCTTGGGTCGTTTGAAGATTGGGCGTAGGAAGGTTGTTGGAGATGTGTTCGGAGAACACATTCCAGTCTGCTCTAGAAAAACCTTTAATTACTGTGTATTGAGGGGTGTAGGGGGAGCTGGACAAGATGAAGTTTTGACCAGTAGTGGTATGTGATCAGATGTGATCGTGGTGCCTAGAAAGCACTCACGATCGAAATAGTGGGCTATGGGTTGGTAACCTATAGAGGCACTGTTGTTCGAAATAGGTTGGTTGAGTGTTGGAGATTTGCAGAAGTGGCAACTGCAACAGAGCGGATGATAGCATGTTACCGTTGTCATTCGTTACGGAGTCTCCGAATTGGGCGTAGCGGGCATTGAAGTCACCTAGGATACCAGAATTAGGGAGGCTAGAAGCGTAGATTCAAAGGTCATCTGATAGTGTGTTGTGACCTGGCGGGTGGTAATAGGAAATAAATACTATAGGAGTGCGAAAGTGCACCGTTGCAGCAACGCATTCGAGATGCTGTCGGTGCGACGGGAGTTGAAAAGGAGTGGAGGGAAGTAGTTTTTAATTAATACGGCGGTTCTATGTTGGCTACTGTTTGAATAAGTGTGAAAGGTGTTGAAATTAAGTTTGCATCTGGGTGTAAGCTTTGTTTCGGTGATGTTTCCTCAAACTGAATCTTGCATTGTTTATAAATCCTATCAGTTTCCCACTCCTTTTCCCTCTCCTAGTAAATCCCCTATAAATATCCGCGCTCACCTTCACTCATCTTGTTCTGTTTCAATTCGAACTTAATTCCACTTGATCTAGAAGTCCTAACCAGTGAATATCAAATTACCTACCTGCTTACTATAACCTGCCTGTCATTAATTTCATCCTAACCTGCCTGACATATTTCCTGATCCCTCGATATCCTAGTGCGATTTATCAAAATAACTATGCAGCAACTTAAGTACCTATTTGCACTTTCTCGGTGTCTATACCACGAGAAGTAGTAAGTAGTTACCCAGTAACGTGGTTCTACTACTGGTGGCTTCGGCCCAAAGAAGTAAGGCTACTTTACGAAGCCCCTTTCCTGTCTAACGCTAGTATCCGAGAAACAATCTCAAATCTGCCCTATCGGTGTACGTACCTCGAAGGATAGATAAAGATTGTCAATAGTATTGCTTTATTAATGGTGGTTTCGACCCCAATTATAAGGTAGTCCTATACTGTGACATCCCTATAACTTTCCCTATTACCCTTGTATAAACCTGATCCCTATATGACATCTGTTCGGTATTACTACCACGAAGGGTGTATAGAGATCATTAGTTACCCATTTAATCCAGATTCACAATATAATACTCATACCGTTACCAGCTTTCTGTAAATCACATCCCTTTAATTTTCTCTATTACCCTGGTGTAAGCCGAATTCATATCTACCATTCATTCCGAGGTAAGACTCCGAAGACTGCATAGAAATCACTAATTCAATAACCGAACCTAATTCACCAATATAAAACTTATACCGTCACCAGCCACTTATCAGAATACCACTTACCTCCATATCCTCCCTCTGTTACATACCCGCTTGAAGTCCTGTCCGAACTCCTACCACCTGGTATCGAAGCCAAATCATCCCCTCACATGGTCCTGTAATTTCAATACAACACCACCAGGATAAACTTCACAAAAATTGTTTTTCATCTAACCTCTGTACTAATTATTAAACATAATTTAGTGCACCATATTTCCATTTGACATTATTTAAACTTTATATTAAAATTTCTCCCTTTATTTACCCGAGTAATCATAATATACCAGAAAAAATAAATAAATCACATTGTATTACACATACTTCATTTGGTACAATTGCGTTCAATCTATTTTAATAATATACATTAAAACTTAATTCACATTTAAAACATCCAAATTTTAGAATACAACACTTACAAACGGCTGATTATAACAATTGAAAATGTTGGTGTAGGTCAAGGTTTATACTAACCTGTTTATGTACCTCAGCTTTCCAGTCAATACCAAACAATTATATTCAATTGATTAAACCTCCTGTAAGTCATATATGTTTCAACCCTAACATTTGAAATTACTCACCAATTCATTATCTCAAAGAAACATAATAGAATCACTGTCTTACCTGATTGAAGTTGTTACTCCAAACACTTTGATAAAAAAACCACTGAGTCCATTTATCTTCAACCCCACCATTAACCCGACCGAAATTCATTATAATTAATTAATTATTATTACACTTACCTATACAAAAAGAAAAACCCGCGGAAAATAACAGACACATGCTTTATGAAATTTGTTTCAGCTTGCGACCAGGTTCGATCAAATCCGAAACCAGATTCCGACATCGGATTCAAACTACTGAACTGAGTTTAATTTTATTTTGTACGCCATAATAAGATTGTTTGTTTCTATATTATTTAAAAGTATATTTTAATTTCAGTTCGCAATTTATATTTTTAATATACTTCTTATACATTGTGTTACTTTATTCTAACTCCAGGCAACCTAACATACATTGGAGTGTTGATAATTGTCAACTGAACCTCCCCGGGGCACTGAGATAGCAAACCAGGGCAATTAATAAAACAATTATTGTACACTCGTTTAGGGTGTTACATTTGTGTTGCTGCGAATTTACTATGCTTCGCATCGAAATGCAGTTATCATTGCGGAAACATATTTGCAGCGTTATCCAGAGTCACAACAGCCGAGTTTAAAGGTTTTTTCAATCTATGTATAGAAATTTGGTTCGTTTAATAAACCTACACAAAATTATGGCGGTAGCCCAATGAACATGAACAGGAAATTTTACAAGTGATGAAAATTCACATGATTTTTATGGCGAACACCTAAAGTGTACATTTTTCATGAAGTATAAGGCAATCCTTCTGTCTCAACGAGGGAAGTTGCAGATCAACTAGTCTTACCCGACCAACTCGTTTGGAGATCACTGATAAAACACAAGCATCGGCCTTATGCAATCCACGTTTCAGAAGTTTTTCATCCAGGAGACAATGACAACGTGTAGTTTTTTGCACGTTTCTCATAAATCAGCCACACAACAATACAAATTTCCTTAACAATATCATATAGAGTGATTAGTGCAAGTTCACTAATGCAGAAATCTGCACAATATGAATTACTGGTTAGTTGAGAACCCACATCATTTTCAAGAACGGCGACTACAAATGCGCTTTGGTCCTAATACGTAGGTTTTAGTCGGCACAATATGAATTACTGGTTAGTTGAGAACCCACATCATTTTCAAGAACGGCGACTGCAAATGCGCTTTGGTCCTAATACGTAGGTTGGCTTTGGGAGATACAGTAATAGCATTCATATATGAAGAAAATGTAAATGCCGATCGTTACTTCAATTTCTTAGGGATGTTTACAACGGACATTATGGACAACAATATTGCTCTCAAGCGTTTAAATGCAATCTGGTTCCAGCAAGATGACGCATCGCCGCATAATGCTAGGAGGGTTAGGGAGTACTTGTCGGAAATGTTCCGCAATCGAGTTATTGCTAATAACCGTGACGTACACTGGCCAGCACGGTCGGCCAATCTGTCACCTCTAGACTACTATTTGTGGGTGGCAAAACTTATAAAACGTTACCAACTCATCTGAATGAACTTCGCGGAAAAATTTTCTTTGGAAACTTTGTTTTTGCGTTAAAACAATCTAACGCTGTTACCTTTCCAAAACACAGTTCCCAAAATTGGAAAATTGAAAATTTTGGAGTAAATGCAAGGCAGTAATTCTATTTGTGATACATCATTGTATTCAGAAAAAAACTTGATATAAAAATGCCAAAATTTTCACTTTTTTTGCAATGATTAACAAACTGTTTATCTCTAAAGATATGCAAGATCCCCATACAGACACAGGAAAAACTGACACCCTGTACATACATATGTAAGCAAAGAAAGTTGCGCAATAATGCAATATTTCCATTAAACGTACAGTGTTATGTGAATTAATATTATACATAGCGTTTATAACATCATCAATGTCTTTATAAATGTCATCATCACTACTACGTAATTCTTTCCCACGAAAACGACGGTAGTTAACAACTTGTATGAACTTTTCATAAAAACACACCAGATTGTAAGATTCAAGAAATTCCAATCTATAGCTAATTATATCCTTCAAATTCTCTATGTGAATTGAATGTGCAAGAACAGCAGTTGTAGTTTTCTATCATAACAGTTTACAAAATTCTGTCATATCCTTTAATTAATTCCCAATTGTAATGAATACCAAGATTGCTAGATAGAGATTCATAATGTTGATCATAAATTATATCTTCATCCTCGTTTACATTTGACCAATCAATTTTATTTTCAATTTCTTGGGATCTGAAAAATTGTAATTCTACATGATGTTAGAAGAATAACCTTCACATGTTTCTCTTCATTTTTATCTACTACCACCATCACTATTTTGACAGCACCAACAATGCCAGGTAAGATTATTATTCATATTATTTCTGCAACTAAGTGGGGTATCCATATATAACGGTGAACTTCTGAGTTTGGAACGCTCCAGAAATGATTTTATTGCTGCCTGCATTATAACGACTGTACTTGCTTGCAATTTCACTAGGACTAAACGCTGTTTAAGACATGATTTTAGTTAAATCATGTGGATATTAAAAACAAAATGTTATGTTTGTTGTTTTCCCGACTGCACCCAAACTACTCATGAAGACGTCTCTCGTATTTAGCTGCGTTTTAAATTCTTCCATTCGAGTTTCTTCTTTCAAATGCTCATAAAAGCGTTGAGGTCATATACATTTAAAATCATCTGTTTCCATTACTATACGTTCACCGTATTAATTACTGCCACATTAACCACTTTATACTGTTTTGATATCTCGAGGTCACATGCACTTTTAAAAAGTTTGGAGTGGGTGCTCTGGTTTAACCCTGCTAATTCCATGTTTAATAATTACAAGTTGCTAACTGACTGATCTCAACACACCTCACTGTGGTTTAAATCACAAGAATGTGTCCTTGACTTGAATACCTATTACGACATGTTTAAACTATACTAAACTTCTAGTTTAGAAAATCATTTCACCTTGACCCAATTTAGTCAATATAAGCACTACTTGACCTTGGTCTACTTTTTAGCATAGACAACAACCCGCATTCGACGTGTTTCCATGAATTGATTCTTATTTATACTTGAAATGTCATGCGATACCCCTACACGTCAATAATCTTTGACCTTGACCACTGCAATTTTAGACTTCTAAGGATTCTAATATGGTGATGACATTGAAATTTCTATTTTTAGCTTTTGACCTCCAAACCGTTTGACCCCAGAGTGACCTTGTAATATGATGACATTATAATTTCTATTTCTAGCGAGCTCCAAAAATTTAAATTTTCCGTCAAAGTTTGACCTTGAAGAGATCCAAAAGCTTACATTTCTCACCACTAGAAAGCGAGTAACCTTGAACTGGTCCAGAACCGGCCCCTAATCACTACTGACCTAGATATAGACCTCAAATATATGTGGATTAATAAGTTTTGGCACAAAATCCAATGGATGTAAAATATGCGAGAATGGTAAAATACTAGGATGGCTTTAGACACAAACATTCTCTGAAAGTTTCTCTTTTGATGTTTTGACCAGATTTAACGTCATTCCCTTACGCCAGGGAAACCCTGAACTGGCTCAACGCTCATAACATACCATTCGTACCAGTAAACGACAATCGCCCTGATCTACCTCATGACCGCCCAACAGAAGAATTTTGGGTACTTTTGAGTAGAGAAGTGTATGATGGAGCATGGCAAGCCGAAAATGAAGGACAGTTAAGACGGAGGATTTACAGAAACACTCGAGAGATAGATATTACAGCCGCCTAAGACCTTATGCGAGATGTTCGTAGAAAATAGCGTATTGTTGAAAACCATGAACCACTTCATTTACTTAGTGAATGGTAACTGAAGTTTTAATTTTACTAGAACTGCTGTTAAAGTGTACAATCACGCATTTAGCGTTAACAAATACTCATAGAAAACAAGCATGCATTTATAAAAAAAATTATAATTAAATTACTAGTAATACAACTTCATACCTTCAAGTATGTAGAAATCAAGAACATTGGAATGTAACTGGGTTTGTTCACCAAAATTTAAAATATATAGACATCTAACAATGTTTATTACGATACCTATTCCAAACTTCAGCAATAGTTTAATTTTAGAATGAATAATTGTTCTGTATAGGTAGAGATAATAACTAATAATTAAAAAACTATCCTCATGGATAATTATATTATTGGCAAGCATATAGTGCATGTTATACGGGTGTCTACTGTTTAAATGCAGTAAATCAACAAACCTAGATCAAAGCTAACCACATTATCTGAGAATTGAACGTTAATTAAAATCATTTAATACTGGGTTCCACGTTTTTCTAAGTTATAAGCAAGCAATTTAACAAACCTGCGCTATATTTTAAATACTTGAATTAAAGCAATATATTAATAACGTTTTACTTTGATCTGTAGAAAATAAATACAAACGAATGTAGTAACTAAAAAATTAATTAATTAATCATGCAACACTCGACACCAATACGTAAATAATTATGAAATTCAACCAGGCAATATACCTCACAAGGTGTTTAAACTTAATTTCAAGGTGGCTGCTATTTCATTATTTAATTTATGAACCGAAGCTCTGTAAAATTATAACATAACAAACTTTATTGATAAGTTGGATAGTTAAGAATCGTAAAATTTTACATTTCCTTTTTAAATTTATGTTCAATTATACCATTATCTCCGCTTTCCGTTCTAAGTATCACCTAACCATTTAAAAAATCTAATTATAGCTCGTGAAATAAATTGTAAAATTTATAGAATGATGTGTTTAGTAATTGATTGGGTGAACAATGGGAGATCACGGTAAAAGAAGTCATTTTTATTTGACGTTCGAATAGCAACAGGGTATTGTATTTTGTGGATAGCCCAGGTGCAACTGACTTTGCGACAATAGGGTGATTGAATGTGATGGTTTAATAGCATTTCACAACCCTAGTTTTTATACCGTTCATCTTTATAATTGAACACTCACAATCATGGTGAGATTAAATAAAGCTGAATCAATTAGTATAATTTGTAAACGCGTGTAGCTTTTACCTAATAAAATGCTATCAAAGATAAAAGCTTTAATCGAAGATGACTCTGGAACAAAGCTTTTCTCGTTGCCCTTCTCATGGTTTCGCCCTGAACGGCACCCGCGGTGAGATTAATTATTGTCGAGTATTAATTATACGGTGCATTCACTAATGGATTCACCTATCCTACTTTTATAATGGCTTTGCCTGCAGACACATTGCATTTAACGAATATTGTGATTTATAAAAAAATAATGCATTACAATATGGTTTTATCAACTGAGGCATATTTTCCTTTAAACGAAACTTATTTATTTATTAATTAAAAATAAAGATTTGTTACTACAACTTTTTTTAATTTATTACTACCTCTTGGTAGAAACTGAGCTTTAATATTAATAATATAACAATATTAAAAATTTCAGCTACAATTTTTATTATCAAATATTTAGTTCATATAGATGCTCATATAGGTAATTAACAATTTACAATTAAGTGTAGAAAAGTTTTTCTGTTTGTTTGAGTGAATCAATTAGTCAGGGTGTTTAATATATTCAGAGGTATGCCAGAGAGATAGATGTGAACGAATTTGCAAATGCATTTAGTGGTAATGAGAAAAGTAGTTTTTCAGTATTTCATTTGTGAAATAAGAAGTATAAACCGTATAAACGAAATTAATGTATTGTTAGATGAATTGAAATCCAATTTTCAGTGTGTGGTGCTATAAAAGTTAGAAAATTCACAATATCATTTAGAGAATATTGAAAGATTCGTAGCAATTTACCATGAGAGTTAATTCAAAACGATATTGTTGTTCATGTAAAACATTGTTACGACTATGTGCTCTTTAATTATATATATATATATATATATATATATATATATATATATATATATATATATATATATGGTGTTTGAAAATGCACGCCATATTGCAATGGGTGATTCCTGGTAATAAAAGTTCCTATAAACATAGGTTTGAAAATGCATACTTTTTGAGATACAATATCTTACAGTGAATTTTCGAAGCCAATTGTTTTTCATTTCTTTTTCAAACATTTGTTGTAGTTAAAATTATTATTAATTTTATTAAATACATAAATAAAAAGTTTACTCATAGGATTGAACCTACGACCTGTACTTTGCTGAGTACCGCGCTAACCAACTGCACCAAGGTTCAAGCAATCGATGTAAATTTTGTCTTTATGTAGTTCATACATAAAGACAAAATTTACATTATGTATGTAGTTCTACATACATAAAGACAAAATTTACATCGATTGGTTGAACCTTGGCGCAGTTGGTAGCGTCTAGCAAGTACATTGGTTCAATCTACTAGGTAAACTTTGTTTATGTATTTAATAAAATTAATAATATTTTAATATATTTACCTTTGAACTTATTCGTTCAAAACAAAAACTTGTAATAATCTGTTGTAGTGTTTATGTTAGGGTATTACAAATCCTGTTTTAATTATTGTGCCGTCGCATACCTAATCGGAAACTATGTTTCATTAAGTTGTCATTTAAAAACACTGTTACGCTTTACGCGTTGAGTAAATTTGATAGTTAAAACTAAATGAATAATTTGTAAGCACGTTTGGAACAATAATTGAAAAAAAATATGATATCAGTGGATTAATTTGCATAGTTTAGGATCCTCCTATTTTACTCGAAAACAGTACGTTAAATGAAAGAATACTTAGTACACTTTTTTCCATGTTTTTGAATGCTTACCTTCCATATTTTGTTATACATTATTCTTTTATACGTTTATTAAACTGTTATATTAATAGTAGAATTATATTTCCATTTTCATATTTCATAAATTTATTTTGACATCTTAATTAATCGTCGTGGTCTTAACTTACAGCGTGCAAAATCATTCTTCAAAAACAACATCAAATTAGCCTGTAACACTATTGTGACGTTCTGCATACAATGATAAAAGTATGTGTTACATTTAAATTATTAAAAATGCCTATACAATAACAAATATAACCAAACTCAAGGTCAGGCCACTATATTATCTTACATGTAAGAATTATCTTAACGGAAATAGCTCCCACATAAAGGGTTCTAGATTTACAAACATGACGGAACGTCCTAAGTCGTTCAAATGCTAAAACTATCTTAAATACTTAAACAATGCAATGCAATGCAATAACAAATAACTAAACTCGAAATTAGACCCAAATATCAACAACCTAATTACCTCGCTCGTACTTATTGTAATTCTGTGTTTGCCTTTTGCATTAAGTTAGACTCATTAGTGCGCGATCTTATATGAATTTATAAAAACGATTTCTTTTACAAGATGCTTTTAAAATGGGTTTCACTTTCAGGTCAGCCTTCACCAGTGTATTGTGTGTACATAAAAAACAGTAACTTGAAAGCGTAAAATCAATCATCAACAATACACTTACAAAAATTGCTTTTAAAATAAATGAGTAATTAAGTAAGTAATTAAGCATTAACCTCTCATATAAATCAAATCTATAACTATTATCGTTAATGCACGATTTTTAAAACACGTGTTGGCCCTCGAATAACTGCTCCAAGTTCCTACAGTCTGTAGCTTTTATAATACCTTTAATTTCTTGCATAGAAGTATTTTTAATTTGCTCCATGTGTTGTTACGAGAAATTTACATTTTCTATATTTTCTAAAGCTTTTAAATGTCCCAAAACATCTTCTATCTTAGCAAAAGAATACCTAGCCAAGTTCTAATTTAATTCAAGTTCAATGTGTTTCCAACAAGCTACACGACTTAGAATTAGGTTACTTGCTATTGAGTATAATCGTAATGAACTTTCATTATTAACTTGTTAACACAATTTCTCAAAATGTTGGCACTGCAATTTTAGACGAAATATGTAATTCTGGAACTTAGATTTAAAATTAACACATCCTTCAAGGTCATTATGAAATTTGTGAATTCAGATTGTTCAAGTTGGACATTCATTTTAATTGTTATTTATAGACCTCCAAAAGGTATTTGGAAATTTTATTAGATTTACTAGAGAACTTACTAGTGTGTGTGACTTTAATTTAATTTTTAATAAATCTAGTGCCGGTACTTCTTCAAGTACTGGATCTGCATCAACCTTTGGATTAAATCTTAATAGACGAACCCACCAGAATATCCAAACGTCTAAAACCTGCCTGATTTAGCATGTAAATACTTAATATGAATTTAGCACTTCCGGACTCATCATGACAATTTTGAACCTTATGGTCTAATAAATTAACCAAAAAGAAGACCAAATGTATTCAAAAACGATATTTCTCAAAAAGTCTGAATGTTTTATCATATCTATCGAAAAAACTGGAAGCGTTTATCGATGCACTGATGCGGATAGCTTTCAGTAATTTTTCAACGTTTCCAATAATTTTAATTTATGTTTTCCTTTACTCACTAGTAAGATTCAAAACAAATAAAATTTTCTACAAAAATGGAAGTTAGTTTGGGTATAGAATTTCATTTTTTTTTCTTGGCAATTACGAAGTAAAACGTTCTCAAATTAAAAAATTGATTGTAGACTACAAATTTTATCACATCGGTACCCTGTTTTTATAACCTATATAAACGTTATCATCAGGTGTACCAAAAGGAACTACTTTTGTCAAAAAAGGAATATTATGATAAAAAACTTAATAACGCGCCTAACAAAATTAAAACTGCATGGTCAATTATTAATTCACTAAAAAATAATAACAAAACTAATAATATTAAAATTGTTGAAGAAGGTATTACCGTAACTGATAAGGTATCAGCTTCTTTATTTAATAGTTAGTTCTCTCGATTTAATGAATCAACCCATATGATGACATCTTGCCAGCATGATATTATTAGTTGTTATGCTCACTCATTATTCTTTGCACCTTCACATGTAGATGATATAATAACCATAATTGATTCTTTAAAATCGTCTAATTCTCCTCTCCTCTCCCTCTCCTCTCCCTCTCCTCTCCTCTCCCTCTCCCTCTCCTCTCCCTCTCTCTCCCTCTCCCTCTCCCTCTCCTCTCTCTTTCTCTCTCCCTCTCCTTCTCTCCTCTCCCTCTCCTCTCCCTCTCCTCTCCTCTCCCTCTCTCCTCTCCCTCTCCCTCTCCTCTCCTCTCCCTCTCTCTCTCCTCTCTCCTCTCCCTCTCCCTCTCCTCTCCTCTCTCCCTCTCCCTCTCCTCTCCTCTCCTCTCCTCTCCTCTCCTCTCCTCTCCCTCTCCTCTCCCTCTCCCTCTCCCTCTCCCTCTCCCTCTCCTCTCTCTCCCTCTCCCTCTCCTCTCCCTCTCCTCTCCTCTCCCTCTCCCTCTCCTCTCCTCTTCCCTCTCCTCCCTCTCCCTCTCCTTCTCTCCCTCTCCCTCTCCCTCTTCCCTCTCCCTCTCCTTCTCTCCCTCTATGCTCTCTTTCCCATAAATGATTACTACTCAAACCAGCATTAATCTTATATAGCATTTTATTTGTGCTAAATAATTGTGCAGGAAAAGCAATATCGACTGTTATTGTTTATGTCTCATTCATACACAAATATTTTACTTCTATTTTTTTATTTCTGCTGGAATTTCGTGGTTCTGTAGTAAATCAAAGAAATTTCAATTTTATCAGTAAATGGATGATTGCAAATGTTAGGGGTATAGTTCTAATAATGTATATATAATGTCAGTCAAGTTTTCTTTCAGTGAATACCCATACAAGTGCATTGGCAAAACTCATTTAATCATCTTAACAGGAATCTGTACCTGTTTGGTAATTTCATTTTGTTAAAAGATTATTATTATTTCTACCCGTATTACTGTTATATGTATGCAATGTTATTGCTAATGTATTCCCTTATACACAATGGTTTCATAAATTGGTTTTATAAATATGAGAGGTAGAGCTGTTACAAAGTTGTGTTTTCACTCCATTAGGTATAGAAACGCTTGAAGGCTCGTGCAAGTGTACATGCAAGTAAATTCAGCATGTAAATACACTTCAATGCATACAAAATAACAATTATTGTGCTGTAGGATGAATTTAACAGTTTCAATTAACGACTATTGCAGTAGGTGTAGAAGATAATGATGAAATGTTTGACTGAAAAACACTTTATAGAAGTTAAGAAAATGAAAGGTTGGTTGTGAAAAAACCGTTCTCGCAAAATTTGTTGTTAGCAGTACCTTGTTTAATCATACATTATAAATTATGCCATACTTTGGAAGACATTTTTGTAAAACGTTTATTAAACCCAAACTTTTTTCACTATGTATACTGTGAGTGTGTGAGTGTGTGAGTGTGTGAGTGTGTGAGTGTGTGAGTGTGTGAGTGTGTGAGTGTGTGAGTGTGTGAGTGTGTGAGTGTGTGAGTGTGTGAGTGTGTGAGTGTGTGAGTGTGTGAGTGTGTGAGTGTGTGAGTGTGTGAGTGTGTGATGTGGTGTGAGTGTGTGAGTGTGTGAGTGTGTGAGTGTGTGAGTGTGTGAGTGTGTGAGTGTGTGAGTGTGTGAGTGTGTGAGTGTGTGAGTGTGTGAGTGTGAGTGTGTGAGTGTGTGAGTGTGTGAGTGTGTGGAGTGTGTGAGTGTGTGAGGTGTGTGAGTGTGTGAGGTGTGTGTGTGAGTGTGTGAGTGTGTGAGTGTGTGTGTGTGGTGTGTGTGTGTGTGTGTGTGAGTGTGCGAGTGTGTGAGTGTGTGAGTGTGTGAGTGTGTGAGTGTGTGATTTAAATATCTGGTGTGGAATAATATACGACCTTCCAACCTACAAAGTGGAAATTAAAAGAAGTGGAAGCATTTTGATTTTTTTTTTTGTATAATTAAGCAACGTCAATTTAATACGTTCATTATGAAAATAGGCAACTTTGCAGAAACAAAAACAATAATCTATATGAGATGGACGTTTAAAACTTTATGTAAGAGAGAGGTTAACAGATATATGTTATAGATGCTAACGTAAGAACATTCCAATGTCATCCGCTTCTTTAAAAACATGGATAATACAGTTTAATCATTTTCAATCATAATTATTTAATTTTGCTTTATATTAAGAAACTTCATAAAGAAAAGTTATGTAAAATTAAATTGTCTTTAAAAATATGTGGACGCATTTTTTATAAAATTAATCATTATTCAGATATTTAAAAATATTTAACTAACGCTTAAATTCTACTTTAGGAATTTTTGCCGCTAAATTAGGCGTCGTTTCAAAATATTGCCTAGATTCCTAGAATATAATTAATCTATAGGTGTAAGATTTATATATTGGTATTTTTGTATCTTTGAAATATACAGTTATTTCAGAAATATTTGAGAAAAATTAAAAGCAGCTCATTAATTTACTTCCAAAATTTAATCAGGTCCAGGAGAAATGAAAATAATCTTAAATACGAAATTTTTAGTACTTACGTTTTTCGTTCTGGAGGTATCGTGGACACATACATCGATAAATCCACACATACAGACATTATAGCCGACCTTGGCGAAACTTTGTTAAACGTTGTAAAATGAGCTAATAAGCCGATTTAGCGTTAGTGAAGAAAAAAAGTCAATTACATAACTTACATACCTACACATGTATATGTAGGTTGAAAAGTAAAAAGGTTAGGGTGGAATTCGTATATATCCGTTGTCATATTCTTAATTCCAATATTTCCTTTTGTATTATCGGTGTGCAATATTTATGTAGGAAATATGTTAAAACAAAACTAATCTACTTGATTAGAGGCAGCTTTTTGACTCGCTGGGATAATTACTACTAAAGGTATTAAATACATGTCTCAGTTAGAAAATACAGTTTGGGTTATGATAACGGTTACAAATGATGAATTGTAAACGATTTGTCTGTTTCTTGATCTTGGACTTGCGCTTGGAATTGGTATTGGGCTTGGGTTTGGCCTTGGGCTTGTGCCTGGACTTGGACTTGGGCGTGGACTTGGGCTTGGCCTTGGGCTTGGGCTTGGGCTTGGGCTTGGGCTTAGGCTTGGGCTTGGGCTTGGGCTTGGGCTTGGGCTTGGGCTTGGGCTTGGGCTTGGGCTTGGGCTTGGGCTTGGGCTTGGGCTTGGGCTTGGGCTTGGGCTTGGGCTTGGGCTTGGGATTGGGCTTGGGCTTGGGCTTGGGCTTGGGCTTGGGCTTGGGCTTGGGCTTGGGCTTGGGCTTGGGCTTGGGCTTGGGATTGGGCTTGGGCTTGGGACTTGGGCTTAAGGCTTGGGCTTGGGCTTGGGCTTGGGATTGGGATTGGGATTGGGCTTGGCTTTGGGCTTCGGCTTGCGCTTGGGCTTGGGCGTGGGCTTGGACTTGAGTTTGGGCGTGTGCGTGTGCTGCGATTTGTATACTGGGGAAACCGAAATACAAGAAAGTTGACTGGGCCCCAATTAAAACTAAAAGAAAATTTAAAGGCGCGATCCTAGTCAATAAGTTATGTAATTTCTGCATTGGGCTTTAAGTGCCTACCTATAAACTGCATAGAGATTGTGGAAGAAGAAAGAAACAAAGATATACGTAAAAGGAAGCCGACAATTAAGATACGTGTCCACGGCTGCATACCCTCGAGGGGATGGAATTAGAAAATTACACCGGGCGCATTCTTGGAGGTTTTGTCCTATTCTTAGGAGGTTGCGTGCCTATAGTGACTCCCATTCTACTTATATCCAATTTTTTTCAAAAATTGTTGAATAACTTTTAGCTATTATGTTACAATTTGTACAAAATATGTGTTTTATATAAAAATAGAATTTTCTACCTTAGATATTGATCTTTAGCTTAATGCGTTTACAACACGTTTCACAATTTTTGCTAAATTTATAAATAACTTGATATAGATACGTTTTCATCCATAGAATATTCAGTAACCAGTTTAGTGTAGTATGTGAAAATATTCATACGATTTCTGTTGTGTTTTGAAGTTTTAAATGTGCTCATACCTATAACGTTTAGTGTACTTACATGCTTAAGCACGCATACCTGTCCTAGTTGTTCCACATATTGTTATCATTGATAGGAGACAAAGTAATTTATTACGTTATTACATTTATTTACGTAACTGAGGAAATTTAAACCTAAGCTGAATATATTAGATTTTAAGTGCATTTGCTTTTTCTGTTGGATGAAAGCACTTAGAACATCTATCACATTAATATTAATTACGAACATCATTAGTAACTCCCAGGCATTAATAAAAGTATACTTCCTGGTCATCAGAGATTTTGGTACACGGAAAAACTTTTTCAGTTGTAAGCATATTTATCTTATATAGTTACATTACAAACACGTGGGTATGCAAACTTCATATCTTAAAATTATCTAATTATTATAAATTGTTTTTAATAAACACATACTTAACTCAGTCTATTTACATGTCTACACTACTTCACAAACCGGATTACAATAGTTTACTGCTGCTAGTTACTTCTTTTGTAAGTTTTCCTACATATAGTATAGTAAAATAAAATCACGATGTTAATTGATTTTGATTTCCATTTACTTTGAAATAAATTCATACCCCAAATACATTAATAAACGGAAAAAATTATTCTCAGTTTAATGTATTGAGGTTAAGAAACGTGCCGTGCAACTTCTTGATGAATCACAAGAATATGAATAATCAACAGGAACACCCTTTATACCCGCGATGCTCTGTAATCAATACAATTCGTTAAAAGTTTTATAAAACTTAGAAAAAAACTGCAAGTTTATTGGTAAAAAAATATTTAGAATGTACATCACTACTACACATTACTTTGAAATGAATGTGTGTAACCAAACAATCTCTCAAAGGATAGTAAATATTCGCACTAAACGACAGTTGGCACCTAAATAAGTTAATTTTGTCATGTAAAATTCACGTTCCTTAAACAAGATAAGAATTGAAGTTTTCAAATTTCAACATACTACGTATAATTTTATTTTAAGTCCATCCCTATTGGCATTTTTCATTCTGTCCTGTTACACAGATTCCGAGATTAAATTTATTTTTAGTATACTCACTGATATTCCATAATTATTACAAATAGGTAACTATTATTGAAATATAGATAAATGTTTTATCTGTATGCAAAACGTTCAGAACCGTAACACAATTTTAACAAGAAAACTGATTTTTCTACTAATGAAATTACTTGCAGATTAGATGGTTTATACATGGAGTACTGTCGATGCATTAAGACGATTCAATTAGAAAAAATTTTCTAAATAATAGTTTGTAAAGTCGTTAAACCTACTTTGTACGAGATATTGATAACTTTCTACCAAAACGTTTTTTAAGGATAATTGAATTTTAAACAAATGTTTTTCAAAACTAGTAGATCTGCTCCACGATCTACTTTATAAGAACTCTAAAACACTACGATATCAGGATGTTATTAAATACAGATAAAAAATTATACTAAACTTTTTTATGGCGAATTCAATTTCAGATGTTTTAACTGTTTTTAATGCAAAATGATGTAAGCATAAAAGTCTTGAGCTGGCCATAGAAAATGTCCTCTTCTTCAGAATGTCCGAGTCTCTTCACTCGAAGCACGTATATACAATAGCTTCACTATAATAAAAAATGGGTAAAACGGCTTGGTTTAATAAAAATACAGTGAACTGGATAATTCGGTATTGAATTTCAGTAAACAACAAATTGGTGTGTACAAAATTATATCAAAAACGCAATTAGATCACGCAACATGCAAGATAAGAATAAAGGTTGATTTACTTTGTTCTTGAACTTTAGGAGGGATATGCCCATTTTTTAGTTTCATCTATACTTTTAGGTATTCTCGTCAAATGGGAATACCAATAAGGTGCTTGGTTCTGTGACCGAAACAATGAGTACAAGCATTCTTATTTGCTTGAATTAAGGAAAATGTAATTCACAAAAACATAAAATTCATAATTTGTTAGCTATCTTTCGGAGTCTGAAACATTTGCGAGCCACAACCTTAGAATACAATACTTAAAAAGACGGGTTACAAACTTTGGGGCGGAGAAAGCCCCTCTGAAGGGAAAACATTTATTCCAGAGTCTGTTCCACACAATGTTAAAATCGTTAAAAGGTGATTCTTCCTGTTCAACAACTGCAACTGCACGAAAATAAGAACCAGAGTGATATGCTATTTAGTATTTATCAGTGAAAAGACAAGCTTAAAATACCAAGGTGCACACTACAGGATGCATATCTTTACCTTTCAACCTACACATGCATGTGTAGGTACGGGTTATGCAATCGACTGTTTTTTCGTTTATTTTGCGTTTGTGTGTGTGTCTGGGTGTCTACGTGCCTGTGCCTGCGCTTGTACGTGCGCGTGTGCGTATTGTGATACGGAGCCAAAATGTAGTCAAAATTAATTAAATAAGACTGAAAATGATTAAACAATATTATTATTATTATAAATGAATCATTTACTTCCCCACACGTTTTCAGAATAAAACGATAGATTACGCAAAAAACATTTTCCGTGCCCAATAATCTATGTACCAAATTTCAGGTACGTACGTGAATAGTCTTGACTCAAAATAATTATAAGAAGATTGTTGTGAGGATACAGTCAATTATGTAGGCTAAAAGTAAAAAGACTCTTTGTTAATGTGTCAAGCTTTCGGAATACTTTATTCCAAGTTAAATTATTTTCTTTACATAATATAGTAATTCATTAAATTTTCTTGTGTTCAAAATGTGCTCAGCTTTTAATTAACATTGTCCATTCTGTAGTAATTTTTGGCAATTTTGTTCTCTTTCCTTTTATTTTATTATTTTAATCTTAGCGTTTGTTAATATTTTTAATACATAACGACCCATGTATTAAATATGTCACATTTGATTTAGTTTTATTATTGACACACTGTCAATTCCTTTTCGTTCTTCATATTTCCTATTATTAGTTTTGTATGTAACCTTATTATTTAACTCACGTTAGGTATGTTCTTATTCTTATATATATATATATATATATATATATATATATATATATATATATATATATATATATATATATATATATATACAATAGCGTTCAATATAATCGGACGCACTCAATAACTCTTTGTATTGAGTTTCACAAGAAAGTGTTTAAATAGTTTTTATTCATTTACAAATACTCTATTAAGTGCTTGGTTTAGATAATTTTTAAGCTTCCGGTTTGACCGGAAGCGCACATAATTATTTTTTAAATCACACTGTATATATATTTTGCATTTTTGCATTGCTTATTTTTTTCTCAATACATACGTATAAAATTCGTATAGGGTTTTATAAAAAAAAATTAGAGAAAAATGCCATCGAAAGTTTTTCAATTTTATTATACGATTAGAAGAATCAAACAAAACCATAGGCAGCGTACGTCAACAAAAACGCATCGCAATTGTTTTTTCGTTCATTGTAATTGACAAACAGATTAAAGTTTAATTTGATTTCAATCGAAATAATTGTTTAAAACGAATAACAGTGAAAAAATTGACCTCTTGTTAATTTTCGGTGAATGTAAACGTAATTCTCGACGAGCGGTAGAATTATACGCACAAAGATATCCCAATAGATACCATCCTTCCGAAAGTTACATACGAAAAATTGAACAATCGCTTAGAATGCGTGGAACATTACCAGGAGTAAATTATCAGAATTTAGAACAAAAAATAAATGTTTTGACCGAAGATATTGAAGTACAAATATTGGGTTATTTTAAAGTAAATCCACGGTCATCTATTAGACATGTAGCGCAAGAAGTAGATGTATCAGTTGGCTCAACTCACAGGACATTAAAAAAATTCAAAATTCTGCCGTTAAAGTCGATTTGGTTCAACACTTGCGGCCTCAACTTTGATTGTATGGATAGTTGAGCAATGTGATCACAATCAATTATTTTTAGATCATATTTTATGGACAGATGAATCCAAGTTTACAAATAATGGAGTTATTAATAAACAAAACAATCGTTATTGGTCTCACGAAAATTCTCATTGGTCAATGGAAACTAACCATCAAACCGTATGGGGTTTAATTGGAAACCAATTACTAGGGCCTAATTTCTATGATGGTAATCTAAACGCTAATAGGTATCTTGAATGTTTAGATAACGTGCTACCAACAATGTTCGACGAGTTTCCTCTGCTTCTGCGACAACAATTGTATTTCCATCAAGATGGAGCTCCAGCTCACAACGCGTTGATAGTAAAAAAATATCTTAACCAAACGTTCAATGAACGATGGATAGGAACTAATGGTCTGGTAGAATGGCCTGCGAGATCACCGGATCTTACACCGTTAGACTTTTTCTTGTGGGGTCATTTAAAAAGAGTGGTATATGCCGATCCACCTTTAAATGTTATAGACTTAAAGAATAAAATTACAACTGCATGTGTTAATTTAAGTACGCAGCAAATCAAAAAAGCAACTAACCATGTCGACGATTAGAAGCAAGTCTAGAACAGAATGGTGGCAACTTTGAACAATTTATTCGCTAATTATAACTGATTTTGTTTAATTTTTCTAACCATATAATAAAATTGAAAAACTTTCCATGGCATTTTTCTCTAATTTTGTTTTATAAAACCCTATAAGAATTTTATACGTATGTATTGAGAAAAAAATAGGCAATGCAAAAATGCAAAATATATTATCAGTGTGATTTAAAAAAAAA
>JARFJB010002090.1:990000-1050000 GCA_036346205.1 Vesta saturnalis
AAAAAAAAAAAAAAAAAAAAAAAAAAAAAAAAAAAAAAAAAAAAAAAAAAAAAAAAAAAAAATTTTTTTTTTTTTTTTTTTTTTTTTTTTTTTTTTTTTTTTTTTTTTTTTTTTTTTTTTTTTTTTTTTTTTTTTTTTGGTTTTTGTTTGTTGTTTTTTTTGTTTTTTTGGTTTTGTTTTTTTTTTGCTGTTTTTAATGTTTGTTGTTATTGTGTTTGTGTCTATGTGTCTATGTGTTATTTATCTTTGTTTGTTTTTCTGTATTGTCTTATTTTATTATGTTTGTTTGTTTCTTGTGTGTCTGTGGTTTGTTTATGTCTTTATGTTTGTATTTGTTATGTGTTTAGGTTTTTGTGTCTATGTGTATTATGTGTCTGTGTGTGTTTTGTATGTTTTGTCTGTGTTGTATGTTATGTGTTTGTGTGTTATGTGTGGTTGTCTGGTGGTGCATGCTAGTATAGTGGTGCGTGCGTGCGTTAGTTGCGTGCGTGCGTTGCGTGTGCCGTGCGTGCGTGCGTGCGTTTGTATGTGTGTGTGTCTTGTGTGTGTGTGTTGTGTGTCTGTGTGTGTTTGTGTTTTTATTTTTTTTTGTAATTGTATTTTATATATATTATATATTATGTGTTTGTGTTTTGTGTGTATATTATTATGTTTTTATTATGTTGTTTATTAGTATGTTCATATATTTTTGGTTTTTATTTTAATGTTATCTATTATTCTATTGTTCTTTTTTTTTCTTGTGTGTATCTTGTTATATATCTTTGTCTTGTATTATATTATTGCTATTATCTTATATTATGTTGTTGTTTTTTTTTATTTATGTTTTCTTATATTATTTTTGTGTTTATGTTATTATGTGTCTATAATGTCTATTTGTCTATTGTCTTGTTCTTGTGTGTCTTGTGTGTCTTCTTGTCTGTATTGTCTGTGTGTTTGTGTTGTCTGTGTGTGTCTGTGTGTGTTGTGGTTGCGTGCGTCGTGCGTGCTTGCGTGGTGCGTGCGTGCTGCGTGCGTACGTGCGTGCGTGCGTGCGTGCGTGCGTGCGTGGTGCGTGGTGGTGGTGTGTGGTGTGTGGTGGTGTGGTGTGCGTGTCTGTTGGTGGTGTGTGCGCGTTGTGCGTGCGTGCTGCGTCTGCGTGCGTGCGTGCGTACCGTGCGTGCGTGCCGTGCGTGCGGGTGCGTGCGTGCGTGCGTGCGTGCGTGCGTGCGTGCGTAGCGTGCGTGCGTGCCGTGCGTGCGTGGGTCGTGCGTGCGTGCGTGCGTGCGTGCGTGCGTGCTGCGTGCGTGCGTGCTGCGTGCGTGCTGTGGTGCGTGCGTGCGTGCATGCGTGCGTGCGTGCGTGCGTGCGTGAGTGCGTGCGTGCGGGCGTGCGTGCGTGCGTGCGTGTGCGTTGTGCGTGTGTGCGTGTGTGTGCTGTGTGGGTGGGTATTGTGTGCGTGCGTGCGTATGTGTATGTGTGTGGTATGCGTGTGCGTGTGCGTGTGCGTGCGTGTGCGTGTGCGTGCGTGTTGCGTGATCGTGTGCGTGTGCGTGTGCGTATGCGTGTTCGTGTGCGTGTGCGTGTGCGTTGGCTGTGCGTGTGCGTGTGCGTGTGCGTGTGCGTGTGCATGTGCGTGTGCGTGTGCATGTGCGTGTGCGTATTTGGGAAAAAGATCCCTGTTTTCGGGAACAGCTGTCTGTCTTTGGTAAATAGATCGGCTTCTAGGGGAAATTACCTCAGCCTGGGACAAGTCCTGGTGGTGAGAACAGTAGTATGTAAACCTACATACTGTAATCATAATGTTTTTAGTATTACAAACAACAATTTAGCCAATATAAGAACCATCTAACCTTGATATACGCTTTAGCATGGACAACAACCCTATAATTCGTCTTTTTTCCACTAACTGATTCTATTATTAGAGTTAAGCAATAGTAACGCTTATTTGCATATTTGCCTAAGAAAATTTGACCTTGAAGAGCTTCGTTCAATTTGGCCAATACAAGAATCATCTAACCTTGATATACGTTTTAGCATGGACAACAACCCTATTATTCTTCTTGTTTCCACGATCTAATTTTAGCTTTATAAGAAGTGAAATATGACACTCTACGGAGCAATAAACATTAACCTTGAACATGTATTTCTTAGAAATATAATATGATACCCCTCACGAGCTGATTCTATGTTTAGATTTCTAAGAATATGACACCTCTTCACATCAATCAACTTTGACTTGAAAATGGATTTCTAAGAAATGTAATATACCAATATATTTTGACCTTGCAGAGCTTGGTTCCATTTAGGCTCAGCTACGATGAATGAGCTAATTTGACTACCGCTTCTGGGAAACGGTTACCTGTGTTGGGAAACAAATCCCTGTTTTTGGGAAACCGCTATCTATATTTGGAAAACAGATCCCTGTTTCTGGGAACCTCTATCTGGCTTTGGGAAACAGATCCGGTTCTCGGAGAAATTACCTCAGCCTGAGACTAATCCTGGTGATGCGAACAGTGGTATGTAAGTAAAAACCTACATACTGTAAGCATAATCTTTTTATTATTTCAAATAACAATTTAGCCAATACAAGAACCATCTAACCTTGATATACGCTTTAGCATGGACAACAACCCTATCATTCTTCTTCTTTCCACGAACTGATTCTAGTGTTAGAATTAAGCAATAGGAACGCTTATTTGCTATTTCTAAGAATATTTGACCTTGAAGAGTTTGGTTCAATTTAGCCAATACAAGAACCACCTAACTTTGATATACGTTTCAGCATGGACAACAACCCTATCATTTTTCTTGTTTCCACGAACTGCTTCTATATTTAGATTTCTAAGAATTGTAATACAACACCATAAAAAGTTTACCTTGAATAGCTTGGCTTAATTTAGTTAATACGAGAACCACTTAACCTAGATATACGTTTTAGCATGGACAACAACCCTCTCGTTCTTCTTGTTTCCACGAACTGATTCTATATTTAGATTTCTAAGAATTGTAATACGACACCATAAAAGGTTTACCTTGAATAGCTTGGCTTAATTTAGTTAGTACGAGAACCACTTAACCTAGATATACGTTTTAGCATGGGCAACAACCCTCTCGTTCTTCTTGTTTCCACGAACAGATTCTAGCTTTCTAGGAAGTGTAATATGACACCCTTTGGATCAATAAACTTTAACCTTGAACATTCATCTCTTAGAAATATAATATGATACCCCTCAGGAGCTGATTATATGTTTAGCTTTCTAAGAATATGACACCCCTTAACATCAATAAACTCTGACCTTTAAAATGGATTTCTAAGGAATATAGTTTGATACTCCTGCAAGTTAATTATATCTTTGGACCATGAATATTTTAGATTCCTATGAATTGAAAAATTTCTATTTTTAGGTTTAATCTTGACGTGCTCCTGAAAGACTTGACCTTCAATACAGATATTCGCATACTGGGGTGGGGGTCAGTATCATATGATACTACGCCCATTTAGCAAATACAACAACTCAACTTTGACCTACTTATTAGCATGAACGTAAAACTACTCATCTTCAAATTTCTACATTTTACCATAACGACTCACAAATTTCCATTTTTAGATTTGACGTGATCCGGAAAGACCATCAAAACAAAGGGGAGCGCTTATGCTAGATTTGACTTGATAATGGATTTCTAAGAAATGTAATATGGTATCAATAGATTTTGACCTTGCAATGCTTGGTTCCATTTAGGCTCAGCTACGATGAATGAGCTATTTGACTTGTTTTCTGTGGGGAAACGACTACCGTTTCTGGAAAACGGTTACCTGTGTTGGGAAACATCCCTGTTTTTGGGATACCGCTTTCTATATTTGGGAAACAGATCCAGTTCTCGGGGAAATTACCTCAGCCTGAGACAAGTCCTGGTCGTGCGAACAGTAGTATGTAAATAAAAACCTACAAACTGTAAGCATAATCTTTTTATTATTACAAATAACAATTTAGCCAATACGAGAACCATCTAATCTTGATATATGCTTTAGCATGGACAACAACCCCATCATTCTTCTTCTTTTCACGAACTGATTCTATTGTTAGAATTAAGTAATAGGAACGCTTATTTGCTATTTCTAAGAAAATTTGATCTTGAAGAGTTTGGTTCAATTTAGCCAATACAAGAACCATCTAACCTTGATATACGTTTTAGCATGGACAACAACCCTATCATTTTTCTTGTGTGCACGAACTGCTTCTATGTTTATATTTCTAAGAATTGTAATACGACACCAGAAAAAGTTTACCTTGAATAGCTTGACTCAATTTAGTTAATACGAGAACCACTTAACCTTGATATACGTTTTAGCATGGACAACAACCCTCTCATTCTTCTTGTTCCTACGAACGGATTCTAGCTTTGTAGGAAGTGTAATATGACACCTTTTGGATCAATAAGCTGTAACATTGAACATGTATTTCTTAGAAATATAATATGATACTCCTCAGGAGCTGATTCTATGTTTAGTTTTCTAAGAATATGACCCCTTAACATCAATAAACTTTGACCTTTAAAATGGATTTCTAAGGAATGTAGTTTGATCCATCTGCAAGTCAATTATATCTTTGGACCATGAATATTTTAGATTTCTATGAATTGAAAAATTTATATGTTTAGGTTTGATCTTGACGTGCTCCCGAAACACTTGACCTTCAATACAGATATTCGCATACTGGGTGGGGGTCAGTATCATACGATACTACCCCTATTTAGCAAATACAACAACTTAACCTTGACCTACTTATTAGCATGAACATAAAACCACTGATCTTCATATTTCTAGGTTTCACCATAACGACTGACGAATTTCCATTTTTAGATTTGACGCGATCCGGAAAGACCATCAAAACAAAGGGGAGCGCTTACGGTAGATTAACCTTGACCTATACTGTGGCGGGTCAGGACCGGCCATACATACACGATGGCTTAACTGACTTACCGTGCTAATTCCTGCGAGCCAGAAACAGGCTATCCGTGCACGACGGATTAACTGGGTTGACATGCACATTTCTTATACTGCGGCGGCGGGTCTAAACCGACCATACGTACACGATAGAACTTGCCGATAAGGTCAAACTATTGTTGGCAAACGCCAAATGATTTGGCCCGGGCCAATTTACAAAAATTGTCAAAATATGGTTCCCACAATTTATGAAACCGCGTGACTTTGAACATTCAATGAACTGACAACAACAACAACGCCGCATAATCTTGAGATGTAGCAACACAGTAAAGGGAACTAGAGTGACATAGCCATGTCTTGAAGATGTTTCAACTTCTCAAATACTCACCCTTGGCCTACGTATGCGTAAACCCGGACACTTGTGTCATTCATTAGGAATGCTGCTATTTCTAAGAATTTGACCTCGACGAGCTCAAACACACGAACTATTGGGCCTACTTTCATTGGCAGAGGTGAATGACTCGAAGAATTGGTGGGGGCGAGTGGCCCCCCGATGACCTTCAAAAGATCAATGACCTTTGACCTTGAAATGGTCAATGAACTGACAACGGTACATTGCCTTGAGACATGGCAACGTCGTATGACCTTGAGACATGGCAACACTGTGGAGTGATCTAAAAGTTGGGTAGCTATGCTGCTCGTGTGCGTGTGCGTATGCGTGTGCGTGTGCGTGTGCGTGTACGTGTGCGTGTGCGTGTGAGTTTGCGTGTGCGTGTGCGTGTGCGTGGTCGTGTGCGTGTGCGTGTACGTGTGCGTGTGCGTGTGCGTGTGCGTGTGCGTGTGCGTGTGCGTGTGCGTGCGTGTCGTGTGCGTGTGAGTTTGCGTGTGCGTGTGCGTGTGCGTGTGTGTGTGCGTGTGCGTGTGTGTGCCTGTACGTGTGTGTGCGCGTTTGCGTCTGTGTGTCTGTGTGGATGTATGTTAGTATCTACGATAACTCCAGAACGAAAGTATCTACTTACTTAAAATTTTGTATTTAATCTTGTTTTCATTGGGCTTGAAGCTGATTTGATTTTTATAAATATTTTATTTTAAAGTTATTAATTATAATTATTCTTTATAATTTGTTAGTTGTTTATGTTATATTTTGAATTTGTTTGGCCATTTTCAAAGGACTTCACATTCGCAGAAAATTTTTTTAATATTTAACTGTATTTTAAATTCCAAGTGCGACGTCATTTTCTATAAATCAAAGGATTCAGAGAAGTGCGTAGGGAATATACGCATTGCCCCCTGCAAGATTTAGTGCGGGAATTTGAATGCATTACTTGGCCATTAGTTACCACCCTCATTTATTGCATAGCTGAGTCAATTATTTTAACGGGGAATAATTATAATTTTCTAATCTGTAATAAAATAGGAAATCAAAGTGGACAATAATCACATGATATTTTAATCCTTCAGATTATACAAATTGTAAGAAATACAATACCTAACCTGACGAGTAACAAATGGCAACAATGTACATCTTACTAAATGTTCGAAAACATCTCCTTGTTGAGCCAAACAATATCCCCGACAATCAAAAATTATTTTAATTAATTTTTTTTAGTTCTTTTGACATGATGGCTATAAATTGTTTGCTTTATATGGAACCAAAGAAAAAAATCATTTGAGGACAAAGCCGAAAATCTTGGTGGAAATTTTTAGTCTCCATTGGAGCTAATAATGTTATGAGAAAATATTTAATTTGAATATTCCCGTGCCGCATTATTAGCAGGATATTCGTTATGCTGATACCAAATGTGGGGCATGTCAATGTTTTGTAAGTCTTTGAGCCATTGAGATTCCCATCAATAAAAAATGGTCCCATAATAGTGTCCCCCAGAATACCGGCCCAAACGTTAAGCTTTTGGATGTACTGAGTGCCTAAAATTATTCCTCGGTGCTTTTCTTCTTGGGGCCAGCATCTCCTAACGAAAGATTATCACGATCACGTAACGGGATAGTCGATTCGTCACAGAATATTTTGAAGAAATTTGTCATTATTGTTTTCTCTATCCATCACATCTTCCCAAATCTCCATTCGACGACCATGGTCAGCCATGAAAACATCTTGTGTCGTTTTAACTTTGAAAGACTTCAAACTATTCCTTTAAAGCTGTATTTCTGATTTTCCAATATTAATTTGAAAAAATTGATTTTTTGCCAGGGCTCTTCTTGATTAATTCTCATTTTCTGTTATGATATTCCGATCCATAGTTTCACACACTTCAGATTTTTCACTTCGAGGCCTACGTTGCTTTGAGCACTTACATGGTGGATGTACGCTACCAGTTTCGTATGACAAAACAAATAAATTATTTGCGATTTAATCCATGGAATGACCTTCATCCAACCATTTAAGATTTTGAGTTTTCTGCTCGTTTGTTAAAATTTCCAAAAGAAAAATTAACTTGAATTAAGTCTATCAAATTTAAAGCTTCAAATTGACATCAATTTTACAGTAACAGCTATGGCAACCTATTATAATACTCGAGAAGAACAAAACCACAGTACCTACGAACACGTTACATTACTATTCTTCAAAATTTCAGGTGACAACGTATACAACTGTAGTCTACTAGCTTTCGACACACACATTATATAACGTATTCCTGAACTACATCTTAGAAGTATCTGCGAGATGGCCAGATTGTTTACCGTACTTGATAAGGCAGGATTTGGTCTAGCTCGAGATTTAGGATTTACTTCGCAAAGTACTGAAGTAAATGAAACACAAACTGCTGCTAGGTTTTACCTCGTATGATTTAACATAGAGAATAGTACTGAAAAGATTTGTTCAAAAAATAAATAATAAAGGTTGATACGATAGAAAAATGAGGAAGCACTGGTAAACAAGGAAAAGTCAGGTTATGTTAGAAATGCATTAAACCAAGTTTTAAATTCATTACTTGCATAGCTGCACATACATGTGGTAATCTCTCTTTCTAGTACATTAAATGAATTAATTACGTACTTTGTGTATTATAAACACATTTCAAATTATTTCTGTCCTTAGCATCCTTTTCTGAATTTTACGCCTTTGCAAGCGTTCTCAAAATTAGAATTGTTTGAGATAAATTCATACATTGATGATGGGTCTTTTTTTCTGGCGAGAATATGCATGTATGCATTATATTTATTACATATTAGATATAAATGTAGTACCGGGTGTCCCAATAAGAATGGCTCTCGGCCATATATCAGAATATAGAGAGTGGGAACCTTATTACGAAAAAACGCCTGTAACTCCGGTTCTCCTTAATCGATCTTTGCAAACTCAGTCAAACAGCTCTTTTCCATTAATGTAAGAGTAATAATTTCGACATAACCTAGTAAGTAACATGCACGCTAGGTGGCGGTATTTATTTATTTTTTTAATCTAGTTTTCTTTGGAAAATATTTAATAGGAGTATGCAGTTTTAATTATGGATTACAAAAGTAGACTTTGGCATATGTGCAATTTAACCCACACTTAAGTATAAGATCAATAGCTAGAGACTTCGAATAAGCAGAACCACCGTTCACCGTATTTTGACAGAACACAGATTAATTGCTAGATATGATATGTGACGACCCTCAATTGCTGTAACGTATTTTGTGGTCAGATGAAGCTACGTTTAGAAGTTATGCACCTGAAAGGAAGAGGTTCAACTCAGGGTCGATGGTCGGTAAATGTATGGTGTGGTCAGATAATTGTACCCCCTATTGTCGATAACTCAATTAATGGAAAACGCTACCTAAATTTCTTAAGGTATGAATAGCCTCTTCTTCTAGGAGACATACCCTTAGCGATTCGTAGGTCCACGTTGTTCCAGCACGATGAGTGCCCAGCGCATTTCTCCAGAGAATCCAGAGAATTTTTAAATGGTGCATACTCTGATAGATGGATAGGACGTGGAAGCCTATTTTTTTTTCCTAGCCAGGTCACCATACTTGACTGTGTCAAACTTCTGTCTCTGGGGACGAATTAAAGACTTTTTTTTGAAACTAGGTGCACTACTCGAGAAAACACGATCGATACAATACGAAATGCCATTCAGAGTATTTCGAGAGAAAAAATTGAGACTGCTGTTTAATTTAATCTTCAAAGAGTAAACGTTTGTGTTGAAAATGATCGGAGACAATTTGAACATTTAGGTTACATTTTATAGTGCTGTTTGTCTTTATAATTGTTTCAACATTACACGCACACGCACGCACGCATGCACTATCCACCATTAAACCTTCATGCTCCTACTTAATAATTTCCAAAGAAAACTAGATAAAAAAAAATTAATACCGCCCTATATCGTACATGTTTCTGATTAGGTTGTATCGAAATTATTACCCTTAGATTAGTGGAATAGAGCTGTTTTCAACAAGACTAAGTTTGCAAAGATCGATTAAGCAGAACCGTAGTTACAGGCGTTTCTTCGTAATAAGGTTCCCACTCTTCCCACCTCTCATTTGAAAAGATGGACTAAAACTTTTGCAATAAAATGTGCGCAGAATTTTTATAATCTGTCCAGAAACGAAGCGAAGGAATAAATCAACATGTTTGGCAGATTCCAGTGGAGTTGGGTTTGATTTATGATATGTACGAGTATAGTATATGATAATTGTTGCCTTACCATAAATTTAAAAACTCTATAAAATGATTTCTAACAAACGAAGTCTTTTATAATTAAATGATATATTACAATGGTATCTTTAAAATCACTTTCTATAGTTAAGTTTTCAATAAAAAATGCAATCGTACACGCCTATGATCTTTACTTTAGAACTCAACAACAGGTACGCCCCATTGTTGAAGTATTAGCAGCTATTGATGAATAACTTACGTTGTAACCCTATAGTATGGAAGCGGTATATCCTAAAACTAGTTTAAGAAATGATATTTAATATAAAATCGTGTACCGCTTATATGTAAAATAAATGAACTATTTTAATTTATTCCTTCGCTTCGTTTCTAGACAGACTATAGAAGAATATAATGATCATATTCTTAATGCCTCTTTATTAGGCGCAATTTATGGAATATTTATTTTTTAATTTTTAATTTCCAGTTACGCCGTCTGGCGGTGGTCCTACAATTCTATAAATAATTTCCAGGTTTTTCTCGAGGCCACTTTTGTTATAAATTTTCTTTTCCGAAGCTATACTACAAGCGGTTTTTGATATATGGCCGAGAGCCACTCTTTTTAGGACACCCGATAAATTACGTTGGTTTGGTCACATTGAGAGAATGAACAATGCAAGAATAACGAAGCAAATATATGTTGTTGAGGTTAGAGGTAAGGCCGGACCTGGTAGGCCGCGTAAAACTTGGCTGAATGTAGTAAAATGTATGATAAAAGAAAGAAAGGTAAGGAGTTTTAAAAATAAAAGAACATGTCAGAGACAATGTATGAATCTTGCGAAAGCTAGGGAGGTATGCAGAGATAGGAAAGCATGGAGAAGGATTGTGAATGAAAAATAAATAAGAAGCAGGGATTGTTTTGCCTACCCCGTAAAGGAATGGCGTGAAAGTTATGTTATGTTATGTAATATATCATTCATAAGAATTTAACATTTCGAATAAATGAATAAAGTTTATTTGTTTGTAATGATACGCTGAAATTGTTACAGTCAAAACTAATTATAGGATTCATCAAGGAAGAATAAGGTACACGCATAAGCAAACAGAAACCTAATATGTCTAATTTGTTGTACATAAAGGAAGAAATATTAAACGTACACGTAATAAATTTTGATGCCACTTTATTTTACAACACCGACGCGACGGATTAATTTAACTCTGAAAATCGAATCTTTAAGAGTAATAAACTAATCGCCCTATAAATAATTTTTATGTTGCCTCAGCTGGCGTTTGTCAGCCTATTCGCTCCTTCACAAGTATGTCGACAGTAAACATTTTTTAAAGATATAAAATCTTTATGCCATATTAAAATTTATTTTAATTACCTACTTCAATTGGTCATTTTCTTTGTTGATCTACCGAAAAAATTTCTTTCAAATTTCATATTCAGTTTCCGTTCTTCGTTTCTTTGTTTGCTTATACATTTATTTCGTTGCTTTCTAGTTACTATAATCAATCTAAAATGAAAAAAGATGTTATTTGCTGCAATCAGTTATTTAATTCCAAGCTCAAACGAAAATATGTGGAGATTTTTTTTGGTTGGCCATATCTTAAGCGTCGTCTAAAATATGAGGTTTATGTTTAAAAAATTTGCTAATATCTTTTACAACAGTGACATCGTTAGAATATTTAGTAATATCAAATTAAAAATTACTATATAGCTACATATTTTCACATTCTTTCGTTTATGAAAGCATGCATCTTTACTAAGGAATCCATTATATATACAAAAAGAAAAAAATACTTCTTACATAAACAAATATTTTTGGTTTTATTATAAATTCCTTAGTTTTTATTATAGACATGTCTTTTCAACCAATTTCAAAAACAAGTAAGGAATTGATCTTCTGAAAAAGTCTTTTAACCACTTTGTTGACGACTTGACACAATTCGCAATTGTATTTTCATCGCAACAAAAGGCATAAATGTTTAGCACCGCAGTAATCGGTTTATTATGTAATAAATCAAGCCATATACGGCACGCATAACCAATAAGCCTTATAGTTGGCATGTGTTATGTTGGTATACCCACAATATGCTGCTCACCTAGCCATGATTTCATTAAAAAAATTATTGTTAGGTGTATTATATTATTATCATATTTATCAAAAATAGAGTGATACAACGTCATAAGATGCGACAGAGGTACCCGTGGTGGTGGTGCAGTATTTTACATAAAGAGTGAGTATAAAACTGTTAAACTTGAAGCTTCCCATGGGATTGAACAACTCTGGTTAAACATAAAGTTTCAGTGCAAAAGAATTGGTCTATGAGTAATGTACAGATCGCCTAACCAATGTAATACAGCTTTTTTAAATGTGTTTGCTTCAAAGCTATCAGATAAAGTATCATTAGTTTGTTGCTTAAGAGAATTTTATATTTATATACATGCACTTAAACCATGCATGTAGACAACCTGATACAGTTACTACTTTAGACACTTTTGCAGGATTGGGAATCACACAATTAGTTCAAGAACCCACTAAGATAACTGAACAGTCCGCAACTCTTACAGATTATATTTTAACCAATATTCCAGATCATCTCAAATAAGTGATCACGAATTAATTTATTGTTCTTTAAACTTCATAAGCTCAAAGAGCAATGTTACGTATAAAACAAATATTAACCCTAATATACTTAACCAATAATATATCGGCATTTACTTAACCCGGGCTGCTGAGACCCGTTATATAAAATCACGTACAGTCAGAATAGAAAGAAAGTAATTGAAGTAAAACTTTATTTATTTATACATATACATTACAAACGTGATACTAAATATGAAAGTAAAATTTTTTTAGGGATTATGGAAGCATTTAGTGCATATTCTAACACTATACTGATTACAGATATTATTTTTGCAATTAATACATATCATTGTATGTTTACGATCACTATCTGCAGGCACACTGTGCATCTCCTTCTCTTAATTGTTAGACGGTTGTCGAACCAGAGATATCAATAAATCTGGTTAGACACTCTCGGACACTACGCCGTAGGTTAGGGTTAGTAGATCTTCTCTGGATATGTGGTATCACTAGTTCCGTTGCTAAATTTTTCAAAAACAATCTGAGTTTGTGAGTCACTCCTATGTTGTAGTTTGGATATTCCTTTGTAAAGAATACATATGCGTTGAGTGCTGCAACATCCATGATGCTGAAGAAAAATTTCATGGACCACCGCTTACTTTTCCTGTTGCACGTGCCATTTGATCCATCACGTCAACCCCTTTGATATATTATAATGAGTGATGGTTTCAGGCTTCCCCTTAGCGTCATCATTCATGGATGCGTTGTGGTGCATGGTGCTTATTAAAATTACGCATTTGTTCTTTGTACGTGCGTAACCTACCATAGATACGGAAAGCAAAACAATGAAGAGCAGACTACACGAACTTTTGAGGATTTCATTTATTTCGGAATGTCACGCTTATTGTGACGTAGCGTACCCACAAGAGTAATATTTTTATCCAACAGATAAATTGCTATCGGAACACTAGTGAAGAAGTTGTCTGTCGTGAGATTGGCAGAATTATGAATGCCACGCACCAGAGTTTATACTACTTCAAGCCCCAGGTTTTTATGTGGAGGTTCTCAAGACTGGCGACCAACATAAACTAAACCATGTAGAGCATAACTAGACTTAGATTCACACATCCAAAATATTTTAAGTCCATATTTTTCCGGTTTACTCGGCATATATTGAACGAATCTGCATCTACTTCTGAACCCAACCAGTTGTTCATCAAAAGGTACATTAGTATCCGGTATGACGCAGATTTTGCATTGCGGAATGAATAAATCTCAAACGTAGGACACCATTACTAACATATCGGTTTCCAAACGCGCATATCGGATTCTCTTCTCGTCAAATCTAACGAATCTTCGTATTTCTTCAAAGCGATATATGGAGATTGTGGCTCTGTATATACGATTTGAAAATTCACTACAAAATAGTTCTCTCCCAGGAACATCCCAGCTTCTGTCAACTCCCGCATGAATAAGTAAACCATAGAATGCGAGAAATTCGTCAACAGTTACATCTTTACACGGTTTTCTTTTGACTCCGTAAACACGTCTCTCCTCTAAATTATTACAGTTCACAATTTCTTGTACAATAACTGGAGTTACAAATACGGCGAATAATGTTGTGTGGTTAAATTTTACTTTTTATTGGAGGTTCCAAACTCCAATCTAGATCACTTGGAGAAATGTAACCACTCTCTGAAGAATTACTAATATCCTCTGAATTATCATCAACATCATCAGTACTTGATCCAGAATACTAGTCAGAAACCAATTCGATATTTGTGTCCTCTGTATCACCATTTTCTGCTTCTGACTTTTTTCAGAAAGCAGATCATCACTTTCAACTGTCCACTGCTACACAGTTTCTTCATAGATATGGTCATCAAATCACACGCTTTTTACATTCTTTTATGACGCCATTATCATACGTGCTTCACAAGTTTACTAAATGCAAATTTTATTACAACTGAATTAAAATCAGCCTACCTTGATACATCCAGCAGTAATGCAGGTTTCAACTTGCACATACAATTCCGCGCAGCAGTGCTTGATAAATTATAATAACTATCAGACTTGAACCTGGTTTTATAGGAACTAGTCGAACGTGGCCTTCGGGGCCTGATTTATGTAAATTCGGGGTACTAATGGAAAAGATTTATTTCTCGATTTCTGAATACACTTTAATGTTTTTTTAATCAAGTGTGTGTGTTGTATGAATATGTGTTTAGAGCATATCTGAATACGCAAGCCGATTGAAATTAATTTAAGCAAATTATGTATAACTACAATCTCTCCGGGCCTGAGACACCGGGTTTATGCATCCTAGGGTAACTGCACTCAATTCTACGAGCACTTAAGTGCTATTCCTTGGAGTATTATTAATGAGTTACCGGACATTGACTGTGAAATGATTTTCTTCAACAATAATGTACAAATCCTGCTGGATACATTTACTCTAATAAAGACATTGCGTATTACGAGAAATACCAAGACAAAGCTTTTAGCAGATACAAGCGCAGCTAACCAGTGCTAACTGGCAATGCTAGAAACAACTACGTAATACTGTTACTGCGGCTACTGTTACAGAAAAAAGGCATGCTACAAATGACGGTTCCAAACTTCTGACTCTAAAGTTATGTGGTCGTAGTTTAGTAGACTTAAACTTTAATATATCAAGTAAGGTTATACATTTACCGAATGACCTTAGTGATGAAATTATAAATAAGTTTTCCATTCACAATTGTATTGCAGTGCAATTTACGTTTAAAGAAATAATAAACTTAGCAACATTAACCCTGAATTTACTTTTCACTAAAGTTGATCAACTAACTGTATTTAAAATTATCAGAAGTATTGGTGGTATAGAACCGGTATTGATGGAATTAGTGTTCTTACGATACTATTAAGTTTTCCTTATCTTTTTCCATTCATAACACATATTATCCACTTCTGTTTAGGTAATAACACATTCCTGTCGGTCTGGAACAAATCTACCATTTTACTTAATTACAAAAGTTTAACAGGCTACTGATATACAGGATATTCGTCCTGTTATTGTATTGCCAGCTCTGTTTAAAGTACAGAAAAAGATTATGGCTTTTGTGTGCCTAGAAATGTTTAGTATAATTCCAGATTTTCTATCAGAATTTATACCAAATTATAGTTGTAACACAGTACCGCTGGGCATAACTGATGATATGCTACCTGCAACTGACAGTAGTAACTTTACTGTATTGGTATTACTAGATTGTAGTAAAGTTTTTGATACAGGAATGAATACTTGAAATTTAGTTATGCATAAAATAATGTATATGCACAATCTAACAAATCCAGTACATCCTAATAAGTTAATAATAATTTACCAAAATTTATTGTTTCGTTTGACTATATACAAAACAAAAAGAAAAATTAAATTAAATTAAGCTTGGTGATAAGATCAGGTGTGGCCGAGTGTTAAAACTGGACCGCTTGACCTACCATACTCTGCTACAACAGAACGAATGAGGTAAATCCCGAAGAGTGCGGTCGCATAACTGTTATTCTGAAGTGATGTACTATGGAGCCCGGGGATTTACTAGTGAGCTTCGATGTTCACGAGTATCCCAACCAAAGAAGCACTGGAGGTCATCCAATAAAAATGTCAAGCAATAAACGACATATTAAGTCCGATTATTACCTCAACAATACCTACTTCATTTACGGGGATCAACGATACAAGCAAACGGAAGGAGCACCGATGCGATCACTACTATTGCCAGTAGTTGCAGACATATACATGCAAGACTTAAAGCTCAAGGCTAATGAGTTAGTGCCAGAGGAACAAAGGCTTTGGCTACGGTACAGAAAGAAAAGATTGGCGCAGTCTCTGAATCATATCAACGTCACGCATCAGGGATCAAATTCACAATGGAAGTGGAAAAAACACAATTTGCACTTCCTAGATGTTTTAATCAATAAGACACCAAGCGGCACTTTGAGATACACCGTGTACCGCAAAATTATACAAACCACACGTTACTTGAAGGCGGAGTTTCATCACCATCCAGCGCAACTACAATCCGTGGTAAAAACGCTAATAACAAGATCTAAACGCCTAACAGAAGGAAACAACATTCAGTAAGAAACAAATACGACCAAGACCGTATTTCTACAAAATCAGTTCATAAAATGAGCAGGAAAACCATCGGAGACAAACGAAAACAAGGCACAGCCTGTATCCAAGACATGCTTGTCATGTGTGAGAGATGTGACAGACAATAAAGCTCCTGAAGGAACACAGACCATATTTACCACCAACAACAAGATCGACAGTATGATTCAGAACCCGCACACAAAAATGCCACTCGAGGAGGAAGAAGTGTACGAAATACCATGTGACTGTGCTTAAAAAGCTACAAGGGACAATTCCACCGAGGGACCAATGTGCTCAACGAACATCACAACGCGGTACTGAAGAATTTGGCAACTTCTTCACTGGCCCAATATGTGCAAGAGACAGCACAGGTAATAGACAAGAGACATAGCACAAGTAATTCACACGTGTGTGTGTGTGTGTGTGTGTGTGTGGGTGCGTGCGTGCGTGCGTGCGTCCGTGTGAGGGTGTGTGTGCGTGCGGGTGCGGGTGTGCGTGTGCGTGTGCGTGCGAGTGAGCGGCGCGTGCGTGTGCGTGTGCGTGTGCGTGTGCGTGGGCGTGCGTGCCTGCGTGTGTGCGTGCGTGTGTCTGTGGTCACTCGTCAGCCAAAACTATACGGAAGATTTTGATGAAATTTGGAATGAAGGCCAACGAGACAATTACGTCGACAGAACAACCTTTTGAACGCCATAGCTATAGAGAGGGTCAAAACAAGGGTGTCATTTTGGGGGCAAATTTTCAAATTTTAACATAGAAATTGAAATTCATGTCATCAATAGCTCGCATGAAATGCAATTTTCTACATTTTTTAAACTTTCAAAATTGAATACGGCCGCAGTTACAGTCACGTATGAATTTTTTTTGTAGAAATATATATTTCCGATACCGTTCAAAATATAAAAGAATTGGAGAAAGAGATTTCTTTACGGAATAATTAATGGTATAAATTTTAATTTAATTTTAAGGGGTCAAACTTAAGCAATTATTCGAAACTGATTTATTCAAAATTCTCTCCAAGCATTTTTATTTTGTTTTTTTATATTTTCTAGGCAACCAGCTACTCTTATGAATGCAACTAACCTGCTCCTGAATTTTCAAATATTTAATATTGCTATTGCTATAACTTTCTACCTATTTTGGTTACAAACTTGGGATTGTGGAAATAAACTTTGTTCATTTGCGCGAATGAAATATTATCCTGATCAAAACACTACGTCCGGTTATTCCGGAAATTGAAAACATCCCTCGTATTGCTGGTATAACATACACATATTCTTACTTTATTTGAAAGGGAGCGAAATTTGCTTTAAAATGATACGAAACAGTCCATAGTTATCTTGATAGATAAACGAGATATCTATTTCTAATTTTCAACCTACATACCAGGTGTAAATCTAATAAGGGCCACCCCAGGAACTTTTGAACGGGTCGTTGGATTTTGTTTAGGTTTGAATGGGTTATATTATAGCCAGTTTGTAATTTTTTAACATAAAAAACAATATCACCAACCTCCGGTTTCACCGGAAATGACACAAAAGCTGAAAATTTAAATGAAATAACCGGTATATTTTTACATGTTTGGATTCTACGGTTTCAAATACATACAGTTCATCTGCCAAATGTTAACATAAACGCCATTTTACCTTGACAGAGTCGGCTTCAGGAGCATGTTGTGTTAATAGAAACTAGAAAATGAAGAATTACTGCTTTATCTAGGAACTAAGTAGAGTATTATGTATATCGTTTTACTAGTACTTGAGATAGCTATTTAATATACAGGGTGGACCATGTATGTTTCTATTGGGAAGAGTGAGTTTTACTTAAAAAACCGTAATTTTTAAATTTTGTCGTTAGCAAGCTTCACAAAAATTAATTATTAGGAAAAATAATATTGTGGGGGTAATTTTACGTCAAATATTATCTATAATTTAGATGACGTCACAATGATCTAAAATTAAAAGGTATTTAAAAAAATAAAATGAAAATGGCGCCTGAGTTGACATTTGACAGATGGACTGTGTGTATTTGAAGCCCTAGAATCCCAGTATGTAAAAATGTACAGGGTGTTTCAGCTTTTGCGTCATTTACGGTGAAACCGGAAGTCGGCCATACTGTTTTTTTAATGTAAAAAATCCCAAACTGGCACTAATATAATCCACAAAAATTTGAACGAAATCTAACGAACCGTTCAAAAAAGTTGCAGGGCTTGGATTTAGATCCGGTATCTATACATATGTAGGTATAGAAGATTGTGAAATGGAATTTTTTTTTAATATCGGTATATCGACATATTGACTCATTTTACAAGTTTCGTTATTATCGTTGAACACTAAAGTTCAGGAAAAGTCCAAAGTGTCTGTTTACGTATTTATGCGTGCTTACGAGAAAGTGGTCACCCATCAAATGATACTTTCGACGAAACAACTACAAATTCTTCCGAAACGATATCGCAAAACCAGTCAATACTTAAGACAAATAAATTGATATTTTATATGGCGAGTATGTTAAGAAGCAGTTATAACCAAGTTGGATCTAGCATCAGCGGTTCATTACTGCAAACTCATATTTTTTAGTATTTTGCTAGAAAGTCCCGTAAGGCACTAGCATTCACCTAGTTTTTTAAGTTAGGATCTAGATGTCTATTAACTTCTATCTGACATAAAATTTTAAACGCCTGTTTAACATAGATCATTGTTTTTGTTTTTACAATAATAATTTGGAACTTATAACATACCGAATGATTTAATTTAAGAGTGCATATTCTAAGTTGCTTTATGTATTTGGTTTCAATGTACTAAGTTACAAATAAAAGCGTTCAAAAAAGTTTATAAGAAAATACATCGATTATCATCGACGTCAATAAAATTCATGCAAAAGTATAACAGAATATTTTTTCCAAGATGAGAATAATTTTTAAAAAAGACATTAGGTATGTTTTATAGAAATCGATGTACCTACATATTGTAATGTGTGACATGAAATATTAAAAGGGAAGCGAATGCTATAAAGCCTAAAGGTTTAGATAGGAATCCTATTTTACATGAAAAAACTAAAACGCAATTGTGTTTGACTTGTATACGTTAATTTTGCATATCATGCAGACACTAAGAATACAAACTACGTCAAAGTTAAGTAATTATTTTGTTTATTTGTATTGGGTGTGCGTTTACATTTAACAATTTTCTTTGAAGTAAATATACTTTGAAGTGAACCACCATAAACATTCGTGTTACAAAAAAAATTCTCATTTAAAATACAATTATTTGGGAGATGGTTTATTAAACTTTAAAAGTACCAAGAATCCACATAGGTATACACAAGCCAAATTTGGTTTTGTTAATGAAGTAACATTCTAATAAACATACACTTTAACGTGTAGATTTACTAAATATACAAACTGAGTAATATATCAATCCACGATTATATATCATATATATATAATATATATATATATATATATAATATATCTATATCATATATTTATTATATGATAATATATATGGTAGTATATAATATATTATATATATATATCATATTTGAGTGTGTGTGTGTGTGTGTGTGCCTGTGTATAATATCAAGATCAATAAATTATTCTGATAATTAAAGATTAAAAAATATCGCACACTTAGACTTGAAGCAATTAATTCTGTTCCAATTGTGATTGATTTGTGTACGTAATAGAATTATCGTCCAAGCAGAACATAGATGACCTTAACTATTGCTGACATACCTCCATTTCGTATTAAAATTTCCTTTTCTTAAACGAAGATGTAATGAAACGAATAATCTGAGATGGATGGCGACGATTGGGAAACCGATCAGCGTAGATCCGTGCAGCTTCCTGCTATTGCATCTTGCTTCTCCATAAATCAGATGCATATCAGCCATTTCCTCAAAACTAAAATGTTCCATAGTAAAGAATTCTTCTTTACTTAAATTATCACTTTAAAATAACAACTATTTGAAATTTACAAAATCAAAGTGACATTCAAAACGTCATTCAAAATTTGAACAATTTTGATAATTGAAGAAAAGTTCTTTTGCTATGAAACATTTCAGTTTCGAGGAAATGAAAAAGGAAATTTTAAACCAAATGTAGGTACAAGTCAGCAAAGAACGACTCGATCAGTGGAGATGGAAGAAAAACAAAATTTAAAAAGCTTATCAATGAAGCTTGTTTTACTAGAGACAGTTACTTCAAAGACCGCAATACTCATATTTGGAGCAACCAAAATCGTGTCGATGGCCGCAATTTTGAACAACTAATATAATGTTTTATTGTTTTTCTTATTTAATAAATATTAAAAATACAAAAGTCGTAAATGCGAACATTCTGCAATTTTTAACACTTCTTCGTCTAGTGCCTTAACGACTCATTTCCGGCATAGTTTATAAGCAAAAGTCTTAATTCATCGGTTCTTACTAACTCTAATTTTGGAACATGTTTCTAGAAGCCCTGTAATATGGCTATAGAAGATTGTACTGAATTTTTAATATCGGTATATCGACATTAACTCATTTTACATTTCTTATCGTTGAACACTAAAGTTCAGGAAAACGTCCAAAGTTTAACATAGATCATTGTTTTTGTCTTACAGAAAGTGGTCACCCATAAATGGATACTTTCAAAACAACTACAATTCTTCCAAACGATATCGCAAAACCAGTCAATATTAGCAAATAATTGATATTTTATATGGTTCGAGTATAGTTAAATAAAGCGTTATAACAAGTTGCATCTAGCAATCAGCGGTTCATTATCAAACTCATATATTTAGTATTTTGCTAGAAAGTCTAACAGCATTCACCTAGTTTTTCAAGTTAGGATAGATGTCTATTAAATTATCTGACATAAGAGTTTTAAAACGCCTGTTTAACATAGATCATTGTATTTGTTTTACAATAAATTTGGAACTTATAGAAGCGAATGTTTAATTTAAAGTCATATTCTAAGTTGCTTTATGTATTTGGTTTCAATGTTACTAAGTTACAAACTAAAAGCGTTCAAAAGGTTTATAAGAAAATACATCGATTATCATAGACGTCAATAAAATTCATGCAAAAGTATAACAGAATATTTTCCAAGATGAGAATAATTTAAAAAGAATTAGGTATGTTTATAGAAATCGATGTACCTCATATTGTAAGTGTGACATGAAATATTAAGAAGCGAATGCTATAAAGCCTAAAGGTTTAGATAAATCCTATTTTACATGAAAACTAAACAATTGTGTTTGACTTGTACCACGTTAATTTTCATATCATGCAGACACTAAAAAACTCGTCAAGTTAAGAATTATTTGTTATTTGTGGGTGGTTTATTAACAATTTCTTTAAAAGTACCAAAATCCACTGAGTATACACAAGCCAAATTTGGTTTTGTTAATGAAGTAAATTCTAATTAAACATACACTTTAACGTGGAGATGTTTACTAAATATACAAACTAGATTGTAATAGTATAATACCAACATTGATTTATATTTTATATATATAATATATATAATATATATTAATATATATATCATATATATATATATATATATATATATATATATATATATATATATATAATATATATGTATATATATATATATATATATATTATATATATTGTGTTGTGTGTGTGTGTGTGTGTGTGTGTGTGTGTGTGTGTGTATAATATCAAGATCAATAAATCTAATTATACCTATTAATTAAAAGATTAAAAAAATATCGATATTAGACTTCGAAGCAATTAATTCTGTTCTAATTGTGATTGATTGTGTTGTACGTAATAGAATTATCGTCCAAGCAGAACATAGATGACCTTAAACATCAGTTCCAGAATGATTAACATTTCTGATAATTAAACGTTTGACCAATATGTATTGACACTTAATTTACAAACCGTTTGTTACTGTATGCTTTAAATGGTCTTTGATTTACGGACGTTGTATTCACTATTTTTTGATTTATGTATTAACAAATTTTAAAAGATGTGTAGTATAATTGTCACAGAATTATACGAAACTATTCGATTGTAATCTTATTTGTAACACTCTTCTATGTCAATAAATTGCTACATTTTTATGAATTATTATGGCCACTTCATTATGTAATTCTTGAGTTCAGTGTTAATATGTATAACGATAGACACAAATTTCTAGCAATTAAATGTTTCCCTATTTATTACACAAATTTGGCCAAAAACAAATGTTACCTAACTATTCTACATGTTGGATGCAAACTACTTTTTGAACAAATTTTTACATTCTCGTGTACTACATGCACTAAGAGAAAGTATTGCAATCGAAAATTTTGAAAATTTTTTTTCGCGGACTTCAACGTTTTCGTGTTCCCTAAGTAGAAAAACATCGATTACGCGAAAAACAAATTTCGTGTATGTCCGTCTTGTGTGTGTGTGTGTGTGTGTGTGTGTGTGTGTGGCTCTGATACCATTTGATCGATTTTAAGGATATTTGACATGGTCTGATATCTGAAAGTTATGTATAAAACTGGCTTTTGGTAAAAATCAGTTGATGGGGGGCGAAATGATAGTGTTTTTGGTGGAGCATTATCAAAACCAGAGCCAGAGGGCCTATCTTTGGTGAAAAGTTAGTAACCCCAAACCCCAATCGAAAAAAAAATTTTTTTTAATTTTACATTCAATATGGCGGCCAATGCGGCAATTTTAGTACAATTCGGCGCTTGCGCTGTCACCAAGAAACCATAAAAGCTTCTTGCAATTTAAAAATCGCACGGTTTGTGAATATTTTTGAAAAAAAATAAAATGCCCTTTTTTTCAAAATTGATGTTCTCAAAAACGGCTCTAGTAATTTGTTTAAATTTACGTATTTTATAGTCACATATTATGTTTTGCCGAAAATAACAAAAAAAAAAACTATTTTTAATTTTTTTAATATTTGACATCAAAGTTTCAAAAACAAATCTAAAGTATTTTAAAGCTAATTTCTCATGCTATCCAGATACGTAAAAATATACAGTAATTTGCAAAATATAAGGTAAATAAGAAAAAAATAATTTTTGTAGGTAAGCATATCTTATTATATTGCAAGTTATAGTGACTGGCCTATCAACGTATAGCTTTTAAATTTACACATTTTATAGTCACATATAACGAAAATATAATGAGCTTTATGAGATTTCTATCTTACCAGAACCGGAGTTAGGAATTTTAAAATTCAAAAATTTCAATCCCTTATAACTACGTTTCTAATAAAAAGGAAATCTTGAAATGAAGGGATTACGTAGTAGACATATATAGCTACTAAACTGCTATATTGGATTATTTTTAGCGCTTCCGTTTCGCCGAAAATAACAAAAAAAAGTTATAATTTAATTTTTTTTAAATATTTTATATCAAAGATTCAAAAACAATTCTAAAGTATTTTAAACTTAATTTTCATGCTATCCAAATATGTAAAAATATACAGTGATTTTCAAAATATAAGGTGAACTAGAAAAAAAATAATTTTGTAGGTAAGTATGTCGTATTATATTGCATGTTATACGGAGGAATTGTTGCGAACAACAATTAGTTTCGTTATACGAGAAAGTGTCCATCGGCCAGAGGTTTTTTGTATTTTTGACACGTAAAGTCTACGGTGTTGTCTTTTATTAAGCTTTAACAATCGAATCTTCGTTTTCAAATTATTTGCAATAGAACTGTATTTTTACTTTTCCATTAAATACTGATGAACGCAAATATTCATTTTAACAGAAATGTCCAATCGCTGCTTTACGTAGATCGTTGAAGACGGGATTGCCTTATTTTGATTCTCCGCAGAAGTTTTTCTTTTCTTCTCACTTTTGGATATTTTTAATTGGTAATATTTTTAATTAGTTTAACTGGATACGTTCTAATAGAACATTTTTAACACACGACTCTTATTTTTAATTAATTTTTCTCAAAGAAACTTGTTTTTATTTAACATAAGTTTTAATTGATCGATCCAACTTGTTACATTTTCTTGCAAATGCTATAATATCTTTAGTCGTTTACATAACAAAATAATTGTGCCATTGTTCTTGAAATTATTTACATGCGCCCAATGTGTTTCACTTTTAAAACTTATTAAATTATTTTTGACATTCTCATATAAAAGTAGTATTTTAAAATCAAATTTTAATTTCATAATCACTTAACAAACCCATAAATGAATGTGACGATTTATCTTTAATAACTTACTTCATTCAATTTGAATCCTGAATCAAAAATCAGAATACATAACTTTATTAAGTCTGTTCAATCTGACTAGATCTTTTGCCTATACCATAGTTCAATGATCTTATAGAGTAATTACCATTAATTTACAACTTTAAAAAAATCAAGGAATTAAATTAACCCAGGATGTAATCTGACGATCCTTCTATACTAGTCAATATTGGATGTGACATACATTTAACCTTTGGATAAACATGTAAGATCCTTCAAATAATTACATTAATTTTAAAACTTTAAAAATAAGTCTAATGGTTTTCGAAATAATCACAGAATGTATTCTAGCGCCTTCTATATAGTACCTTTAGTTGTGAATACATTTTAACCAAAATTAGAGAGCGCTGAAATATTTTAAAATAACTGTAAATTCGTTTTCGTGCGTACACGGCGTGGGAAGGTGTGTGCGTGAGCGTGCGTACGTGAGTGTGCGTGTGCGTGTATGTTATTGCGCGTGTATGCGTTCGTGTGTGCCTGTGTGCCACATTTAGAGAAAATTTCGTAAATTATTATTAATTTTAGCGAAAAATATATAGACATGCTCTACAGAGAACTATATTCTAGATAAACTTCCTTCATGAAGGTTTTTTGCGGGAAACTATATAAACTCTTAAAACCAAAAAACCTCGGTTGCTTTTTGGAGTTTCTCAACATACCATGTTTGTGCACGTGTGTGTGTGTGTGTGTGTGTGTGTGTGTACAAATGTGTGTGCGATCGTGTGTCTGCAAGCGTACGAGTGTGGGTGTGTACGTAGGTGCGTGCGGGTGTACGTGTGTACGTTTGTGTCGTAAATTCTAGATAAACCCCCTTCATGAAAGTTTTTTGGGGAGAACTAAACAAACTCTTAAAATCAAAAAGCCTTTAATTTGCTTTTTCGGAATACTTTAAGATTCCAGAATATTTAATATGTGAAGGCATCTTTTTTAAAGATAATTCTATTTTAGACAAATTTACGTTATGAATGTTCAAAATGCTTCAAAATAATTACATAAAATTCCGTAAAGTGCGTACCACGGAATTTCGAGATTATGCATCTAATTTACACGTAGGCTACCGTTGCTTCATTTTTGCTACAAACAACATTCATGCGATCATTTGGGTACTAAACTGTATATTTTCTATTTATCGCTTATACGAATTTAAACTTTTCGATAACAATTACAGTTATCGTCCTGAATAAATGATATAAGAGAAGTTTAAATTTATATGACAGGTAAATAGAAATATTTGTACATTCATATAGCCGATTTATCTTGGGTGGGGGGTAGGTGGTAGTGAAGGTGCGTGCGTGCGTGTACGATATAATCTACGATAACTCCAGAATGAAAACACATACGTACTTAAAATTTTGTACTTGCGCTTTTTCTCATTTCTGCTGGAGCAGAAATTTTAAATTTAGCGGTAGAGAAGGGAGGTTTATTAGAGCTGTTTTTTGTTTTTATCAAATATTTCTGAAATATCCGAATATTTCAAAGATATAAATATACCAATAGATAAACCTTAGTCATAAAGATTAATTATGCTCTGTGCAATATTTTGATAACACGCGTAATTTAGCGACAGAAAAATTTGTAAAGTAGAATTTAAGTGCTGACTCAGATTATGTCAATATGTCAATAATGGTTACATTTTTAAAAAATTTGTATACATATTTTTACGTAACTTTTCTTTATAAAGTTTCTTAATGCAAAGCGAAATAAGTGTAAAAATTAAGAAAATGTGATTGAAAATGCTTAAACTATATTATTGATATTTTGTAGGTTAGAAGGTTGTGTGCTGTTCCACACCAGATATTTTCATTTTCACATCAAAAATTATCACATAGCCATAATATCTTTTACGGGCATTCGTATATTTTTTGTCTCGGACTGCAAATAATAATAATAATAATATTAATAATAATAATATAATAATAACAATAATGTTTGAAATGTTTGAAATGTTTATTTGTCATAAGTATGCATGTTTTAGGTTCGACCAAGTTGCAGTACTTATCGGTCGGGTCCATTCTTACAGTAAAACAGTTTACAATATATAATTTATATTAGTTGAATGCATTTGTATTTATACGTATTGTTAGTCTGAAGTGATAACTTTAGCTACATGTGATTAAATTATTGAAGGGTGTGTGTAAAGTGTGTACACGTTTTTTTTTTTTTTTTTTTTTTTTAGGTTACATTCGAGGTAAGTTTTGTATCTTCGTTGGCATGGTGTTAAAAATCGTAGGTACTAAGCATTCAATTGTTCGTTTGCCGTATTTATTGAAATAAAAGGGTACTGCATATGTTGTTCGTCTAGTTTGATAATTATGTTCTAATCGAATTTTATATTGATCATCGTCACGGTAAGTAATTGCATTCAGGTAGGTGTAAAATCCTGTTGGTGTTAGGGTCTTTGTTTTGTGTAAAATGGTTTTGATGTCTAGATGCTGATTTCCTTTGATTAATTTGAGTAACTGTATTTGTAAAGATTCCAGTCTTCTAGTGTGTACTGCATCGGCACAATAATAATAATAGTAATATAATAATAATAACAATAATAATAATAATAATAATAATAACAATAATAATAATAATAATAAAATAATAATAATAATAATAATAATATAATAATAAATAGACAGTCAGGAGTTTCAGAAATTATGTAATGAGTATCCCTCAATAAGTTATATATACAGATGGGTCTAAGACTAAGGAAGTTGCAGCGCCAAATTTGTTGACTGTATCGACGCATGGAAATTGAACAATAACGCATCAATAAAGTTTGCAGAGCTATATGCCATATGGCAAGCAATCTTATACTGTTCAATGAGTTAACAATATAATTCCTATAATCACGGATAGCATAAATAAATAATAGTATTAACAAAATTTTAGATCCCTTAACATTAATATGTCAGTCGCTGTGAACTCGATAACGGCGAAAGACAAACTTTACTATTTGGGTTCCAGCCACGTAGGTGTTCGGAAACGATCTAGTGGATACCGCAGCAAAGAGGTGATCTCAAATTTACAGTAGACGTAAACCAAATTGATCAAATGGACTTGAGAACATACCTAAAAATGAAAATATGAAGAACTGGCAAGAAAGATGGAGATCACAAAATACACAACTCGCTATAATAAAGCCCAGAATTGATAAATTATTTGAGTTACGTAATAAATGCAGAAGACAATGTAAAAATTCATCGTGTGAGAATAGGTCATACAAAAATTACGCACCAACATTACTTAAAGATGGAACGCCCCAATGTGCGAAGGATGCCAGGTAACACTTTCCATAAGGCATGTATTACAAGACTGTCCACAGTACCGCCTACAGAGATGGAAACATAGTTTAAAGGTCGACTACGTGGAGAATCTTTGTGAAGACGAGAATGTAAAGCACACACTAAACTTTCTAAAGGAAATTGGCATATATGACCAATTGTAAAACACACTGTCTGTCTGCTAATATTAAAGGGGATATGACCGTAGCAGTTAAACCCTATAGCAAAAAAAAAAAAAAATAAAAATAAAAAAATAATAATAACAATAATAATGTTTGAAATGTTTATTTCAGATAATGTACAATTGTTTGCGGTCCAACCAAGTTCCACCAACTTATCGGTTGGGTCCGTTTAAATCATTAATTACATTTACATAATACATTTGATAACTATATACTGTTTTGACATAATTATTTTGTTACTAGTCTGACTTTTAACAAATACATTGAAATGCAATCGTGTGATGGTAAGTATACAATACGTATTTTTGTTTATTAATATTGTCCATATTTTTAAATTATTAGTTTTACACTGTTCTAAAGTCTTGCTACGTTGTTTCAATTATCCATTTCCTTACAGCAGCTTTAAATCTTGTAATTGCAGTTATGCTTTTTATGTTTGCAGGTATGGTATTATACAGCATGGGCACTGTACATTCTATCGAACGCTTTCCATACTTGTTGAAGTAGAATGGCACAGCGTAGACGGTGTTACGTGTTTGGTAGTTATGGTCCAAAGCGATTTTGTAGACGTCATCGTTATAGTACGTGATGATATTAATGTAATTATAATAACCTCTTGGAGTGAGTGTGTTCGTTTTTTCTAATAGTTGTTTCTTTTCTAGGTGAAGATTTCCTTTAATTAACTTAAGTAAACTTAACTGCAGAGATTCCAATCGTTTCAAATGAATTGCTTCAGCACAACCCCATACTCGAACCCCGTACCTGATGACCGATTCTATAATTGCTTTATATACAATTTCCATGGTTTTGTTGTTGGTATATTTGCTTCATAAATAGAAACATCCTCAATATCTTTTAATTTTGTTGTGAATGTTTTCTATGTGTTTGTTATATAAGAGTCTTGAATCCAATGTTACGCCTAAGTAACTAAACTCGTTTACTTTCTCTATTTTGTGACATACACATTTATGTTTCATTTGAGATATTAGGCAATTATAATTATGCAACACTAAGTTTGTTTTATTTTTATATTCCATATGTGGTGTTGCAAATATCATAGTCTTGGTTTTGTTTGAGTTAGGGAATAGGTTATGTCCATACATCCATTGACATATGTTGTCTAATTCTTTCTGTATTGTAGTTTCACATACGTTTACATCTCGATGCGAGTACAATAAAACTCCGTCATCAGCATACATAAAAAACTCCGCTTGTTTTATCTGGTTGAAAATGTTGTTTATGTAGATTAAAAACATAATCGGGCCTAAGTTACTCCCTTGCGGTACTCCGTGTGTAATAGTTTGCTCATCGCTGTTGACGCTATCGATTCTAACAATGTACTTTCTATTTTTCAAGTAACTACTAAACCATGGCAGATATTTATGAGTTATTCCAATTTGTGGTGAACTATTTATTAATGTTTTATTATCCACCGTGTCAAAGGCTTTTGATAAATCAATAAAAACTGCGATTGTATATTTGTTTTGGTTTAACCGATGATTGATATAGTTGGTAACTTCTACTAGAGCTTGCTCGGTATTTTTATTTTCTTGGTTCCTGTTGATGATATTATTATCTCTAAGGTACGTTTTAAGATGTCTAACAACATATGTTTCAAAAACCTTTTCAATCACTGGCAGGAGACTAATTGGCCTGTACTTATTGAATTCTACGCTGTCGCTTTTTTTGTATATGGGTCGTATAATCGACGTTTTTAAACCATTGGGAAATAGTCTTTCCTTTATGGAGACATTAATTAGTTTTTGAAACTACATTACTAAATATTTTAGAGTTTTTTTTAATGTCTATGGCTCTAATATTGTCTATACCTGGTGATTTGTGTATGTTTAATTTTTGTATAATGTTATACACTGTCGTATCGTTAGACAGAGGAATTTGCAAATTATAATTACTTATTTTGTCTTGATCTTGTGGAGCATTTTCTTGTTTAATGTTCTGTAGTAAGTCATTGACTTGTTTATTAAACGTTTGCGCGAATTTATTTGGTAAGTCTTCTTTTTTATACATAGGTACCATTGAACTTATAATCTTCTCATCTACGTTTTTGGATTTCTTTTTCGTTAATATGTTGTTAATTTCGTTCCACATTGTTCTTGGGTTGTCTGCTTTCTCGATAAATCTTTGTTGTAGATATGAATTTTTGACGTTTTTTATTTCGTTGTTAAGCTGGTTCCTATATTGTTTGTAATTATTGCGATAATTAATGTTGTTTGGATTAAATTTGCATTTTCTAAAAAGCCTGTCCCGTTCCTTTATTTTATTGTACAAGGTAACAGTCATCCACCCTTTCCCAGTACTTCTGTTTTGTTACTGAACCACACATGTAATTTTATTTTCATTGTATATTCGATTAAATGTTTTTATTATGTTATTCGTAAATTTATTTACATTGTCATCTACTAATCTATTCCAGTTTGTATTTGTGATTTTGGTTCTTAAGTTTTTTTCATTGTACTTTTTTTGCTAATGTTAGTAGTACAACTTGCCATAGTAACTAATTCTGAGCCTAAATTTACGCATATTGGGTAATGATCCGAAATCCTGTGTAGAATGACTGATGATTTAATTGTTTTAATGTTGGTCCTTATAAATATGTGATCAATCAGGGATCTCTTTATTTCTTCACCCCTAATTTCTTCACGCGTTGTGTCCAAGATTACACCAATGAATCCTTTGCCGTAAAGCATGTTTTCATAATCGGCTACCATTGTGCTTTTTTTGTCATGTAAGTTAATATTTACATCCCCTATTATCAAAACATGACCATTTTTGGCGTTAGTTGTCAATAAATTATTCATTTCATCAATAAATTGTCTAACACTTTTATCTGGTAATAATAATAATAATCCTAGGGGTTGAACTACCAACTAGGCGCGTCCCCAGGTGGCGGATAGGGGAACGACCTTGCAAATGATCGGAAGTTATGCAAGGCCAACACCGAAATATGTGTGTGGCCATAAACAGCCACCGATAGCTCTATAAAATACAATGTTACCAACCAGTTCACGTGGGGCCTCGTATCTAACGAGGACAGGGACAGTAACCCTGCGCGCCCTTAGCTGGAATCCCGCTTTTCTTATACTCGTCTTGAGTGGCTTCCCTTACTTTAACCCTGTCTGTCGGAGCACCCTCGCTCTAGCTCTTGTTCTCTTCAGGCTCCCAGCGAAAGCTGAGAGACCTCTTCCTTTTCTTCCTACTCTTCCCAGGACATGCGCCGTCAAACGTGTATACGGGTGTGGCAAGTCCGGGATGTCCTAGTTGGGGACAACTGAGCGCTAGTCGTCTCCTAATACTGCAGCCGCGAACTGTACTTCAGAGAGTCTAGCAGGGCATGGCTCGAGAGCGTTATTCAGGTGGCGGTCGGTGGTCTTGGCTTTACCGTCCGCACTATGAGGAAGGTAACCTCTATAAAAAATCTCTCAATCCCAAGGTCGTTTGGCAGTTTCAGGTGCTGAAGGGATTGCGTGAGGGGAAGCCTAACCGTGGCCAGGGGTAAGCCTGGTCTCTAGCGCTGGAACGCCTGTGGGGAAATGGGCGCCTACCCACAGTATTTAGCCTTGCTACAGTATGGGTGTACTGCTGTAGTTTTCTATAAGTCTCTTAAGTCCACGTATTATGGGTTCGGCGGACTCATCTCAAAAAACCACCGAAGAGGAGTCCACCTCTCAAACCATAGATGTTGGGACAGGTCCAACAGAGAAAACTGTCCCCCGGTTCTTGATCATCCAAAGGAAAAGAAAAGAACAGTTTATTAATTTTGATAAGATCAGCCCTTTCGCTATTAGTAAAGGTATATATGGAAAATTTGGTACGGTAAAAATGGTAAATAAAACTAAATAAGGTCTTTTGATTGAATCGACGTCTGTTAACCAAGCAAGACGTATATTACAAAGTTGTACATTTTTAGGTTACGATATTCAAGTATTTCCCCATAAAACACTGAATATTTCCAGGGGTGTGATTTATTGTCAAGGCCGGTTGAATTGTTCAGCTAATGAGATATGCGAAGAACTTCATTCGCAGGGAGTAATCGAAGTCCGAACGTTAAAATCAAAGAAAGACGAAATATTAAGAGACAGCCCTGTGCATGTTCTCACTTTTAATTCTCCAACTCTCCCAAAAACTATCAAAGTAGATTTCTACTCACTGAATGTACGCTTATATGTACCTCCGTCGCTTAGATGTTTTAATTGTCAACAATTTGGGCACGACTCTCTGAATTGTCAACTACCACAACTGTGTATCTGTGGCAAGAAAATGCATGAAGGTAGTAGATGTGAAGATCCTATAACATGTATAAATTGCAACGGTCCTCGCTCAGCTAGATTCACTCAATGTCTGAAATTTGAAACCGAAACCGCGATACAAGAAATAAAGGTTAAGGAGAAAATTACGTACGTAGAAGCGAAAAAAAGCGTAATAATACCGACACCTACGATAGGAGTGAGTAACGCAACCGCCACCAAAGAAAACCAACCAACTTTTAATGTCTCGTCATTAGCAAAAGGGTTAATTGCTCTAATATTAGAAGCCGTAAAACCATTGCTTCAAGAAGTACGGATAATATACAACTACCTTCTACAACGTTACAGGTTGAAAGTTTTGTAACACCTTCAAATCGTCCCGTAACTCCACAATCCGAAAGCGTATCAGGTGTAAGAAAAAGAAGTGACGATGAGATCTACTTCTCCAGTGATGGAGGTAATTCTCAAGCGTCCCTAACAACCAAAAAGAGAGAAAATCTTAGAAAAAGGGGAAAAGGTTGGCCGAAGGTCATTAACCTTAGATTACTGTGGTAGCCTAACTGTGATATTTATATTTATTTAACTAGTCTTTTTATTGTTTTATTTGCCTAGTCTTTTTATATTTATTTATCTAATCCTTTTATCATTTGTTTGTTTTGTTTATCTACACAATATTTGCCATGTAACCCTTATAGCTCTCAATCTATTTAATAATCCTAAAACTTAAAATGGATACTGTTATATTACAGTGGAACTGTAATGGTATAACCAACGGGTACTGCAATTTAAAGCTATTAATAAGGGATTTTTCTCCATTATGTATCTGTCTGCAAGAGACGCATTTAAAGGTAGACCAACCTTTTGAACTAAAAGGTTTCTCAATATATGAGAAGGACTTTGAACATCACACCCGTGCCTGCGGAGACGTTGCAATACTTACTAAATGCGATATTAAAACAACTATTATAAATCTTGTATCTAGACTTTAAGCAGTAGCGGTTCGCATAACTTATCCTATAGAGCTTACAATATGGAATATCTACCTACCTGAGTTTAATTGGGAACTACAAGATTTAGTTCAACTCATCAGGCAGCTACCTGCACCTTTCATCCTCCTATGTGATTTTAACGCCAACAGCCATCTATGGGGGTTCGGTGGGAAAGATACTAGGGGCGACCCTGTTGAAACCTTTATTGAACAGGACGAATTATATTTATTACATATCGGATCAGTAATCCACCTTACAGCCCGAGGAGGTAATTTTTCAGCTGTGGATTTAACATTGGTCACGCCTTCTGTAGCGCCACGACTCACCTGGAAAACCGCGGTACATCTTTACAACAGTGACCAATTTTCCCATCTTAACCTCAACCAACCGCCAAAAGAACAAACACGATTTTTTTCCCTAGAAGATGGATAACAAGTAAAGCAAATTGGTCACTTTACCAAGAATCTCTCCCATCTACTCCCACATCACAGTCCGTAGAAGGTGACATCTCTTTGTTGGTCTTTTCTATCCTAAACGCTGCTTCTAAATCGGTTCCTGAAAGTAAATGAAAAACCGGTAAATGTGAATTGCTTTCGTGGTGTGAGAAAGTAGCATCTACGATCAAAAACAAGAAAACAAGCATTTAACCGATTCTGCAGTAATCCAACATCTGGATATCTAGTTCATTTCAAAAAAGTGAGAGCCGTCGCACGACTAATAATACTTCAAAGTAAAAGAGAATCGTGGAAACAATATGTGAACACACTTACCTCTAGTTCGTCAACCACTGAAATCTGGAGGAAAGTCAAGGACATAAGCGGCACGGGCCAAAGGACATCCATCTCACAACTAATTGTAGAAAACACGTCTATCACCAGGATCTCTGATTTTAGTAAAATAATAGCCACCCAATTTGAAGCTGCTAACAGGACTGACAATTACGGAGAGCTTTTTTGATAACCAAGACACAGAGGGAAATTGAGAGAGATTCTGTCACGGATCATACGTTACACTATAAGTTACCTTTTTCCATGTGTGAATTAAATCATCCAGTAAAAAACGTAAACTCATCTGCAGCGGGTCCAGACAACGTGAATTACGATTTTATAAAGCATCTAAACCATGGACTAAAAACTTTCATATAACTACATATGGTGAGATGCTATTTACCCCAAGGCATGGACAAAAGCTACGAGTCCCCATACTAAAAGACAACAAAGACCCTACGAACCCCAATAGTTATAGACCAGTTAGTCTTACCTGCTGTTTTAGTAAAATTTTTGAAAGAATGATTGATCTCAGACTAGTGTTTGTTCTCGAAAGCAGGAACTTGCTTACGCCACATCAATAAGGTTTTCGTAAAGGGAGATCCACACTGGACTGCATGGTTCCGTTAGAGAATGCTGTACAGGACTCATACATACAGGGAAAGGGCTCACTTGGTAGCAGTATTTTTTGACATAAACAATGCTTTCGATATGACTTGGAGGTATGGAATATTAGAGAATTTTTATAAGTGAGGTTTTCGGGGAAACCTGCCTAGAGTGATCAAAGCCTTTTCAGCCAACCGTAGCTTTAGGGTACGGATAGGGAGTATCTTGTCGTCGTCCCGTACTCTTGAAAATAGTGGACCACGGGGGTCGACGTTGAGTGTTACTTTATTTGCAGTAGGCGTTAATATTATATTGGAAAACTTGCCCCAAGAAATTGGGAAATGTTTATATGTAGATGATTTATGTATATGTGTTAAAAACCCAACAATACATCAAGTGAGTTCAACTCTACAATTAGGTATAAACACCATCCTGAGAAATTTGTACCGTGCACGCTACAGACTCTCTCAAGAGAAAACAGCCTGTATTCCCTTTTGTAGACCTAGGCGCCCCCAAAAATCTACATTAGTGATTCCGCATAAAATGTTTACAGAATACTCGTTTTTCGGCCTAATTTTTGATGCTGCTCTGCGATGGCACCTACAGATGGATCACATTATACGGAAGTGTCGTCGTGCTCTAAACATTTTACGATGTTTGGCTAACACCAAATGGGACGCAGATAGGGAAAGGCTCCTCAAGGTACATAAAGCAATGATCCTGAGTCGAATTGACTGTGGTATTATAGTTTACGCCTCCGCTAGGAAAAGTATCCTTGATCGCCTCAATAGCATACACCACTTAGGACTACGGTATTGCACAGGAGCCTTTAATACCAGCCCCATCCAAAGTATGTACGTAGATGCAGGAGTCCCTTCTCTTGCGAAAAAAAGAGAGAGATTTTTGTTTTGCTGTTTAGCAAGTATAAAAGCTCAACCGTCGCATCCTAACTTCAACACCCAGTTTAATAAAACTTTCGCATATGCAGAACGCCCCACAATAACTAGGCCTGTCAGAATACGAGCGCATAAGTACCAAATAAATCTACCTCCACTTTTAAAATCTAATAATTTGGAAGTACCACCGTGTAAAATTAGATTACCTATTGTGATGAATGTTGATAATTCATCAAATAAATTTAATATAAACCAGTGTTCCAATAAAATAGTAATATATATATATATATATATATATATATATATATATATATATATATATATATATATATATATATATATATATGCTAGGAACCAAAACTGAGAAGGGTGTTAGTAGTGCAATCTATCTAGAATGCAATACCCACTCTTGGTCTTTCCTCCCAGAAAGTTCTGAAATCACTGCAGAAATATACTCCATATATCAGGCACTACTATACTGTTATACATCTCGCCAATCTGCAACATATCTTATCATAAGTAAATTCAAAGTACCCATTCAACGCCTTGCGAATAGATTCTCTACATATGCTTTGGCCCAACTGATGCCCTCACTGCTGCAAGAAATACTTAAATCCCCAAAGGTTGTCACTTTTATGATAGTGACTGGTTACAGTCGACTAGATAGTATGCGTGTAGCTTACGAAGCAACAAGTGCAGCCTAAATGGTAGTTAAAATAGAAGCAGAACTACATTCCTATGAAGAGACCGCAAAACAACTAATTGCTGTAACTACTAAATCTTGACAAAGAGAATGAGATGAATCAGACACATTCCTTATACAAGTAAAACAATCGGTATTGCCTTGGAAACCCTTAAAAATGCTACAAGAGAGGAGCAGGTAACTTAACCAGACTACGCATAGGACACACTAAAATTACATCTGAATATTATCTTGCGGGAAGTGATCCACTCAGATGTAACGATTGTAACGTGCCTACACTTGCTGATAGAATGTCCGTTAACTAACAATGAACGTCAACGTAATGGACTTAAGCAAAGTGTTGAAGATATACTCAGTAATGACCCGGCAGAAAAAAAATTAATAACGTACCTTAAAAACACCAACCTGTTAAAACAAATAAAGAGAAACATAGGCTGCGCCACTGACCTTAGATGTCGACGCGCAATTACACAAAAATAATAATAATAATAATATTAATAACAAAAATTATATTAATAATAATAATAGCAGTAATGTCTTTATTTGGACACAAAAATATACATACAGAAGTTGATAAAGTGTGCGTGAGGAGTTCGGTGCCCATACGGCGAAGTTTACTTCCGGGATACCGCATTCTTCAGCGCTCTTCCACTTAGCCCGCTAAACAAAGATTACACATGACGAATGGGCTGAGCATGAGCAAAAGATGAAATGAAAAGTTGTAAATAAAAATGAAATGAAGATTGAGATGAAATAGAAAACAATGTGTATATAGTAACTTAAAGGTATCACTCGCAATCACTTATGGTCTTGCGATACAAATAACTATTACTGCCGCTCAAAATAGAGCCGCACGGTATGTATGTATAACGTTAACCAAAAAAACGTACCCCTGCTTCAAGTGTATATTCTACACATAAATTGAAGACGAAAAGTCAGATAAAATTTTTCTCTAGAATGCATGGCTACAAAGTAACAGGCTCTCAAAGTTGAATTTTGAAAATAGTTTTTCGCAAATAACTCGCAAACCTTTAGGAATTTCAAAATACTATCCGCTATGAATGTTATTTCTTTGTTGACTAAGATTTTTCTGGTTTGATTGGATTGTCTATGAATGGACTGAAAGTATTAGTTTTCACATTGTTCTCGTATACATTCTATTCCACCTTTTTTTGTGCGATTTTTTAGGTATTTCTGTGACTTTTTGGGTCCGCTATTCAATTTTCTGCAAATTTGGTCCTCTTGGTGGAAGTTGATAAAGTGAACAGTTTATGAGTTATTTGCAATTTCATCAATCACGGTCAATTAAATACTACCACACCAAAATTTAGTAAGTGGGCAGTGGACTAAAAGTCATAGTTGTCATATTGTTATTTCTGATCAGTTTTCATACAATTTCTTTATCCATAATGAATAGTAATCGGTATTCCAACTCCGAAATGACAGATATGCACATAATGTAAGGCAGAGCTTTTGGGAATTGTGCTGAAGCTGTTGGTTTATTTTCCCAGGCATTTCCAAATCGGCGGATGCCAAATAAAAAGCCGTTTGCCAAAATTGACCGGCGTCTTCGTGAAAGTGGTGCATCTTATCAATTTATAAAAATTCTATTCATATCGGGTTTCCACAGGTTGTTTGAAGCCACCGAAAATTGACAGTGGTGGGAGACGAACTGCAAGAACACCAGTTTTAAAACAAAGAGTGTTGGATCCAATTGACGCAGATCCCACAACAAGCTCTCGTCAATTAGTAAGAGAAAAAATAATTCAAATCAGTCCACGATATTTACAATTATTAAATCGGAACTCTTGCGACCTTTCCATTTTCGTCAGATACAAGCTTTGAGCATGAATGATTTTCAAGCAAGAGTGAACTTTTCACGTTGGTTTCTAGAAAAACCCAATAATGACCGAAATTATCCATCGATTATCTTATTCACTGATGAGGTAAGTTTCGCCAGAAACGAAACTTTATCTTCCATAACAAGCATTACTACGATTATCCAAATCCACGCGTTTTCATTGAAACCAATCATCAACAGCAATTCAGTGTGAATGTATGGGCTGGTATTATTGGCAATAATTTAATTGGTCCATTCTTTTTGCCACAACGTTTAAATGGTAATTCATACACCAATTTTTTGGATAATGATTTACCCGAGTTACTAGAAGATGTCCATCTGGATGTTAAGAGTCGGATGTGTTTCATGCACGAACGTGCGCATTCTCATTTTGCACTCACTGCTATGCGGTCATTGAATCGAACTTTTAATGCAAACTGGATTGGACGTGGAGGACCGGTTCTTTGGCATGCACGTTCACCGCATCTAAACCCTATGAATATTTTTTTCTGGGGTAGTTTAAAAGACATGGTGTATTCGGTGCCAATTACAAACGTCCAACATCTCCAGTTACAAAATTTTGGTGCGGTAGCAATTAAATGACCGTGATTGATGAAATTGCCAATAACTCGTAAACTGTTCACTTTATCAACTTCAACCAAGAGAACCAAATTTCCAGAAAATTAAATAACGGACCCTAAAAAGTCACGGAAATACCTGAAAAATACACACAAAGAGTTGGAATAGAAAGTATACGAGAACACTGTGAAAATTGATGTAATAGTGTATTTGTTTTTAATCGACGTACTACTTTATGAATACTTAGCAAATATTCCGATATTAATTCTTTCCAAACAATTAAACACATGTATCATAACCAAATATTAGAATTTTACTTTCTGCAGCCTGAAGTACTCTAACAATGGTATGGTCTAGAATTTTCTTAATTGCTGCACTGGTTTACCATGTATGCCTGCTGTGAATCCTCCTTAATGTATACCATTAATATTATTGATATACTACATTTTCTTTATGGTGTTGGAATCGCCACCAATTTTGCAAAATTGCTTCTGTTTACTATCGGAGCAATTAGTTTTATTTTCTGTATTACGTGCAACAAGTACATGACTTCTACTTTTAATGCAAACTGTATTGGACGTGGAGGACCGGTTCCTTGGCATGCACGTTCACCGCATCTAAACCCTATGAATATTTTTTTCTGGGATAGTTTAAAAGACATGGTGTATTCGGTGCCAATTACAAACGTCCAACATCTCCAGCAACGAATTTTTGATTGCTCTAATTTAATAAGAGCCGATCCAATTATTTTTCAACGTACGTCAGTGAAACATGAAAGGAATTCGTAAATCCATAGCAGTCAACGGTGAACAATTCGAACACTTAATCAACTAATTTGTTTTTAATTAATACTTTGTTTAACTTAATGAACTCTAACAACTTTAATTTTTAGTCCACGGCCCACTTACAAAATTTTGGTGCGGTAGCACTTAAATGACCGTGATTGATGAAATTGCCAATAACTCGTAAACTGTTCACTTTATCAACTTCAACCAAGAGAACCAAATTTGCAGAAAATTAAATAACGGACCCTAAAAAGTCACAGAAATACCTGAAAAATACACACAAAAAGTTGGAATAGAAAGTATACGAGAACAATGTGAAAATTGATATAATAATGTATTTGTTTTTAATCGACGTACTACTTTATGAATACTTAGCAAATATTCCGATATTAATTCTTTCCAAACAATTAAACACATGTATCATAACCAAATATTAGAATTTTACTTTCTGCAGCCTGAAGTACTCTAACAATGGTATGGTCTAGAATTTTCTTAATTGCTGCACTGGTTTACCATGTATGCCTGCTGTGAATCCTCCTTAATGTATACCATTAATATTATTGATATACCAAATTTTCTTTATGGTGTTGGAATCGCCACCAATTTTGCAAAATTGCTTCTGTTTACTATCGGAGCCCTTAGTTTTATTTTTTGTATTACGTGCAACAAGTACATGACTTCTACAATACTGGAGATACGATTTGATTGTTTGTTTTAATTTAATTTTATTGAAAATAAAGTAATTCACGTTCAATTTTATTTATATTTATTACTAAAACAATCCAGATTAAGGAATAACAATAGTTTTATACACTAAGTATATTTTTCATTACACTGTAAAGGGACGCCGTCAGATCTCCCAAATTTTTATTATTTTTAATTAGTTCCTAAAGTTTATTAGCAAGACGCCGTCCTTTATTCAAAATTTTCCTATCATGATTAATTATTTGATAAGTAAAAGACCAGTACTGATCGTATTCACGGAATTTATTAAGATACGGTGACTCGCTAAATGCACAGGTGCAAGCAATTATAATAATTCGTAGAAACTCTAGTAAAAGTTAAACATATTTCATAACGTTGCATAAAATTACACAATAATTAATCATGCATCCTCCCTCCAGACGTAAATCCCAAAAACGTTTAAAAGTTTATGTACGTCAGAGCATCTTCCACCAATACGGGTTTACGGAATCTCACCACCAGAGTTTCGTAACCACCCTCGCGAATTCTTTATAAAAACGCGGCACGCGCTGCTAAAAGGAGAATTCTCTAAATGAATTTAGAGAAATCAAGTCAGATTTTTTAATATCGTTGCATATCGTCACGTCCGCGCCGACTGCTACCTGTTGTAAACCGTCCGCCTGTAACCGCCGTCCGAGTAAAGTCGCGACTCCGCGACTTGATAGCATCACCGAAGTCAAAAGGTTAGAGTTGCAGAGATCTAACGTTGAAAGTACGTAAGTTGAGATACCTGGTGATAGGGATATGCAGGGTTGTAAGCCCGACGTACTCTTCTATTACTAGACACACACACACACACACACACACACACACACACACACACACACACACACACACCTACACTGTGGAGTTTGAAGGGTAGTTGCCCGACATTCCATTTGACCGACGGAGATCTTTTAGTTAGTTTAACGGGTGTTGCCCAGATTACTAACAAAGGAGATCCACCTACAAATTTACAGAACACTACACCACCAAAACCACACCTCGACAAACGTACCAACAATCGCAGAATACCTGTAATTAAAACCTCGTCGGAAGAGTAAGCCGAACACTTAGTAAACACCGCTAATTCCTGAAGTCGAAGAGAAAACGTAAGTTGCACCGTTGGCAAGTAATGAGATTGTCACCTGGAAACCAGAAACTATCAGAAAATATCTTGTGTTAATAAGTCAAATCTTTATTGTTAGACGCGAAAAATTCACTTTAAAATAGAAAACGAAGGTTTTATATTTTAAAATCGGCAACATAACAAAAGCTTTATTTTTATTTAAATAAAAACCGGTACACTAAACTAATTAATATCGTGAAAGGAAACAAATAATACGCCGCTACCGTACACCAGCTACCTAAATAAACGAAAAGCTTTCATTTATTTAAAAAGGGCAAAAATTGAATGCAAATGTGAATGAGTTTATTTTCATAAGAAAAGCAGGTATAAAATTGGATTACTTTTATGCAATTATAACCGACCGCTTTAAAATATCGATTATTTCTTTAAAGGCAGAGTATTGAACTCGTTGTCTTATCGCACACGTGTTTATACAGCGTTATCTTGCTACCCGCTTCTGTATTTTATACAGGGGCACATTCAGGTAAAATTATTTATTTATTTCGGCAATTAACCAGTATAAATTGAAACAGTCAAAGGACGTAAACTAAAAATCAAAGGCCCCAAACCTTCTATTAATGTTACATTACAGAAACTCCAGAGGACCACCTAGCCGTTAGTTCCGAGACCCACCAGGACGATCGTGCATAGAGAGAAAACCAGTTCCGTACATTTACCTGTAGCTATATCTTAGATAAGTAATTTAAATAACCATATTTTAGAAGTGTAATATAAATAGGAAATAAAGATATATATATATATATATATATATATATATATATATATATATATATATATATATATATCATATATGAACCTTTGTAATCTATTTGTTCAACGTGTTGAGAGCCTGAATAACGAACCCCGATCCTAATTTTGCAAGTACAAAATTCCGACTGAGCTAAAAAGGGCAAAGTGAGAATTATTCATTTACAGTAAACCTCCAATTCCGATACCGTTACATTTGAACCGTAAAACAAAAGGACGGTACAATTGTCACACGTGAGGCGTTACATTTGACACCCGAACGTGAGGCGTTACAACACATTTTTTTCTTAAATTTTAGATTTCCTATAGTGCTTTGACCATACAAACAAATGCTCTGATTGGATTTTCTAAAAGTTATTAGTTTTTAATTTTACAAATAACTTTCTTATATTATTACTGCCTTAAAACTAAAAATATTTTTAAAATCTATGCGAAATTCTCTTAATTTTGATACACCACATGCCATATTGTTCATAACATTCAATGTTTTATACAAAAAAATACTATTTCGTACATAATGCCAATAATGAAATTTTACTTATAATTAATTAAATCTATTTTTCAGGGACAAAATAAGTTCATATTCGGCTTGTATGCTCCCAAAACATAAGTCCACATAGATTTCTAGTCTGACTGCACTAAATTTTATGTTGCACTTTCCAAATGTATGTTCTCCAAAGAGACCTGCATTATTTTGCACTCACATTCGTTTATTTCACATATGACTGTCACTCACAGTACATAACTTCATCTAGACCACCCAAAGTAGGTATTTCTTATAATAATTGTTCAATGCGCACGCTTGTATTTGCATATTTTCAATACATACTTCGTAACGTTATCGTCGTTTTTCCTTATAAAACTATCTAAAACACTTCTTATCTAACACAAATTTTTTTTCCTTTTTAGAAGTGTAGCAGAGCATACTACTAAATAAGGATTTTCCATACATAATTGAATTCTATGGATATTATCAACGAAAATACAAAAATTATGTTTTCCGAAGTATGTCGAACATATGCAATATGAATATTCTCCTGTACAAACTTTATTTATCTGTTACTGCTAACTAGGGTTTATTTATCCTAAAATCTGATGCATGATTACATATATGCTTATCCATTCAGTATTTTAATTTTATAAATGTAGCGATATCATACCTGTGCTTAATTAAATCCTTCCGAAACTATCCCACGATTATTTGTTTTATTATTGTTCTTATTTTTATATACAATTATTACTGTCACATAAATTATATATTATTATATATATATATATATATATATATATATATATATATATATATATATATATATATATATATATATAGTATATGTATATACAGACGAAATGCGTTCAGTGAAACTTGTTAAGATAACTAATATCTAATATACAAATTAGGTACGGGTAAACAAACATTTTAACACGATTATAACTCGCATCTGCACTTTAAGGTGGCAACAACATTGTCGTTGAAAGTGGTGATTTCAATTTAGATTAGCTGTTTAGCCTAAGTGTTTAAACTGAGTACAAAATAGATAATTAGACTATTAGACAATGTAAACATAACTGCAATAAAAAGTATATTGTATATGCGAGTGCACTTACTACAAGCTAGAATTACCCATTTGCTCACCATAACATACACTGAGAACATACATAAATGATGATTATACAATGTGTTACGATCAAAATTCAATATTAACGTGCTATGTATGGAACATTTTAATCTTATTTGGTTTAATACATATTCATCTCTAACTTGAGATAAATTGTTTCATATAATTTACAAATAGTTACGTTTAGATGCTGTATTTATTGAATTTTGAATAGAATTTGACTTTATACTTTCTGGTTTAATGCAGTATACCGAGAAGTTAATATTTGTATTAAAATTTAAGTTACACAGACAAGGATTACCACAGTTGTATTATTAATTTCTATAATTTACTTCTTATTGTCTAGAGAAGGGCTTAAACCATGCAGCTAATAAGGACAGCTCTTTTATTATGCAATATTAATTTAGCAAACAAGCGCTTATTTACATACGGTGTTCTAAATCGTGATGCAAATAACCTGAGCGACCTCACATTAGCAAAAGGGACAAAATGTCTAGAAAATATATTTACATTTTGCCCTACTTACGTTTGCCTTAATAATTGACAAATTAAGGTAATGTGTTAGTAATTCATAATCGTATTAGGTCTCAGTTGGATATTGCTTCTCACAAACACTATAATATTTTGTAATGCATTTATTTTAAGCTAATGGTCGATTTTTCTTATATTCTAAGTGATTATTGATGTGTGGATGTTACTTCTAATAATTTTAGTCAAAAGATAAACGATTTTCTATAGGTAAGTTGTTTGTGATGCCAAGGAACATTTTCAATTTCAATGTAAACAAACAAATTTATTCAAACGTGTCTGATGAACATGTCAAAACTGCTCAATTTTATCTGCTCAAGAAACTACTTATGAGCATCTCGCTACTTCACAGTTGCAGCAATATCTCCCTTATTAAAAATGGTCGTTTAACATACTCAACAAAATGTACACATTAACAACAAATTATGTGCCAATTTGTGTGACACTATATACTTTTGATTATTAAACTTTCAGTAAAAGAAGTATACGATACTGTGCATTTATCTCGTTAACGTCAACATCAAGCATAGGGTACGCAACAGTTTTGTAAAAAAATTGTAGGTTGAAGGTGGGCGAATTCATAGAAAAGCATTCATTATTTTCAACCAACTTCAAAAAGTTTGTTAATTAATTCATCTGGATGTCTGTGTGTCTGTCTATGTGTCTGTGCGTTGCACGATGTTAGCGGATTTAGAAAGCTGGTAGATGTCATCTTATAGGAAATTCTTTACTGATTCTAAATCTCCTGTAGATTTTTTAATCTGATCACCTGTTCGCGGTAGGGAGGCCGTTGAAATCAAAATTTAGATATTAAGGTATAAGAAGTCATTTTTATAATGGTTTTTTTTTAGCTAATTTAAGATATAGTAATAACGAAAAAATCAAACCAAACATTAAAGAAAAAAGACATCACACGTAAAATAGCGTAAGTACCACGAACGTTAAGGGTTTAAATTAGACTTAGACAATATCGGAAGCTTCGCTTCGCTCGGGTTCCACACGTTTTGTTCGACCATTAAACTACCCATAATACTTAATACACCATATTAAATATTCCCTGCAACCGCCGAAGGGCGTCGGATGTGTCTTCGTAAGGCTTCGTACGAAGGTGTCGGTTATTTTAGGACAAACAATGACAGTATCGAGAGGTGTATTTTTAAAACTGATTTCTGTAATGGAGTCGTCATCTAGTGGTATATTTTGAAAAAGTGTGGCGGGGAATTTGAAAATGGCATTCTAATAATGGGGGTTCACAAGTACACAGGTACACCGGGACGTGCCCCCAGAGCTTCGCTCGGTCTCTCTTGTTTACTATAGCGGGAAATTTGAAATAGCATTATAATAATGGAGTCTATCTTGTAGGAGAGTGTTCCGGAACTTGCCCTCGGGACTTCGCTCGTGCCCCTTTATTTACTATAGAGTTAAATTGGAAATAGTATTCTAGTAAGGGGCTCTATCTCGTAGCATTGTCGGCTATTTTTGAAATCAATTAACCAAATCAATTAGCCAAATTAATTACCCAAACCAGTTAAATCAAAATAATAATAACAAAACGAAAGTTGATTTATTTATTAAGTAGCATCGTTACATTGCATGAGGAATATAAATCTGATTTTCTAGACGAATATTAAATTGGTTTCTATTGGCCCTAGAGAACAGATTGAAAGGTCTTTAATCTTTCTCATGAAATTGTTACGATGGTGCTCAGACTTGAAAAACCTGTGTTAACGCTCGGGTAGCACACATAAAAAATCTCTCATCTCCATCATATCCCTTTCTCTGTAATTTGTTGATACGATGTCCAGATTGAATGCATTCTGCTTCTGTCTCTAATTCGTTAACGTTTTTGATGGGTTTAAAACATGTTGGTGCATTTAAACCAGATAAATCCGTATCTGTAATTATGAGATAAGGTTAAAAATCTGTGGTTGTTGACAGAATCGCAGCTTGAAAGCTACTGTAAGCCACTTTGTCTACGATAATTAAAATTGTTTATTTTAAGTTGCCTTGGTCTAGTTCAGTCGGTTCTCGTACTGGCGAGAAAAGGGATGGGTTCGTTTCGGTAGCTGGTTTTGGTTAAATACTGTTCACACTGAAGTATAAGCATAGAATGGTTTAAATGTATATTTTCCTATTATATGTAATGCTAAATATTTGAACTTAAATATTAATAACGAAAAGTAAAAATAAAATATGTACATTAAATAAAGCAGGCAATTCTTTCCCTGGACGACCGGTCTGGATGGACAGCCCTGGGCGGCAGGTGGTCGGTCGGGGCCTGAGACGTTTCTGTGTGAATTAGAATCAATATTACGTTTATCTGTTTATTAGGCACTCGTATTCTAACAAACAACAAAGAAATCATAACAAGGATGACTTTTTAGATTCAATTAAAAAACTCTTAGGCCGACCCTGTAAATAGTGGCAACTAGGAAGTCTACCTACAGTGCTGAGCGCAGGAAAGAATTAATACGTACAGCGTTCTTGTTAGTAATGGTGCTGGTAAGGTGTTTAAACCTTCGGGAACGAATTGGTTTGTTATTTTTAGGTGCGGGAACTAACTAGCGGTACAGGTACGGTATTTTCACCTGACTTCTATTGAGAAGTATTGTTAGGAAAGCTCACGTTACTTAGAAATCTGACAAACTATTATCGGAACGGCTACTCGCGTTTAATGCCGTTAACTATGCAACTAATGGACGGGAACGCGCAACGTTTTTCCTATAGAACCACTCGGGTGATCTCTAAACGGCGTCTGGTATTGATGTTATCTGCAGGTTGCGGACGCGGCTTGTTTTTTTATTGCTTGTTTTGCCTCGAGTTAGGCGTATTTGTGTTAATAAGTGTAATATGTGTTTGGTCAAGGACCCTTTATAAGATTCTGGGACTAACCCGTTGTGTGCTGTATAAAGTGGCCCTCCAAGGGATGGTATAATTAAGGCGACGACCTTTCATCCCAACAGAGTAAGAGAAAGATGATTATGGGCATCTGAACCTGGCGTAACAACGTCCTTTCTGCGTATCCTGTAATATTGTGCAATAAAACTTACGTGCTTTTAATATCAGCGTACATCAAACAGTAGTTCGGTGATATGGAGATGATATTCAGGTGAGGGCGACGAAGTATATCGACAAAAGACGCATGACGGCAAACGATGAATATTCTGACAAACGCGGCGGTCTACAGATCGGCGGAACTAAACAATGCGATTGAGAGCGGCAGGCGCGCGATCAGGCTTCAATAACGCGTAGCGGTTCTTATAGAGAATAAGCGGTGGATGGGTCCGCCTTCTGTTCAGGGGTTTTTCGGTCCAGATTGGCTAAAAGTCCGGAGGGGACTCTGACGTAGAAAAACTTTCGATGTTTTTGAAATTAACGTCGAGGGGGATATAAAATTCATTATTTGCTGATTTCTTCGAAATTAGATTAAGACAGTATAATCAGCAAATAATTAATCCGAAAAAAATTTGGTAAAGGACGCTGGCTCTTTACACTACTAACGCAATGATGTGTATTACTTTATCAATTTGCATAATTACGTAACACTGTAGATGTATGATTCAGGCAGGTGGGTGTTGATCGAATGAAAGTTTAGACCTGTTGATGAGATGATACTGATTCAAAAATAAACGGCGTGGTTTTTCATTTCGGCATACAAATCAACCTACTGAACACCGTAGTTGCGCTCACAAGAAAAACCTTACAAAGTAACTCGTTTCTGATGATATGCACGCACGCACGCACGTACGCACGCACGCACGCACGCACACGCACACGCACACCCACACGCACGCCCAGACGCACACGCATACCCACATGTACACGTACACGCACACGCACACGCACACGCACACGCACACGCACACGTAAACACACACGCACACGCACACGCACACGTAACACACACGCACACGCACACGCACACGTACACGCACACGCACACGCACACGCACACAGCACACGCTCACGCACACGCACACGCACACGCTCACACGCACAAGCACACGCACACGCACACGACACGCACACGCACACGCACACGCACACGCACACACACACAGCACACCACACGCACACGCACACGCACACGCACACGCACACGCACACGCACACGCACACGCACACACACGCACATGCACACGCACACGTAACACACACGCACACGCACACGCACACGTACACGCACACGCACACGCACACGCACACGCACACGCACACACAGCACACGCACCTGCACAGGCACACGCACACGCACACGCACACGCACACGCTCACGCACACGCACACGCACACGCACACGCACACGCACACGCACACGCACACGCACACGCACACAGCACACGCACACGCACACAGCACACGCACACGTAAACACACAGCACACGCACACGTACACGCACACGCACACGCACACGCACCTGCACAGGCACACGCTCAGCACACGCACACGCACACGCACACGCACACGCACACGCACACGCACACGCACACGCACACACAGCACACCCACACGCACACGCACACGTAACACGCACACGCACACGCACACGTAACACACGCACATGCACACGCACACGCACCGCACAGGCACACGCACAGCACACGCACAGCCATCACCACACGCACACGCACACACACCACAGCACACGCACACGCACACGCACACGCACACGCACAGCACACGCACACGCACACGCACACGCACACGCACACGCACACGCACACGCACAGTAACGCACACGCACACGCACACGCACACGCACACGCACACGCACACGCACACGCACACGCACACCAACACGCACACGCAGACGCGCAGTTATGAAAACAGTATATTTTGCACAGCAGTATACTATTTTATAGTCATGGTGAGTACCGTACTACAAAATATTTGATCAATATTCACCAAAATCATGTCTATACTCTTACAGTACGAGCGCAAATGAAAAGCTGCGCTTTAAATTGTCGTAGATTCAGTGAATCGCACATATGTGTTACAAAAACGGAAACGAATATTGCACCATCAGTAACAATAATTTCGTTACGCGTATTCAAATTTTATAGTCCATAACGAACATGGTAAGGATTCCCTCTCGGCTCATCTCGCCTCATCTCGCCTGCTACCGTCTCGTCATGAGTAGTCTTGTCTCTTCTCGTCTCATCCCCTCTCGTCTCATCTCGCCTGGTATCGTCTCGTCATAACTTGTCTCGCCTCAACTTGTTATAACCTTTGGTTTTGAAAAACAACTGGTAAGCAATGAGGTACTTGATTTTCAGCCTTCATTTCGGTTCGTGTTAATACTGAGATTTGAACTCCCTTTTTTTTTTATTGTATGGCAATGGTACATACTATCAAGTTGGACTGATACCCCATTCGCTCGGCTTTACACCGGAGAACATGAGAAGTGTGAAGGGCGCCAAGGCTTTAGCAAGATGTAATGGGTGTATGTTGTAATTAGCCTTATCCGTGACAATAATAATATGAACCACTAATAAATGAAAACTATGAAGGTGGCTTAGTGATTTAATGATTAAATGAAACTATTACAAACTACATATCAACATTAAATACAAATGTTATTAATTTAATTGTAGGAAAAAATGCATGAGTGAGGTATGACGAGATGGTTATGTGAGTGTAACCGGAGATCTCTCACAGTAGTCGGTATTGATAATTTTATAATATGTAAATTGTGTATGTATGATGGTGATGAAATGAAATATCTGACCTTACATAGGCAACTCCTTGTTTTTATCCTTTTTATTTATTTTTTAGGACTTGAGATGTTAAACAACCCTGTTTTTTTATGTGGCCAAGTTGGACCGTTAATGGAACTTGTTGCAGTGCTATTGCCAGTTTGTTCTGAAGACAAATCCTTTTATTTAATGAATGTTGCTTCATATAAAAAAAAAACCCTAAAAATTTGTTAAAATTTACCAATTAAACTCTTGGCTTACTTTCAGTCTTACTTACCAATTGTTGATTGGGTTTTTAAAGATTAAATTTATGAATACAATAAATTTAGTTAAATTTGCGTTCGCATGGCATAATAATCTGAAATATCAAGAATTCGCATAGTCTTACATATGTTCAAAAAATATTTACTTACTTGACATTATTGTTTTGTTCTTAAACAAAATCGTATGTATTAATTATATATTAATGCTTGATTAATTAAAAAATTTTAGAAATCCAAAATTATGTGTACCTATTTTATTGGCAATGTCAAGGTTGTTCTCAATTCTTCTTATCAGAACTGCTTTAGTTATATTTTAGTTTACCTTGAATTTATTAAAATTTAAACACTGTTTTGAGCGGCCTTTTTGAATTTTATATTATGCAAAAGTACCGTTACACTCCCCCATTACCTCATTAAAATTGAATGAAACCTCATTCGATTTTTACTCCAAAATGATTACTTCAGTTAGCCATGTATATACATTTTTTTTTTTTTTTTTTTTTTTTGAAGAAAAATATTGATTAGAATTCGCCACTTCTGAAATTGAAAATAATAAAAAACTATTTATTTATTTTTCTCGCGACTAAAATAACGGGTTCTTAAATAAAATGTTGTGTTACTGACTTTAATTGGTTTAAACAGAACAGCATGTTCAATCATACTTAAACACTTCCTAATATTACAGTACCTACCTAAAATAAAGTATTATTTATACCGAAGCTTAACTAAATTAGTTGTAAAGAAAAAACTTTCTAAAACTGAGAAAAGGTCAATGTATTCCCAAATAAAACTTCTTCTAACAACCAATGGTCTTCCCATTAAAATCTTAATCCTATCTATAACTAACTGCGAACTCAAATTATTTTTTTGATCTGAGAAATTATAATTAATATTTTCCCAAAGAAATATCGAATTCGTCTCATGGACTCACCCATGGAAATATATATGTTTGAAATGTACAAACTTAACTAAATTACGCGCAAAATTTTAAAAGTCACTTACCTGAGAGCTATTTGTCCCAAAGAAACTCTTTTAAAAATTCGCTGTGGCTAAACCACAAATTTAACTTATTCTAATATAAGGAACAAAACTATTTACAAGATCACCATAGTGGTATTCAACTTTGAACAACGTCCAAACCATAAAGTCAGTAAGTCACGAGTTGACTAAAATCGTTGCATAAAACAAAGAAAGATATTTAATTATAATAAAGAAAGATATTGTTTATCTATATTATTAGGTGAATGTCAAAAGAAATATTTAAATATACGAATTTCAATTTATGAAACTAGTGCCATAATTACTATTCAGATGTTGTTATGTTAATGAGCTGGTGATGGAATAAGCTAAGAATGTTTTTTTTTCGGATTCCTACCGAAGCGACATAATAATGAGCCACGGGAAGCTATTCTGGCCTTCAAATACTTAATACAGAACTCCCCGACCTCCCACGGGTAATGATCTTAACAAGATATAGGATATTATTGATAATTATAACAATTTTTTTTTACACTGTCGGATTGCACTTAATATCCTTTATATGCCAGCGGCCTAAATTCGTGCCCTTTTCATCCTCAAGTTCATAGATAAGGGGCGAAATTTTCCTTGTAATTAAACAACGAATATATTTGGGTGACAATTTATATGAATAGAAACTAGCGGCGTTAGATTGAGTATAATTTTTTTTCCAAACCACGTCACCTTCATACAGTTCCACAGCACGACGGCGTAAATTGTACGTATGAGAATTTTTCTGATAAGCCTTAATTAACCGTTTCTTTATGTCATTATATAGGTCAGAAAACTTGTGTAACTTATTCACATAAGGTTCCCTATTATCAATTTTAAACTCGTTAGAGAAATTATTACCGTAGTAATCTCCCGACAAAGGTACGTACCGGCCAAAATTAATATAGGAAGGTGCTAAGTTAGTTACCTCATGTACTGCTGTACGGATAGCTTGACAGACTCTATGTATTTCTACATCCCATTTCCTCTGATTGTCGGTAATATAAGATTTCAAGGCGGTTTTGAGTACGCGATTTACCCTCTCCGTGGGGTTTACCTGGGGATGGTATAATGCATTAAACCATAATTTCTGAACATTGTACTGTTTAATTAAATTTTTAAATTCTTTTGATTTAAATTGAACTCCGTTATCGCACATAATTGTTTGCGGTACACCGAATACCAGGAAAATATGATTCTCAACCAAGTCGCAAATTTTTTTAGCGATGGCTTTACGCAAAGGAAAGCTAACAACGTATTTGGAAAACCAATCGCAGACAACTAGTATATATTGGTTTCCCTTTAGACTTTTTGGAAGCGGTCCCATAATATCAAGTGAAATAACTTGAAAAGGCACTGAAACATTTTTATAGCTACCCATAAGTCCGGCAGGGGCAGTGTTAGGTGATTTGTGTGACAAACAAATTGTGCAATTTCTGACATATTTAGCAATATCTTTTTTCATACGTGGCCAGTAGTATAACTGTGAGATTCTTTTATAAGTTTTATATATACCGAAATGTGCAGCAAGAGAATTGTCATGGTTTTCTTTCAACACATCATTACGCTTAGAAAGAGGTACTACTATTTTCCAAGAGGGCGTACCGTTATTTTCAGATCCAATTAATTTCAAGATTTTATTTTCTTCCATGCGCCATAAAGGATAATTTTTAGGATTTGACTTAATTCGTTCTATCATGGAATTGTACCAATCATCAAACTCATTCAAACCAAACGTTACTATGTTAATGTCATTTTTTATATCACGCGATAATACATCTGGGACAACATTCAATTTTCCCTTACGATGTTCTAACTTGAAGTCGAACTGTGCTAACTTAACTGACCAACGCGACAGTCTCCCGGTTGGATCTTTTAATCTGTTAAGCCACAATAGAGAATAATGGTCAGTGACAACCTGAAAGTGTGTACCCTCTACATAAGGTCGAAATTTTTCTATAGAAAATATAACGGCTAAGCATTCGCGTTCCGTGCACGTGTAGTTTCTCTCTGACTTTGTTAGAGAGCGACTGGCATAGGCAATGACTTTTTCTTCACCATCTATAGTCTGGGTAAGTACACCACCTAAACCGCGATCAGAGCTATCGCACTGAATCGTGAAAGATTTTGCGAAATCCGGCGGTACTAGAATTGGCGAAGATACTAACAGTTTTTTAATTAAGTTAAAAGATTTTTCAGCTTCTTCATTCCACACAATCCCTTGTCCTTTTTTACGCCCCTTTAAAAGGTCATTAAGAGGAGCCACCACATCTGCAAAACCTTTGATAAACCGTCTATACCATGATGAAATACCCAGGAAGCGTTTCACTTGAGTAGTAGTTGTAGGCCTAATAAATCGCTCAATAGCGTTTGTTTTTTCTGGGTCTGTTCGAAGACCATATTGATCTATTACGTAGCCCAAGTACTTAAGTTGAGGTTTGCAAAACTGGCATTTATCGAAACGGACAGTCAGGCCGGCAATTTTTAATGTTTCCAAAACTTGTTCCAACAAATTTAAATGTGACTCGGGGTCCGGACTAACTAATAATAAGTCGTCTAAGTAAGGGAAGACGCGACTAGTGTATTTAGGACCAAACAGCTTGTCCATGAGTCTCTGTTGAGCGAGTGCAGCATTTTTTAGCCCGAAAGGCATGACTTTAAAGTGAAAAAGACCGCGTCCACTTACGGGAAAGGCGGTGTACTCTTTAGAACGTTCGGCTAAGGGTATCTGCCAAAAAGCACTACGCAGATCAATAGACGAAATAAATTTGGCGTTATTTAGACTATCTAGTATTTGTCTAATTAAAGGCAGAGGATAGCTATCAGATTTTGTGACTGCATTGAGACGTCTACCGTCAAAACAAGCACGATATTCACCGTTAGATTTTTTCACTAAAAGCATAGGGGAAGAATAGTCACTTTTTGATGGTTCGATAATGTCAAGCTCGATCATGCGGTCAATTTCGGTATTTAAATGTTCTTGCATGGCGGGTGAAAGCTGGTACTGTTTTTGTTTGAATGGCTTAGTATCAGTTAGTTCAATATCAAATTCCATAAGAGATGTTCTTCCTAAAGGTCTATTGCTTAAATCTATAAATTGTTGTTTTATAGTTTCAAGCCTTTTATGTTGATCTGGTGTTAAACTATCAGTAGTACAAAGATGATTGATTGCACCAATATTAGGGATGTATTGTTTTGTTTTAAAATCTAATATCAGATTAAAAATTTCGCAGAAGTTTACCCCGAAAATAAATGGATTCGGAATTGAAGGAACAACGATAAATTCTACCTCTTTCATATCACTTTTATTCAAACTAATTGGTAGAGTGACTTTCCCAATGATCTCTTGTGATGCACCATCTGCAGTAGTAGCAATACCGAATGAGTTTTGGAAGTTTACGTTTAATCGTTTTAGAATTTGTAAACCATCGTTACCAATAACTGAGGAATTGGCACCCGAATCTATCATGGCTCTAATAGGAATTGTTTTTTATAAAGGCAGTGATATATGGCCTATTGTCATAAGGGCTGTATTCAAAAAGTGGAGAAATGGGTTTCTTAATCATCTTTTTATAGAATTTGCGAACAGTTCTTAACCAAGGAAGCCAATCCATTCGAATGTCAACATTTACTGTAGATTGCTTTCGGGCCCATTTGTTGACACAACAGGTCCGATAGTATCGTTTTTTTGATGCACACCTGGTACACGTTTTAGTTGTAAAATTTGGCAAGCCACATTTAAAACAAAATTTCTTTCGTGGTTCTCGGCACACAGGAAATTTATGGTCAAAAGCTCCGCAATTAAAACACTTAGGTACATAAGTTTTGTTAAAATTGGATTTATATTAGCCTGAGCCTCTATATTATAAACGTGACGCTTATTAGTTGCACCTTTATAAGCAAGGTCTGCTTCAAAAGCATGAGAAGTAAGAGAGGGATTTTTGAAGCGACTGCCTTGATAAACGGCATCTTCGATAGCTTTACAGGCAATTGTTAAGGTTTTGACATCAGAAAATTTTAATAGAGCGAGTTGTTTTTGATAATCAGGTCGAAGATTTCTCCTGATTTGTTCTATTTTTACGCTTTCGGTTGGATAAAATGGCAACCGACTAAACAGACCTTCCATGATGGATATAAATATTACGACCTTTTCGTCAGGGCCTTGTGTTCTGTTACGAATTTCGTCCCACAAAGAGTTTAAATAATCTGGTGGTAAGAAATCAGATTTAAGTTTTAATACTAGATCATCCCAACTATACAAAGAATTCTTATTGGCTCGATACCAAATAAGGGCATCTCCCGTAAATAATTCTACAGACGATCTAAATAATTGGACCTTAGATATATTTCTCGCTGTGCTTATTTCTACAATCCTATCCAAAACTGTCCTAGGTTTTCACCTTTTCCATCAAAAGTTATTCGCCAAGAGGATAAGTATTGTCTAGAAAATTGATGATTACACGATTCTTGTAAAATTAATGGTTGAGGTTGGCATTGATTGGAAATACTTTCCGTTGGTACCTTTCTGGTTGGGTGATTTTGATTATTGGGATTAGGATCATAATTTATTGCAAATGGTGACAAATGACTTGTCTCAAAATTTGGCTTACTAAGAGATAATTTCTCAATACCATAAGGCAGATGGTAATCAACATCTAATAAATTTGGTGTTTTCAAACTTACTGGAGGTGGATTGATTTCAAGAGGTAATTGAGAATTAATAGGAGTGACTGAAATCGGCTAGTAGAAGTTGGGAGATAGGATTGTTCAAGATTTAAATCATCGATTCTATTAGCAAAATTTGAATTAGAAGTCGTATTAATGATTTGTGCGTAAGACACATTCAAACTTTCTATTACATCCTTTAAATTGTGATTGTTATTATTTAAATTAGAAATAGACTTTTCCTCTTGATCTAGTTCTCTCAAATTCTCTGGTTCTAAATCTATGAGACTAATTTCTTTTTATTTACAACGAATGAATAATGCTCATTTAAAGTACGAAAAGCGCTCTCAATAGTGGACGAAACAGCAGTCTTAAATTTTTAATTTCCTCATTAACTGAAGGAATAAATTCAATTCGACCGTTTAAATGTGTCAGTCGAGATGAAATTTTATTATATTCATTACACGCATTAGTTTTATCAAAATTTAGTATTTTTGTACTAAATCATTTAGTTTAGATTGGCATATATTTATTTCTGAATATGGATCAATACTAGATAAATTGAATTCTGAGTTTCTCGCAAGAATTTCTCTTAATTTTTTTCGTTTTACATCGACTGTGGTTAATAAGTAGCAACCACGTATTCTTAACTCATAATCAAGTTCATCACTAAGAAGGCGGTCGACATTCATATTTATAACTTTAATCAAATGAAGCGAATTCAGAAATCAACACTAATTTTAAATAACTTTCTTTGAAATTGTAAAACATAAATAAACAAATAATATACCACAATTCGTAGCAGTATATAAATATAAAGTTACATTCAATTATCAATACTTTCCCAATGCTAATTTTAAATTAATAGGTACAATTTAAATAATACATTCATATAAAATTCAAAATGTTTAGCGATTGGTAATGGAAATGTTTATGTTGGTATCACTCATACTTTCGATGCCCACATTATACTTGTTTTACATGCTTATCTAAATAATGAAACTAACCTTACTATTAAATTATGTTATTATTAAAATTAATTAAGAAAATGATGTTTAAGATAATAAATAATGTAGATAAGTAAGTAAATACTATGCATTAAATTACTTTACTAAATTTTCAGGTCGGGTCCCACGTTAGTAGGCGTCAAATATTTATAACCTTTGGTTTTGAAAAACAACTGGTAAGCAATGAGGTACTTGATTTTCAGCCTTCATTTCGGTTCGTGTTAATACTGAGATTTGAACTCCCTTTTTTTTTTATTGTATGGCAATGGTACATACTATCAAGTTGGACTGATACCCCATTCGCTCGGCTTTACACCGGAGAACATGAGAAGTGTGAAGGGCGCCAAGGCTTTAGCAAGATGTAATGGGTGTATGTTGTAATTAGCCTTATCCGTGACAATAATAATATGAACCACTAATAAATGAAAACTATGAAGGTGGCTTAGTGATTTAATGATTAAATGAAACTATTACAAACTACATATCAACATTAAATACAAATGTTATTAATTTAATTGTAGGAAAAAATGCATGAGTGAGGTATGACGAGATGGTTATGTGAGTGTAACCGGAGATCTCTCACAGTAGTCGGTATTGATAATTTTATAATATGTAAATTGTGTATGTATGATGGTGATGAAATGAAATATCTGACCTTACATAGGCAACTCCTTGTTTTTATCCTTTTATTTATTTTTAGGACTTGAGATGTTAAACAACCCTGTTTTTTTATGTGGCCAAGTTGGACCGTTAATGGAACTTGTTGCAGTGCTATTGCCAGTTTGTTCTGAAGACAAATCCTTTTATTTAATGAATGTTGCTTCATATAAAAAAAAAACCCTAAAAATTGTTAAAATTTACCAATTAAACTCTTGGCTTACTTTCAGTCTTACTTACCAATTGTTGATTGGGTTTTTAAAGATTAAATTTATGAATACAATAAATTTAGTTAAATTTGCGTTCGCATGGCATAATAATCTGAAATATCAAGAATTCGCATAGTCTTACATATGTTCAAAAAATATTTACTTACTTGACATTATTGTTTTGTTCTTAAACAAAATCGTATGTATTAATTATATATTAATGCTTGATTAATTAAAAAATTTTAGAAATCCAAAATTATGTGTACCTATTTTATTGGCAATGTCAAGGTTGTTCTCAATTCTTCTTATCAGAACTGCTTTAGTTATATTTTAGTTTACCTTGAATTTATTAAAATTTAAACACTGTTTTGAGCGGCCTTTTGAATTTTATATTATGCAAAAGTACCGTTACATTGTATCCTCTCGTCTCGTGTGATTAATAACGAAACGGGTTTCCTCTGGCTTAAAACCGTTATTTTATGAGATTTGCTAGCTACAAGCCGTACTTTGAGCCGTTATTTTATGAGATTTGTTAGCTACAAGTCGTAAATTCTGTTAAGGATACAATAAGGTTTTATTCTCTTCGAAAAACGTGGTGAATGCAATACTGCGTTTCGAAAATCTGATTATTAGACGTTTCTTAATTCGCATTCAATTTCCAATGTTAGCTTTGCATAAGGATGGCTTAGTCAAGAGCATGAGGTGATGAAGTCCGATGGTTAATTAAACCTTTCTATAAGTATTTTTCGCTGGTAAAAGTTACACTGCTTCAAATTTGGAGTGGGTTTTCCTTTAATGCAAACGAAAATAGTAGTATGTGTGGGTAGGAATCGTAGAAGGCTAGTTTGTTTAGAATGAAATTTGACAGTTACGATAAAGTACTGTTCGTTTACTTAACAACTTTGGAGACGTACACTGACAAAATTCTAAATTTAATATAGAGGTCTGATGCGAATTTTTTGTCATCTTATACGTTAAGTACATTACGTTACATGTAAGTACTCCGACATTCTAACCGAAAGAGTTGCTTTGTTTTAGAATTCGGTAATTAGGAAAATATATTTCGCTGTTACCAAATATATACCAAAGGCATGAAAACTATGTAACCCACATTTTAAATGCTAGTATACAATACAGTTTGTTACACCTTTTTCCAAATATAAACATTAGTACAGCTTTACTCACACAGGTTCTGAATTGATTACCATTCTATGAACATTCAATACAAAATTCCAATGATTCAAGCACAGTCCATATGAAAACAGGTAATAAATTTAATTTCTGAGATTTTTACAAACAACGTTTTGCTTATCGTGTACGCATATACAAAACAATGCAAACTAGTGCATTTCTTCACGCATAATGTATTGATCTAAAGTGCTTTAGTAATATCTAGTAACATTAGTATATCTAGTCAAACTTAACCACATAATTAAATAATATAACGGTATAGCTTTAACTCCGCTTTAACTGGTAATAGGATATTAACGTTAAACACTCACTCGTGTCGATTCAAATTCTCGATAATGTTATATCTAATTTAATTATCCATTTACACCACAGCACGTTACAAATCCGACAAACCACTCATATCAATGTAATGTCATGATATTAACGCGTATGAAATGATAAATTGAGGTTCTTTGAATCCATTAATAATCAGTTTGAAGCATATTCGCCATAAAATGTTTTCAAACAGCTTGTTGATGTAACACAGATTTGACTATAATAAATAAGCACTGTTAACGTTGCAAAATTAAGAACGACCTATAATTTCTTTTGGGTAATATTTTTTCGAAACGTTATTGCTTTCCCTTATTTCAGTGCTTTACATAACATTTACTGCAGAAGTAATAAAAACAACTCTCAAATTTCTTCTTTTACACTTCCTACACAGCTCTACGGTATGTTAAAGTTTCATTAAAAATTAGCAAGAGTACGAAGATTGTGGCCTTCCATATCCTATTTACACATTGTAATCTAGAAATAAAGTCTTTCTTATGAATACAATCAGTCTTGAATGTTCTGAAAAATCCGAAAATTAAATCTATTTTACACCAGCACTCTCTAAAGAAAATTACCGTACCTTAACTTACATTATCAGTGACAGTTATCAATTTCAAATTTATTTCTAAGGCAACAAAAAAGTGCTTAAACCGTTATAACTAATAACCAAAAATTGCAACAAAACCAATGAATGACTGTAACCATTGTATATTTCTAGAAACATAGCCATGAAACGTGTCATTTTTTTTCTGGTGTTACCTTGTCTTAGTTGACATTTGCATACCCGAAATAAAAAATTTGATTCAGCTGACTTGAAAAATTTCCGACCCTAAATAGGAAACGGTGGTAAATTATTTAAAAACTGATAAAGGA
>JARFJB010002090.1:1052500-1187500 GCA_036346205.1 Vesta saturnalis
ATCCTGCCCTTCCTGTGTCTGTAACATTATACTTTCCCGTACCCAGACAATCCTAACCAGCAACTAGTATCCTGACCAGCACCCGATATTTAATCCTGATCAGAATCCTGTCCAGCATCCTATATCACTTTATCCCGCACATATATTACTATCCTGCCACGCATTTACTCATCTATGCACACGTTTAGGCAAAAAAATCTGGGTCACCAGCCCTGAACAAAGTGCCTAAACGTGACAAAGGTACGAAGTACTTAGTTTTCGGAGGTGCTGCCCGTAAAGATAGCTATTTCAATGTCAATAACCGTCCCTTTCCATACAATACTCGTGCACAAAATAGAAAATCTAGGTCATTTATGCTATCGTCATGGTGGTGAATCGTCCCGAGACGAGCACGAAATGATAAGCTAGAAGTAGTACTTAATTAAACGGAGGTTAAACCCCGACTAGTTAACTACTTCTACTACTGGTACACCTACCCTTAATACTCGAGTGCACTCTCATCTACTAAGGTAGACACATATTAAATATTCTGTAATGATTTTTTATATAACTGTATCCACACGCGTCAGACTTATGGTATTCTTGCATGTCCTAATGCCGATTTACATTAGTACACGTTTGTCTTCGAAGATTATAGTATTGTGAGTCGAGAGCCTGTTGTCTACGGTGGTAGACACGCGTGTATTTATGTTACAATATTATCAGTTCACACAGTTATACTTTTTCTGTGTTTATAGGTTTGCTGGTAAGATGAATTATAACTTATTATTATATATTGATTACCTGTACATTTTTTTAATGCTAATAAATTATTTAGGTTTATTTAAGAAGAAGATCACAATAATTGGCACATTAAGAAAAAATAAGAGGAAGATTCCGGCACAATTTTTATGCACAAATAGATAAATATATGGTTCATTGTTTGGATTTCACAATGGAATGTGTGCTTTGGTGTCTTACGTGCCAAAACTAAAAAAAATAGTATTAGTCGTTTCTACAATGCATCAAGACAAAAAAATTGATCAGGATACAGGCAGTGCGAAAAAGCCAGAAATGATAACCGACTACAATGAAACAAAGTTTGGAGTTGACATCGTAGATAAAATGTGTGGCGAATATGATGTTAGTCGTAATTCAAGACGTTGGCCAGTAACCATTTTTTATAATTTACTCAATATATCATGAATTAATGGTTGGTGTATATATAAATACAATAATCCTGATAAAAAATTTCAAGATGTAGTTATTTGCAAAAACCGTTGCTTTTGGATTTATTACACCTACCCTAAGGAAGAGATTAGAAAGTGAGAATACACCGGTTGCTATAAAAGAACAAATAAAAAAACTACTCAACTTTGATGAAGCAACAGTTTCGACAGTTTCCAATGAGAATCAAACTGTTGGAAAATGGTACCTTTGTGGAGTAAAGAAGCGTAAAAGTACACGCAGAAAATGCTTAAATTGTAGGAAATGGACATGCGTTGGACATTTAAAAGATGTCTTGATACAGTGGCGGCTCTTTAATGGAGCAAGTGAGCAGCGGTCTATAACGTATTAGAATCTCACTTAAAAACTACATACATGTTTATGGCGAAATTGATACATACATAATTATACAGAAAGTATTGACCGCATAACAATAATAATTATGCATTTCTTTTATACGAGGATAATAACAATGGAAACTAAAAAAACCGATAACCTACCTATTTATAAATGAAAATGTATTTGAAATTTTAAAGAAACGATCGTTAGGTACTAAAATGGCTCTAAATGTTTTATTATCTTTTTTATTAAAAACTTTATATTCAATTATTCACATAAAGCACATTACTTAACTTAGTACCACATCAAACACTAAAAATCAAAATAACTCGGAAACGCACAGGAATTTCGAAACAGAAGAAGGTACATTATTTTTGTTAAACTGTATGTAGATAATGAAAATAACAGTTTTTTTAAAATAGTCATTGGCGTAGAAGTTCTGTTTATGAAAGGGGTTGAGCACCCCCTCCACTCCGCCACTGTGCAAGTTTGTAAACATTCTTATCGCTTGTTTTATGCCCCTTAATTAATAGACATTATCCCCCCAACATGAAAAAATCTAAGCATTCGTTTATGAGTTATAATGAAAATTTGAGAAAAAAAATTATATTCAACACCCTGTATCTCGGAAACGAAGCCTTCTACGACATATGTTTATAGAAACTTTTCTTTTTAGAAACATGTGTTCTATCTCCTGTTAAAGTTTGTCTACAAAAAACTGACTCACCCTGTATGTTTGCAATTAACAATCGGAACCAACTACAATAAATGTTCCATGAGTTAAGGTGATGACATTATTAACGGGAGGGGGAAATCCATCCAGTGATGCTGTGACATCACAGAAAAGCTAGCCTCCTTTTGTGTCATTGAGATTTTTTTTTATTTTGAACTTTCTTGGTGGCGGATTCTGTTGTAGGTTGGATGCAAGAACGTTTCTTCTTCTATACCTCTTCTACTGTTGTTATATCTAGATCAGTATGCAGTGTCAAGTTGCTGACATACCACGGAGCATTTGCAAGCATTCTTAGGGTTCTGCACTGAGCACCTTGAATGATGTTAACATTGGACGTGCAGGAGCAACCCCAAAGCTCAATGTCATAGGTCCATATGGGCTTTCTTAAGTTCTTTATAGAGCAGGATTTTGTTTTTAAGGGAGAGGCATGACTTTTTGCCCATCAACCAGCCCATCTACTTAATTTTCAGGCCAATTTATTTTTTCTTTTTCACTGTGAAGCTTTCACGTAAGTCGCCTGTCCAAATAAAGACCTAGATAGCCGGATTCGTTTGCTTGGGGGATAGGTATATTGTTCAGATATACTGCTGGGCATTCGGTGCGATTTAGCGTAAAGTTAACATGAGAGCTTTTTGTTTCATTTACTTTTATTGACCATTTATTGAGCCAGATCTATACGGTAAATAAACGGTTCTGTAGTTTTATGGATGAATGAGGATTTGCATGACTAGAGAGAAGGTCTGTGCCATCAGCAAAGATGCCTGCGTACGTATCTGTTGTAGTAATATATATATATATATATATATATATATATATATATATATATATATATATATATATATATATATATATATATATATATATATATATATATATATATATATATATATATATATATATATATAGAGGCTCAAGTAGGTACTCAGAGTTTATCGGTCGGAAGTCAGAATAGTGAGGCCATATTTTATTTGAAAATAACGATCTGTCAGGTACGATCTGAATAAAGGGTAGTACTCACTTGGCAATAGATTTTTGATCTTGTGTAAAAGACCAACATGCCATACCTTATAAAAAGCTTGCTTGTTATCTATAAATACTGCAGGACAATAGGATTTATATTCAAGAGATGTGTTGATAATGTTTATAGCACTATGGCATTGTTGTAAAGTAGAGTGGTAGCTTCTGAATCCAAACTAGTGATCTAGTACACCGTTTTCCAATATGTCGTTATTATATAGTCTTTTTATTATAAGCTTTTCTAAGAGTTTGGACAATAGGGGAAATACACGTATTGGCCTATAAGATGCAACATATTCAGTAGGTTTGCTAGGTTTTAATATTGAAATTATTTGTGCACATTTTAGCGATAATGACCAGTATTGAAAACCTAAGAATTCTGTAGATTTCATAGAAACAGTATGCTGCTTTTCGGTAATTCAGAAAGAACCTTCGCCGTGGTTAAGTCATATCTAGGGGCTTTCTTATTATTAAGATTCCATATTTCATCAAGCACCTCTGTATAGGTGAATACTTTGGAGGGTACTGACATTTGCATGCCTAGAGGAAGACTCATATCTCACATCGGAATAAGGACTGAATAATTTAACAAAATGCTGGGAGAATAGAGCAGCTTTTCTTTGTCTGTTCTAGCCCACTCATTGTTTGGTTTTCTTAACGGTGGATTTCTAACCTGCGGTCTTTTATTAGCTTTTTTCCATGTTGTCTGCACGGGACAGTGAAATTAAGTAGTGTTGAAAAGTTTCTTGCTTTAACAATTTCAGTTTGTTGTTTATGGTGTTGGCTAGTCTATTACAGATCATTTTATCTGCAAGATTGCGCGTCCTGCTCCATTTCGATCTTGACCGTCTCTTCTGTAATATGAGATAAGTTATTGATTGGGAATATTTCGATCTTCACATAACGCATTTTTAACCTTAGGTGTTGAATGTCATGGCGCATATTGTACAGTTCAATAAACTGGTCTGTGGCCTCAATTTCATGGGGGCATGTAGACTAATATTGGTTTGTAAGTTTTTTGCAGAAGACTTTTGTATGCTTCCCAATCTGATTTGCTGTTGTATAGTGAAGTACCGTAGTGCTTATTGTAGCGATAACTAGTGTGTGGTCAGATGATAAGTCAACGCTACTAAGTTCGTGCAGTTGGAAGGAATACCGTGCGTGACAAAGAAGCCCGTAGATCAGGTATTTTATTTAGATCCATGTGCCAATATCTAGGCTCCCTACTAGATAGATAGCCATAATTTTTTTTTCTCGTATAAGACTGTATAAAGATCGGCCCCTCGTAGTAATTAATCGTGAACCTCAATATATACGTTTGCAGTTGTAATCTCCGCCACATAAAATTGCTGCCACGAGACTAGAAGAGTGGTTTAAGGTTTTATTTCGTAATTTTATGCCTAGGTGGCAGTAAACAACTAATATTACAATTGAATTTGCTTGTTGCTTACAGAAATTGTTCTTCGCATTTTTCTAATTCATGATGAGCAATTGAGGTCCTTATTGAATAGCTGTTCATCCGTGCGCAGTACTGCCAGGGTACTCTGTATAATAACAAATATAATAAGTATCCTAAGAAAGGACCTATCGATAAAATATGCCTCGGTCATTAGAAATATATCTGTATTGTTTAGTTTTAAAAATATCTCGATTTCATGTATAATTGACAGGATGTCGTTAGCATTCCCTACGGATATATGCAAAGATTTGGCCATTACGGAACAAGTTTGCTTATGACTGTGGACAACATGTTTATTACCATGTTATTTTATTGCATTAATGAGTAAACATGAACTCTTCAAGGAATCTTTGTAGTGTTACGTCCTGAGTTTGTGCTTGCTATATCTCCCTGTATGGCCTGATTATGTATGTGCATTATGTGGTGCGTGTACTGTTATTTTGTTTTAGTGTGGATATTATTGGCAAGCACTTCAGTTTGTCGAACGATTCTGAGAAGGTATATTTGATTCTAACTTACTTTGTGGATTTCTGTGTACAGTTGTAATACCTCCTTCGTCGTACTTTTATATTGCCCTCAGTTTTTTGGTCAGGTCGTGAATACAGTGGAACGCCTCTAATCCGCCCCCGAGTGATCCGTCGCCCGGTTAATCCGACCGTGCCGACTTGTCGATTACTCACCACCCGTCAGGCGCCACGTGCCATTGTTTACAGTTTGTAAATAACCGCTTGCCCGCTTCAGTGCTGTGTCATCTCTCGTGTTGCTTTCGTCGATGTGCGTGTTTTTGTACTGTGCTGTGCAGTTTTACGCTTTGTTGGTTTTAAAACACTGTTCTTCATTGTTCGCTTTGTTCCTCATTTGCTAAATGTATGTAGATATGCACATAGTATTACTTGCTCGATTCAGTGTGTACAGTTGTTTGTTTTAATCATGTTAGGAGGCAAAAGTAAACACGTAACTCTATCACTAAATGAAAAATTAGCAGTGCTACAAGGGGGGATCACTCCAAAAAATTGCAAAGGAGCTCATTGTAGACGTTACGACAGTTAAGGATTGGAGAAAAAATCGGAAAGTCATTGAATCATACATTTGTACGATTGATGTTGAAAACGCTCTTAAGAATCGAAAAACACTAAAAAGGCCTAAACTTGAACTGCTTGATAACGCTTTGTGGATGTGGTTCTGTCAATAAAGAAGGAAAGGAACCCCGACATCAGGGCCAATTTCAAAAGAAAAGGCAATAGTTTTGTACAAAAACTGGAAGCCGGAAGTGAGTTCGCAGCTAGTGAGGGCTGGATTGATTGCTGGAAAATCCGCCATGACGTCCGGCTTGTTTCAATTTATGGTGAAAAGCTATCTACTGATGCTGAGGCTGCTAGGGAGTTTTATGTTCTCAAGAAATTGTTGAAGAAAATGAGCTGTTACCTTGTCAAGTTTATAACACCGAGGAGACAGGGCTAAACTTTAAAATGTTGCCAACCAAAAAGCTCGTACCTTCAAATGAATCCGTGGCAGGAACGAAACTTATGAAAGATAGGATAACAGTATCTTCTTGTAGCAACGCAGATGGTACGCACAAGCTTCCCATGTTTGTTATTGGCAAATCCAAGGAACCTAGGGCATTCAAAAACATAAACCCATTTTCCTTGCCGGTTTATTACCGCAATCAAAAATCTGCTTGGATGGACTATTACCTTTTCAAACCTTGGTATTTGGATCAGTGTATCCCATCGGTCGAAAAAGACTTGAAACAAAAAGCTGCCTGTTCGTGCTCTACTGCTGTTGGATAACGCACCATCACATGCATCTGAGGAAGATTTAGTGATAGGGGACATAAAAGCTCTCTTTTTGCTTCCATATGTGACTTCACTCATCCAACCAATGGATCAAGGAGTGATCGAATGGTTAAAAAGGCGATATCGCAGAAAGTACATCAGCTCAATCTTAGAAAAATCTGAAGAAGGTTGTAACTTATTTGAGGCTATGAATATCAAAGATCCTATCTACACAATTGCTGCGTAATGAGATGAACTGAAACCTGACACACTGCGGAAATCATGGCGTAAACTTTGGTCAGGAGTTATGACTGAAAATGACAAGACCGAAGACGAGCAAAATAACGACACACAGAAAACCGTTAAAGATCTACAAACTCGAGAGCCGAACGTTCCTGCCAATAAAGTTGAAAAGTGGATTACCGAATGTGACAAAGGCTGTGAAACCTATGAAGAGTTCAGTGACGATCAGATTATTTCCGCTGTTATGGGAAACGATGGGGAGGAAGCTGTGAACGAGGACTCGAAAGGTGAAGAAGACGAACCCCCTATCCGGATTTCTCACACCGATGCCAAGAACACCTTCGTCATCACCCTTCAGTACATCGAGCAGAACCTAACCTCAATCCCAATGGACATTTTGTGGATCAATAAATGGAGGGACACTGCAGCTAAGTCTAGAATTTCATCTGCTAAACAAAAATCTATATCTGACTTTTCTCTAAGTAATCTGTTTTTACTGTAAAAACAATGCGTATAGACTTTTTTAAAGTTCGTACTATCTATCGGTTATTTCACTGTAAAAAATGTCTCTTTATGTACATACATATATGATAGTACTGTATGTAATAAATACATATTGACTTTTTTTCGGATAATCCGACCTTTTTTGCGTTCCGACCATGCCCCAGTCCCGAAGGTGACGGATTACAGAGGTTCTACTGTACCTGAAGAATTTGTCGTAGCCGGTTATAATAAATTTATTGGCTTATAATAATGTGAAATAAAACACACTCTAAACAGGAAATAATAAAATAAACAAACTAAACTAAATATTGAAATAAATAAATTCATAGCTAATAAATTGATTGTGGCGATCCCTGTATTGGAATACTACAGGATGCCGCTAGCTGGTAAACTACATGCATTAGGATCCCCTCTATGGATACTTCTGTAAAATAGATAATTAAACAGTTGTTTAGTAATGTGTGTAATTGTCATTACTAAAACGGTTAATTAAATAATGAATAGGTGCTCTAAGTGTAAGTACATGTGCGTGATCTGGAGTCAGGCTTACAAAGAGATTATTTACAGGTGAGTGAGGTATTTACATTTCTGATTATGTGTGAACGTTAGTGTGTCATAATCAACTGTCGGTATTAATTGTTTATTTCAATTTAATGAATTGAACTGAGGATGATACTGGAATTATTAACAGGTGATAATTATTATTACATTGATTATGAATAAAATCATAACTGGAAATAGGGGTTTTATATACAGGTCAGGCTTTCTTTATATATATATATATATATATATATATATATATATATATATATATATATATATATATATATATATATATACAGTGTACTTAGTGTATGTACTTATTTTAAGGTGATTCCTGAGGCGATTTCGAGCCGGAAAGTTCATATGAATATATGTCCTCAGAAGCTTCGTTATCGATCTACAGGCTGTTGAAGTTGAGTTTTTTCGGTTTTTTCCAAATTTTTCTAAAACCCTTCTAGATATTACATTGAAATTTTACATATTGTATAAGGGCATGAAGGCCCTTATTTCAACTGAAAAGTTCATTTTTAATTTAACCAGTGGCGTAGATACAGCTGGGTCAATACATAAATTCCACAAAAAAAATGTGTTACGCCACTGTTTTATATGACGCGTTTACACGATAATCATCAGAAATCAATTCTGAACAAAAAAGGTCTCCATACATTTTCACGTAAAACTCACCGTTTAGGAAAAATAATTAAAAAGTGTCGTGTCGTTATAACGTACTAACAGAAACTATTTACAAAAACTGAACAATAAAAGGAAAAACTTTTGTGCAGTCATTCATAAAAAATGCTGAAAATGTCCACCATCCGCTTCTATACAGGCTTCTGCTCTTCTCCTCATTGAACGAGCACTCTTTCAAAAATTCCCGGTGTGTTCTGTATGGTTGCACAGCCCTCAATTATTCTATTGCGTAAGTCTTCCAACGTCTGAACTGGTGTATTATAAACTAGAGTTTTAAGATGCCCCCAGAAATAAAAGTCTAAGCTGTTCAGACCAGGCGATCTCGGTGGCCAGAACTGAGGCCACTCACGACCTATCCATCGATTTGGGTAAACTGAATTCAAATATTCACGCACCAAAATGCTGAAGTGGGCAGGGGCACCGTCGTGCATGAACCACATGTGCTGACGTACTAGAAGAGGGACATTTTCTAGTAATTCAGGCAAATTATTTTGAAGAAACGCACGTAGGTATTGCCGTCAAGGCGCCTTGGAAGAAAGAATGGTCCAACTAAAAAATCTCCAATAATACCAACCCACACGTTGACTGAAAGTTGCTGCTGAAATTTTGTTTCTGCTATAGCATGAGGGTTCTCTTCGCTCCATAAATGAGCATTACGAAAATTTCCGATTGCTTCTCTGGAGAAATTTGCTTCATCCGTGAAGATAACTTGCCTGTCGAAATGAAGATTTTCTGCAACCTTCTGGAGAAACCACATGGAAAAATTCCTGCGTGCTGGAAAATCTCGTGGAGAGCTTGCATTCTTTGCAGATGATACGGATACAGCAAATATTCTCTCAAAATTTCCCATACAGTTTTGTGGCAAATATTCAACGCACTCCCAATCTTGCGTGTACTAGATCCTGGATTCTGTTCAATTTCATTGAGAACAGCCTCCTCTACTTCCGCCGTCCTCACTGTACGAGGTCGTCCCTCTCGGTTTCCATTTTGTAAACTGCCATATTGAGACAGTCGCAGATGGATGTTTGTGAATGTTGTACTATCGGGAACAGCACGGTTGGGAAATCTTTCTTGGTAAAGACGCCTGGCTTGTTTAGCATTGCCGTCAGCCAGACCATAGACGAAATGCATGTCGGTCATCTCCGAAATAGCATAATTGACCATTTCTCTTACTTTTATGAAGACAAAACACTTGGAAAACAACAAAAAGAACAAATTTTTAAACTAGTTATTGCCTGTCAAGAATAAGACTGACATGACAGGATTATTAGCGAAGTACACAGCGATGTTTCCTTATAAACGGACAGAGCTCACTTGTGTTTTCGTGACATATCTTTATCTTGTAAATAAACTGCACGTTATAACGACACGGCACTTTTTAATTATTTTTTCCTAAACGGTGAGTTTTACGTGAAAATCTATGGAGACCTTTTTTGTTCGGAATTGATTTCTGATGAATATCGTGTAAACGCGTCATATAAAACAGTAGCGTATCACATTTTTTTTGTGGAATTTATGTCATGACCTAGCTGTATCTACGCCACTGGTTAAATTAAAAATGAACTTTTCAGTTTAAATAAGGGCCTTCGTGCCCTTATACAATATTTAAAATTTCAATGTAATATCTAGAAGGGTTTTCGCAAAGTTTGAAAAAAACCGAAAAAACACAACAACTTCAACAGCCTGTAGATCGATAACGAATCTTCTGAGGACATACATCCATATGAACTTTCCGGCTCGAAATCGCCTCGGGAATCACCCCTTAAAATAAGTGCATACACTTAAGTAACACCCTGTATATATATATATATATATATATATATATATATATATATATATATATATATATATATTATACAAGTTGTTATGATTAAACCGGTAATTAGGCCAGTTGTCTGGAATGCTGCTAGTAGGGCAATTATATACACATTGACTGGGCATTCTGAGTGGTACGTGGGGAACTCTAATAGCGTCTTGGGGGCTGAATTGTCGGCAAAGCTTACAGGGTTTTATGATTAGGTGTACCAGTAGAAGAAGTACTTAGCTAGTCGGGGCCTAACCTCCGTTTAATTAAGTACTTCTTCTAGCTTATCATTTGGTGCTCGTCTCGGGGTGAAACACCACCATGACGATAGCATAAATGACGTAGATTTTCCATTTTGTACACGAGTATTATGTAGAAAAGGATTATTATTGGCGTTGAAATGGCCAGCTTTACGGGCAGCACCTCCGAAAAACTAAGTACTTCGTACCTTTGTCACGTTTAAGCACCTTGCTCGGGGCTGATGACCTCCCAGAATGTTTTGCCTATACTTGTACATAGATGACAGGATAATAATGTAAGTGCGGGATAAAGTGATACAGGCTGCTGGACAGGATTCTGATCAGACTGAATTATCGGGTACAGGTCAGGATACTAGTCGCTGGTTAGGATTGCCTGGGTGCGGGAAAGTATAATGTTACAGACACAGGAAGGGCAGGATGCGAAGGAGAATGAATAATGTTTGGGATGATTGAATAATGAATCTCTAATCCTGAATGTGTGTGCTAGGGATCTGGTATTTATAGGTAAATGGGATGGAGGGGAAAAGGAGTGGACAACTGATAACATTTATTAATAATGATAGAGCAGCTGTGGAAGAAATTTGGAAATAAGTTTTGATAGGAAGATTTGTAGTAAGGGTTTTCAGGATTATTACACTGTGCAGCCTCGATAATATGCCGGAGTGCACTTTGCAGCGGATTCCGTTGTCTTCTTGGAAATTCTGGTATCGCGAAAACCTCCGCATTTTACGCATATGAGCAGGTGATGACAGTAGGCTTTGGTGTGGTTGAACTGTTGACACCTCATGCCTGTACAATTGTTGTATTTCTATGTGGTGGTTCAACTTTCATAATTTTTTCGTAGAAGCTTAAGACTGTGTTATTGTCCGCAGGTTCAAATCTACGAAGAATATTGATAAAGGTGTTTTTTCTATTCTGTACTTAATGTTTATTATGGTTCTCACTTTGAAACGATTCAGCATTTCGTTTGTGGATACGGAGTGATGTAAATTGCGGTTGACAATCCGATATGTTTCATCTTCTTTCGTCTGGTATGTGTGCTATATTACTTCAGAGTCTTTCGTAAACGTGATCTGTTCACGATATGTGTCAAGAGTATTAGCAGATATCTTAGCTACATTATCGGCCAATCTTTTGTTGTGAATTGTTATTTCCGCAACAGTTGCTAACGCGTTTGTCATTTTATTGTAGTCATTGCCACCTTGACAAATGTACAAGTATTGGTAGTGGTTTAGGCATCTTAATTTGTTGTGTATTCGTTGTATTAACGGCATCATTATCTTCATTAGCACTAGAGAGGGCAGAGTATCTGTAATCTTGTCTAACATATTGTGTATTATTGAGAGTTGGCTGTTTTAATGCTCTTTTTCTTTTTCAGATTTGAACGCATTTCTATTCACTATTTTGGGTTGTAGAAGAAGATTCAATGTCATTTTCGAGGTCGGACATATTCATGATATTTATTGAGTAATCGTTAGATATATTATTTATTTGCACTGGTACATAAGGTGCTTGCATTGTTTATTGAGTTATTGCGTTTGGGATTTGTGTGATAGCTACATATTGTTGGCATCGATAAGAGGAGATGGTATTACCTAGCTATATATTGATGTGGTTAGATAGCTGCGACAACTGTTGAGATAATTGTATTGGCTGTTGCTAATAATTGCTGATGTCCAAAGCCATGTGGACAATTTGAGAATTGGCTACAGATAATATGTGAAGTAAAGGTATATTTCTGTGTATTGACAATAACGTGTTGTTGACATTAAGGTCAGCGATAGCCGCGTTGCAATCACTTGTCACTACATATGAATATGATAAAAATGTACAACTAAACCATTAAAACACTCTCAACGTGTTTAAGGGCACGACGAATGCAAACACGTATATGAAATTTGAATGGAAATCGCCTTTTAAGTTATTCAGAAATCGTGCCCGAACGATATTGCAACCAGTTGACGATATCTTGGATGATTTACCGATGGTTTTCATTATTGATTGCTTCTTTCAATACCATATATTGGAGGGTATCTGAAATATTTTGCTCATTTTGGTCGTCGTCGGATTCGGGCATGAAGTCAAGATCTCGGAATGGAAATTTGTTGATCTGTCTTCTTCCACCGCTAATTCCATCTTCTTCAGCTCTAGCACGATTGAACGTTGTGCATTTACAGTCCGGGGATAGTATAACACTAACACCTTGTAATTCTATCGCTCAATTTTTGAAAAAAATGAAGTAAACAATGAATCAAAGTTATCATACATGAAGAAAAAATGCCAATAAATAACACCATTTGATGGCTACAAAAACAATTATCAAATCATTTCCGATGCTGTCAACTGGGTGTAGTATTGTGGACTATAAAAGATATTGCTCTTTACATATTCTTAGGGACCATAAAAAGATTTGCCAACCGATTTAACTCATATGACGGCGCTGTTTTTTCTGTTGGATGACAAAAGAACCAAAAAAGCATCCTCACATAGCTAAATGGACACCAACTAACGTCGACAAAGTAAAAAAGTTTTCGGATTCATTCTTTGGATGGCACTGGTTAGGCTTGGATCTTTGCCTCAGTATTGGGCAGTACAGGGCATTTATATTCCTCGGTCCATTACGTCCCGTAATAGATCCAAGTTGATGCTCAGTATGCTTTATTTTAACAACACTGAGACTGTTCAAACAGGAGACCGCTTAGCAACGAAACAGCCCTTGATTCGTATATTGCAAGTATCAACAGTTCCTGTATCCACATCACAATATTGTCATGGACGAAACCTTGGTACTATGAAAGAGTAGATTAGTTTTTCGACAATACACTCCAATAAGGCACACTGCTACGGTACAAAGTTGTTCAGATTATGTTCATCAGATTTATACGCTGGAACTGTAAGTATACTCAGAAAAATCTACACCGCAACGAACCGCACCGCACGGCACCACACCGCACCGCACCGCACCGCAACGCACCATACCGCACCCAACCGCAACGCACCGTAACGCACCGCACCGCACCATACTGCACCGCACCGCACCGCACCGCGTCGTACCGCACACACACACACACACACACACATATATATATATATATATATATATATATATATATATATATATATATATATATATATATACACTTGGCGAAACTTGGCCAAACGTTGTAGAATGAGCTATAAAGTCGCTTTAGCGATAGTGAAAAAAAGTCAATTTGTTTGTGACGAAAATTGTGTTCATTGAAGTAATAACATTCCATGTACGTCATTCACACAGTTGATGTTTAGTAAAGATCAAATTACTTTTTGTACTAGGACAAAAAAAGCTCGTAAAAAATGCTATTCAAATATGTAATAAAATATAGGGTGTCATTTAAAAAAAATGAGAAAAATAACATTGAGCAAAATGGACCACCAAGTATATCTAAAGAGTCTGCAATCTGAATGTGGAAGTTAAAACCAAACACATTGAAAAACGAATCCCAAAATTTCACTCCCATATCTTTCGAGATGGAGGAACAGGAGCCTACTTGATTGACTAATTTTTTTCATACAAATGTCGATAACCTAGGAACTGTTAGTCGTAGAACCATACTATGATCTGTTATAAGATTTTTCTTTAAATCAAAAGTATAGGCGTAATCTTCCACCCCCACATCGTTGCGACACTCTTTATAGTAATAACAATCATGTCAATGATGATAAAATACAGTTAAATTAAAATCTATTAAAAACCGTTACAATATATGGGTAAATTTGGGTTTCTTGTTAACCGATTTATTAAATTTTTGGTTTTAACAAAATACATCTATAATTAACATTATTGAAACGATTTGCTTCATTTATTACTGTATAGCTGTAATTGTTCAACTTATTACTAGATAAGCTTTTACGAGGTCAATCAGGAACAAGAATATTACTCATAAAGTTTGTAGTGCAATATAACTACATACAAATCCAGAGATAACTTGCAGGTTTCTGTTTAATATCACAACTACACTAACCACACAAAGTCGATGAGAAAATTCTATTAATTCGTTATACCTACTTAAGTGAATTTATTAATTATAAAAAATTTATACATTATTTTAATTAATTTTAGTTAGCAGTATGTACGAGGTGCTTAAACGCTGGACATTCTCCAATTGCAGGATTGTCTAATGCTCCCATGTCAATGTATGAGTACTCGATATCGTTTAATGCGATAGAACATAAAAGCGGTGTATCTATGTTCCATACATTATAAAATCAATTATCCTTCTTGGAATGTGGCGCAAAAATCATTTCGGGACAAAAGGATAATTATTGGGTGTATCATGCAAGTGATGAGGATAATGTATATCTATCTCCAACAAATACCCAATATCACCCACGTCATTAATTTGCAACGCCTCCAATTTATGTATTTCATCTTTAGTTAATCACGTAAACCCGTCGTAAAGTAAATATTGCCGCAAACTCCATCCATATAAGTTGGTTTCATCAAAATACTGAAAAAATAGTTTAGGACGGTTAGGATCAAAGTTTGGAACAAAGTCATTGTTAGCAGTGTTTCATATTTTCATCACGCATTTTATCGTGAAATTTATTATATCGACATAACATGTCATCGTCTGTTTTACTAAAGCTACCTACCTAGGGAAAATTGATCCTCGTCCTGATCATGTTAAAGTCGTTATAGTCACCAAATTATTTCCTTACCTCTACACATTGTCTGATAGATTCTCAGATAGGATACCTAAGGATGCAGCCTAGAATCTAGCCATCAACGAATCGTGAGGTAATGTGTTTCTTTTCCAGAAAACCACGACATTTTACAAATTCGTCGTAATATGCTTACCAAACGTTATATGCCTTAATTTCTTCCGTCAAATGTTTCATGAACATGTGAACATAATCACCTAAATTATACAAAAAAAAACGAATAAGTTTAGTTGTTTGCTAATTTAACAACAAACAGAATAAGCAGTGTAACTATATTTACCGTTGATGTGACAGTGATGTCTTACTTTGGGGTTAGTAAGATGTGAGATCACACGAAAAAGGTTTGTCACATATCATAATTTTGACTTATTCCTATATTTCCTTTTTTTCATTGGGTAGTGATAAGATTGTTTACAAATGCTCAATACATATCCGGTTCCTATCGCTCTCTATTCGTCTTATAAATTCATCCACCGCAGTTATCCATCTATAAATTTCTAGCTTGGATCAAGTATCGTTTTCACGGGGCTTAATGTAATACCAGAAATAATATGTATCGTGTTCACACGTTGTGGTTGTGAACGGTTACTTGGGGTCGGGTTACACCGTATCTACCGGTACTAACAAAGCTTCAAAACCTACGTATAACACGAACGGTAAATACATTTTCTATTGATAGTTTTGGTACGGAAGTACATATTCCGCTTAGAATTTCCTCGTCCTGTCTTTTCTTTCTATTATGCCAAATAATTTAGTGTGCACTAAATTATAGTCTCGTGCTACGTGACAAATTAATTGTTCCTGTGTTCTAAAGTAATAAAGATATGAATCACAGAAATATTTTGCCCCATTGCATTAGGATATTTAGTTGCTAAGTAAATAAGAGTATTTTTTTATTCAGGCACGATGCTGATTTTGTTTGGTTACTGACTAATGGCAATAAATTAACATGTACAGGCCGTTTAGCCGTCGTGTAGTATAGAGGACCTACAACTTTCATAACACGTTCACCATCACAATAAGTATCTTGTAGTCCACAAACATTGATTGAAATATTATTTTTGGCCTCGAAAGTAGATATGTTAGACAGGAAACTTTATACTATAGTTCTGACATCTGGATAAGAGGTCAGCCTCTGTATTGTCCCATTAGGTGTCACTAATGCGGACACAATAACCTAAGCAAACCAGAAATTGACATCGTTCTGAACGTTAAATATAGCATGTTTATTTCGGTTGGTACATTCATACATAAAGATCTCATGGTGAGGGAAAAATATTAACATGTTTAATTCTAAATATAAGAATTTCATCAGCAACTTACCTACAAACACATTACTACTAATTATATCATTCCCCATGGCCCTTGCTGATATCTAAAATTTCCATTATTATTTGAAAATAGTGTTCTAACACTTCCCAACAACTAAAATGGTACACTTTAAAACTATTTCAGTTCAGTACTCTCTACTGTTTAGGAAGTACAAACCATAGAACTCAACATGAAATATCAGTGGTAGACTTTTCTGCAACTGAGTTTTTATTAGTTCCAAAATATTTATTTAACGTCTACGATAAGCGTTCCCTCGTTAGTACGAGTATTGCTTGAAGATACTGAGTACGTAACAATGCGCTACTTTAACGCATTCCGAATTAATTCAACCCCAGTATTAACGAGTAGACTTGGAAAATTGTCCCCAAAAATGCATTAAAAAAGGTTTTTCAGTGGGAGAATACCTAAATTTAGCTGAATGATAATATTTCAAATTCTACAAGCAAGCACAATACTTAAACTTCTTCATTTGCCAATGATTAGTTGGCTCAGGTTAAAACCACTTTTTGGACTTCTTAATTTTGTTTCCATGTTGATATAATCACCCTAACACCAACGCCGGGGGCAGCTGATTTGTGACATAATCGTTATCGATTATTCAACGCAGCGTCCCTTTATTCCAGCTACTCCAACGCCTCAGGCTATCTTCGACCTTTTTCACAGCCTGAGATACGTAACATTTCCTTCACCTATGGACACTTTAGACGATACTACTGGAGTTGATCAACGCTGAAGTCATCACTATCTGTGACAAGGACAACGACGATGATGGTAATTGTTTCAGTGACATTTTATCTAGTGTTTAAGGCATTAGACTCGTTATGTGAAGTCAACGAATACCTCAATACTGATGTGTACGACACTGACGTTAAATCCTGCCTACAGTTACGATTCTGGAGATTACAAAATTGACGAATTGGGCCAACAACAAAAATTATGAGAAAAACTTGTCAACCTTTATAAGAAGTCATCGTTGCGGAGGACAACCTGTAACGGTACTTTTGCACATTAATACAAATTCAAAGATGCTGCTAAAACGGTGTTTAAATTTTAATAAATTCAAGGTAAAGCTAAATAAAACTAGACTAGCCCTGGTAAGAAAAAGTGATATCACCTTGACGTTGCCAATGATTGACACATAATTTTGCATTACTAAAAATTTTTAATTAATCAAGCATTAAAATATAATTAATGGGTACAGATTTGTTTGATAACAACACAATAATGACAAGTAAGTAAATATTATTTGAAAATACGTAAGACTATGCGAATTCCTGATATTTCAGATTATTATATCATGCGAACGCTCATTTAATACAAATTTATGGTATTCATAAGTTCAAGTTTAAAAACCCAATTAACAATTGGTAAATAAGACTGAAAAGTAAGCAAAGTGTTTAATTGGTAATGTTTAACATTTTTTAGGGTTTTTTAATCTATTATATGAAGGAGCAATCATGAAATAAATGAACTTGTCTTCAGATCTAACTGGCAATAGTGCAGCAATAAGTTCTATTAACGCTCCAACTTGGCAACATATTTAATGCGAACAGGGGTTGTTCATCATCTTCACAATCCTAAAAAAAAGGGTAGAAGCAAGAAGCTGCCTATGTAAGGTCAGATATTTAATTTCATCACTATCATACGTACACGATTTACATATTATAAAATGAGCCATACCTATCACTATAAGAGATATATGATATATATATATATATATATATATATATATATATATATATATATATATATATATATATATATATATATATATGTATATATGTATATATGTATATATGTATATATGTATATATGTATATATATATATATATATATATATATATATATATATATATATATATATATATATATATATATATATATATATATATATATATATATATAGTGTGTGTGTGTACTGCTGGTTTCTCGGGTGTTGATCCGCGTAGCCCTTCTGGGCTCCAAAATACGGTTTGCTGCAAAACGACGTTTCGGCAAAGTCTCATTTGCCATCCTCAGGTTGGTAACTATCTGCTCCTGCTTCGAGTTACTCGAACTGACCTAGCTACCTGTTGTGTGTGCTGCTGCTTATGTACCAATATGCTTTCACTCACTGCTTTCGCTGCTTGCACTACTTTTACTGCTTTCACTGCTTTTAATGCTTTCGCTGTTTTCACTGCTTTCTCTGATTTCACTGCTTTCACTGCTATCACTGCTTTCACTACTTTCACTGCTTTGACTGCTTTCACTGCATTCACTGCATTCACTGCTTTCACTGTTTTCACTACTTTTACTGCTTTCACTGCTTTTACTGCTTTCACTACTTTCACTGCTTTCACTGCTTTCACTGCTTTCAATGCTTTCACTGCTTTCACTGCTTTCACTGCTTTCACTGCTTTCACTGCTTTCACTGCTTTCACTGCTTTCACTGCTTTCACTGCTTTCACTGCTTTCACTGCTTTCACTGCTTTCACTGATTTCACTGCTTTCACTGCTTTCACTGCCTTAACTACCTTCACTGATTTCACTGCTTGCCTTCCTATTTTCGCATCTTCTTTTGTTGATTCTGTTTTAGGTGTTATGGATTTTAGTTGTCTAGGGATTAATGATGTTTTCCATATTGATGGTAGTCTCAGAGCATCGTCTCTTGTGTTGAGATTATGTGGGTGTTTCCCAATCTCTATGGATTCTCTGATAATTATAGCTGTAAAGTGCTCGATGCTTGCCAAAGTTTTTGCGCCCTCAAATTTAATTTTGTGTCCTGTTGTGGTTACATGTTGGGCCAAGGATGATGTCGCTTGAACTCTATTAACCGCGTTTTTGTGTTCTTCTACCCTTGCGCTGATTTTTCTGTTGGTCTGTCCAATATACGATATCCCGTTGCCTCCACATGGAATCTTGTACAATCCTTGACTCTCCAACGAGATCTTGTCCTTAGGATTTCTTAACATCGAATGAATTTTTCGGTACGTCGTGAAAGTTGTATCGATTTTACCCAGGCTCGCATTTTAAAACGGCTTTAAATAAAAATTTGAAATTTTGGTCGACGATTGGGTTGAGTAGTATGCATTTGTTAAGCAAAAAAGAAACAAATGACGATCACCTCCGGTGTCACCGAAAACGATTAAAATTTTGCTATCGTGTATGGGAACCCCAGTGTATTTGAATGCTACGAGAAATTGTAAACATTTTTTATCTAGCCTATCCTGTCCCTAAAATTAATAAGTTTTAACTTATGGATCTCTAAAGTTTAACATATTTTGACATTTATTTGAATTTTTCGAAAAAATAAAGAATAGCGGTACCACCAAAACAAATGGAGAAATTTATAGTTCAATCAAGGCACTCTAGGATGGCAGAATAAAAAAAGGTTTTCAAGAATCGATATTTTCGATATGACTATTTTAAAATTTCCATCGATTTTTGTGTGAAAACAGTGCAACTTACAATGATAAGACTTTAACTACCAACTCCTACTTTTTTATCCTCTATCCATTTATATCACCATTTGCTATTTTCAAACAACGGATACTTATTATTTTTTTGTTATACCTATGGGGCCATTAAATTAATAAAATACTCCTTTGGGTGTTATTAGAATAATCAAATCATATTAGCCATACCACAGGTTGCTAGTGTTTTTAAAAACAACTTAATTTTGATAGGTAACTTATTTATTACCTATGAATTTGATCAGATTGTTCAAGCTCTATCCTATTTTGATTCATTTGGATTTTGCAAAAGAAACGACGTATGATGAAGCGAAAACAAATGATTCAGATTATATTTCAGTCTCTGATATTTTAAGAATTTTTTTTTTGTTGGTTTACTTTATTACATAGATAGGTAGGTAGATATAACTAATAACAGAAGAAATTAAAAAAAACGAACGAATCTAATCATAATTAAGTTTTTTAAGAACACCTCCATCTTCTTGAATACAGGCCTCACACTTTTCTACAATTTTCTGTAAGTACATTATCTTTTTAGGGTATAGTAATATTATTAACAGTTATAATAATTCGGTTTCTTGGATCGTCTAGATTTTCAGGTGGAGTATAATAGATTTTTTCTTTGATATGACTCCAGAAGAAAAAATATAGGGGCATAAAATCTGAGGAACGGGCTGGCCATTTTACAGACCCATTGGTACTAAAACCTGCCATTTAAATACTTCACACAAATCGTAGAATTTTAAGACGGTGCGCCATCCTGTTGAAAATAAATATTTGGCATTGGGAAACAGGTAAATTATCTATAAAGTTATTAACTGTTGTTTCCAAAAAATTCAAATATACTTGCGATGCATAAGGCCTTCGTTAAAAAAAATTGACCCCACAATTCTCGTCCCTAAAACATATATTAACTCCGAAGCATTCTTGAAAGAATCCTTCCCTGAACAGATGTTGACTTTTATTCGCCCAATATCTCACATTGTTCCTGTTAAACATTTCCAGACTCTTGAATCGTCAGGAAAGCATAGCATGCTACTAAGGTTATTATTATGGTTATAACTCTCCATAAACCATCGGCAATATTTAACTCGTCTAGCAAAATCGTTAATACGCAAGGGTGATTTGGTATTTGTAGGATTTATACTTATGTTTCTTAAAACTTTCTAGCACTTTCTCTGCTAACTCCGATTTCATTTTCAATTTGACGAGTAGTATGTTGGGATTAACATTCACACAGCCAGAAGGTTTATTTCAGCTTCTTCGCTAATAACGAATTTTTCTTCATTTTCATTTTGGAGCACCGTTTTCAAATGTTGTACCAGCCACGGAAAATATGCGTAGCAGCGTTGGTTCCTATAGGCATATCGTTCTGCATAGAGTGTTTGGGCCTGCCTTTTATTTTGCAAGCACTCACCATAAACGAGAAGCATATCTATTTGTTCAGATCTTGTGAAACTTGCCATTTTAAACAAATTATAAATAATTTTTACTTTTGTACCAAAAAAATGACAAAATAAAGCAGGATAATTTACAAAAATTTGCAAAAAAAATCTGCCTAACTCATAAATGACAAAAGTTACCTTTCAAAATTAAATTCAATTTACAAACCATAGCAACCTGTGGGATAGCTAACATTAGTTGATTATTCTAATAATACCCAGAGACATGTATTTTATTAATTTAATGGACTCAATAGTTGTAACAAAAAAATAATATCCATTGTTTGAAAATAAAAAATGATATAAATGAATAGAGGATAACAAAGTAGGATTGGGTAGTGAAAGTCATATGATTGTAAGTTGTACTGTTTTCACACAAAAATCGCTTAAAGTTTTAACATCTTTTACCGAAATTATAGATTTTTGAAAATTGTTAACTTCAGACTTTTTATTCTGCCATCTTAGAGTGCTTTGATTGAAGTACAAACTACACCATTTGTTTTGGTCGCACCGCACTTCATTTTTTTTTAAATTCAAATAAATTTCAAAATGGGTTAAACTTTAGAGCTCCATAAGTCAAAATCTATTAAGTTTAGGTATAAGACACGCTACATAAAAATGCTTAGAATTTCTCGTAGAATTCAAATATGCAAAAATATACTAGGATTGTGATTCAACGATTTAGAAGATCAATTTACTTAAAAAAGTTTGATCAAAATCCGTTAAATAAATTAAACAAGGATCTTATATACTTATAAGAAAACTAGTTTGATGAAGGAAATATTATTGAAAAAGAAATGAGCACCTTAAAAATAAATTATCCTATATCACCAAGAATATACTTCCTACCTAAGATTCATACACCAGAGAGACTTTTAGACCAATCGTTTCATGCATAAATCCTCCTAATATCCTCGCCAGATGTGTTTAGCACTACCTCATGACATACACTTACATGGTGTAATATGAAAAACATGAGTAAAAATTATTTTCGTTATAACAAATTCTGATTATAAAATATACCCCGAGATGGCAGCATTTACAGCTTTCCAAAATGAAATTATTTGTTTATTGTGATTTATTTTGTAAAAATCAGAGAACGTTGATTATCATAATGATAACGGTTCAAAAACAATATCATTGAAATCTAACAGATGTTTGGTACGTTGTTTTTGCAACCTGCAGGTTATGTAGGTTATAATCCATTGCAGCTCTATTACAAACAATGCAATTTTCAACAAAATGGAAACATTTAATAACTTTCATAATTGAAATACATTACTAATGGAAATTATCATAAATATTAACTAACACACTTGTATTACTAATTGTAGGTTGCGGAAGCATGGCTGACAAAGTGTAAAACTTCTAATCGGAGTCACTATCTACATCTGAGCTTTCAAAATAGTTTCCGATGTTAATAATCAGTTCGTCAACTGTGATGTACAACCTTTCTTCCTGTTTATACCATTGCCTTATTTTAATTTAAGAAAAATGTAATTCGCATTTCTGCGATGTAACTTTCTTCCAATAAAGCTCTTCGGTTGGAGTTTGAATTTGAATCCTAGCGACTTGATTGCACGATGGAGGCTTCTGTCACTTGTAAATATGTGACTGTTACGAATTTCTGAATTTAAACTTGCAACTGTGACATGTTTTTCTACAAATAAATTAGTATGTCAAACATGTGTAAAAGATTGTGATGTAATATTACTCACTTTGTGCATACATACTTATGTAACGTATAACGTATTTTGGATGTTTCAGGTACATCGTCACATTTTGCTTTCTGGCGTGGTCGTTTTGTTAAAACAGCGTTAGATGCAGCTCGAGACTTGATATTTGTTACAGTCTTCTTTGCTTCACGCTGTAATTTCGTGAATGTAGTGAATTAAGACATAAACACTTGATGTCATGCATACTTCTTGGAAAGCAGACACTGATATGATTTTCTTTAAAGTGTTCAATAAATAACGATTAAAAGAAGTAAATGTAGGAAATGAGGAAACAGTCCAAGGATAAACAAACAAATGGAGGTTATGTAGTAGGTACTATATTAGTCAATCGAATTATTTTATATGAGAGGACAGTATAAACAAACTGAATAGCTAGATTCATAAATTAATGACGTAGGGGAAACACTACTGACGAGGATAGTACATATTTTATATCAAAACTCCTTTCATGCATAATTAGCCGAATTTTAAAGAAAAAAGAATAGTTAATGCGAAATTCTATTCAATTTGTTGAAAAAATAAAGAACAAAAAATTCACTCAGGTCATATACTAATCTCTTTAGGTGTTTTGTCTCTATTTACTAATAATAAACTTGTTCTCAAAATTCTGAATTAAAAATGCCTGAAATCCAAAATCATACGAAATTAAAGACAAAATAGTTTTTAGGAGTTGATTTTTGTATTGATGCTACTTACTCCCAATTCCAAGAAACCTTTTATAAACAAACATTTGGCCGTGTCACAGGATCATCAGTTTCCGCTACTATTGCTGAATTAGAAATAGAAACTGAAGAAGATAAATGTCTTAAAAAATTATCGTTTTCACCTTCTTTACACTTCCGATATATTGATCAGATGATCACATTCTACTAATTTATAAAGAATAAGATTTAGAAGAATTATTACACGTTTTCAATAATTTCGAATCACAAAATCAAATTTACTCTAGAAAATGAAAAAATAATGAAATTTCCTTTTTAGATACTTTATTAATAAAGCAAAAAAATTCTTTAATTACAAACTGGTGCCATAAACCAACACAGTTGGCTAACTTAAATTACTATTCATCCCACCATATTTAAACAAGATCTAACATTATTTATGGTCGACTAGTATTAGAATGCTGTGATTATGAATGTCAAAATCATTAATAATCTATCACTATCGAAAACCATACAAACAACATTAAATCGTTGAAGGATTGCTCTTTAATAATTTTTAATGAAGGAAAATACGAAAAATAAACTCTGTTAGTCGACGATAAAATAGCGTATGAAACTCGTTTATAATTCGCGATTATGACATTTGTAATATTACCATGCCATAATCCATTGCATTATAAGCTAGTTTCATAATCTACCATACCAACACTGCTTGTAAATGCCAAACATTTCTAACTCTAAATTTGTAAATGAAAATTTAAAAACTATTATTTCCGTATTTACTAACAATAACTGTCCTAAATATTTTATTGAAAGAATTATGGAAAATAAACAAAATTGTTATATAATAAAAAATATGAGAAGATAATTGAAAATTCTAAATTGAAATGAATCGATTCCATTTGTAAATAAAACAGTTTATGATTTAAATCTTCAATCAAACTCAATTTAAAATCGGCATACTTACCCTTCAATAAAGGAACAAAATTATATTCTCGTTTAAAATAAAAAATTAACAAATACCATTATACCAATACTATTTATCAAATTCCATGCAAAACCTCATTATAACCATTAAAACATGGGATAACACAACACAAATCAGACGCAAAAGTAAAACCTATGAGCACATGTACATGAACTTAAACATGATTTTAAATACAATACTACCAAAATTTTAAAACTTTTACATATCAAAATTAGTAGCGAGATTGTATGCAACAACAAAAAGATCTTGATGACTTACCCAAAATTTATAATCACATTTGTAACGACTCTGGGATCCTTAACATAAATTTCCTATCCTAGTAAATAATTCCTATCAAACCTTATTTTCTATTTATTTCCACAACTGTTTTGTGATTATTAATAATTGTTATCAGTTGTCCACTCATTTCCCACTTCCTGCAATTCTCCTATAAATACCTGACCGCCTTGCATATATTTGTCAATCTTACACCAGACACACATACTTGAACTTAAAAATTCCACTTACTCCAGAAATACCCGAACAAGAAGCATCCCGAATTAAATATCCAAACCTGCCACCACTTTTACACTAATTTACTCACCTCAATCATCCTCCACTTGCCTTCCTATCCCCTAACCCCATATCGTTAAAACCACCTTTTCAATAGTCACGCTTGTGTAGAACGCTCTTGTCTGCTCTCAGCACGGAGTCCGGTACATAAACGTGTGTAGGCCGGAGTCTACTCCCGAATAGCTAAATATGGCGACGCCCCAGAACATGCCTGTACCTCTATATAACCACCCTCACAAAAGGGAAAAGTGTAATAATTCAAACGATCAGCTTGGCAGTGATTCGCATCGGGACGGGTTTTTGAATTATTCCCAAATGGCGGAGGGAAACTTCTACTTAAATTAGCCCTCTTAAACAAATCAATCCTTTTAATCATTGCAGGTAGTTAGGCTCCTAACACGATATCCCTGCCCATACATCAAAATCATAACAACCTATTGTCATAATACTTCAGGTACGTCATTCACGTTTTTCGTTATACTTTCTTTAAAATTAATAATAATAATAATAATAATAATAATAATAATAATAATAATAATAATAATAATAATATTTATTGGTGTTAGTATACCAAGGTATTTAGACAGGTCAGTAAAATGTCACAATAATTAAAATTAAAATTATATCACGATGTATCACATAAAGTAGTTTAAATATTACTCGAAAGAATAAAAGGCATTCACAATTAAAGTTGATCTCACTTGATTTTTAAAGTTAATAAAATCTAAACTTTTAATCGTTGAATTCAAAACGTTGTAAAACTTTATACCCCAATAATTAGGGCCATTCTATGATTTGTTCAATTTGTGCTGACTAATGCGTAAAAAAACTTCTTTAATCCTCGTGGAATATTTGTGATCAACATAATTTTTTAATATACATTAATTTTTTTTAACATACAGGAGGCACTGCATGATAAAAACACAAGGTTTATAGTTTAAATTGTACATAATTCTAATAATTCGTCTTTATAGAGCAAATAATCTACCGGTAAAAGCTTGATGGCGCCATACTAAAATAGCATGAAAGTAGACTGTGACAAATACCAAAGTACGTCTTCTTTAATACCGTAGTCGATACATGATCTGACAGATTTCTAAGTAAGCAAGTTGCTTTACATATGCGAGCTGCAAAGTGAGATACATGTTATACCAGTTTAGTTTGGGTCTAAATACACTCGCAATAATTTTACCGACTTATCTGCCAGTGAATTCTATGTAATGGTTTTGATGAAAAACAAACCTATTTCGTTTTGTCATTGTTTAAAATTAAACGATTATCATTAAACCAATTTAGAGCATGAAGACGTATTCACTCTAATTTTGTCATATCATTACCCATGACTACACCACTCGTACTTATCGACGTTTCATCGGCAAACAGGATTAGATTGGTATCAATATTAAATGACATGAAATGTTGTCCAAGATCATTTATGTCCAATAAAAAAAGTAAAGGTCCCAATATCGAACCTTGGGGTACTTCATATAATATGAGACGCTTAACTGAAATACAGCTGTTTCATTCTACACATTGATACTTATCAGTCAGGTATGAATCAATCAATGAAACACTATTTTCACCAAAGCTGATATTTGTTAGTTTTTGCAGCAATACAGAATGCGAAATAAAATCAAATGCTTTACGTAAGCCACAAAAAACGGATAGAGAAAATTCACCTTTTTCAAAGCAATCAAGTGTAAATGAAACAAAATCTATAATGGCGTCTGAAGTGTTACTACCCTTAGCAAATCCAAACTGGTTGTCAAGTAATAATCCTTTGTCTCTTACAAAATTATTAATTCTGAGATACATAGCATTTTCAAGAATTTTTGAAAAGACTGGTAAAAGAGATATAGGCCTTTAATTGGATACATCATTTTTATTACCTTTTTTGTACAAAGGAATTATTTTTCATTTTGATGCAGTCAGGAAATTGGTTAGGTTTAAAGCGTAGATTGATTAAATTAGTAAGAGGAACAATCAAGTTGTCAATATTACGGTGTATAATATATGTGCACAATCCGTAGATATCTTTACATTTACTCGATTTCAAGGATTTGATTAAGTCACGAGTTTCTGCAAGAGTGAAAATTAACTTTTTGGGTATTCGAATGTGAGGAATTATCAAATTTTGAATAACTATTAACGAATTAATAGATTCAACTAGCTCAGAATCTATATTTGCAAAATATTCATTGCACACTTCAGCCGTAACAGAAGATGACACAGTATTCTCCAGATTACGACTTTTTTATAAGCATTAATTATTTTCCACATTAAACTATTTGGATTGTTGGAAGATTTAATTATGGAATCATTATTTGGTACTTAAGCTCTTTTTAGTTCAAATCTATATTTTCTACATAATGTACAAAATTGCTTACGAAATTGAATATTGTGGGGAAACTCCTACTTAAGATCGCGAAGTAAATGCAATTGTTCACGCATTCTGTATAAAGATTGGTTATACTAACTTATGTGAATTCTTTGCTTGTTAAACTTCATCTTTTTAACAGGAAACGAGCTATTAAATATATCAACAATTATAGAATGGAAGTACTCAAATTTAACATTCGTAGGAATACTTGGATGATTTCACTCCCAAGTACGACAAGAAATCTAAAACAACCTTCCATTGAAATGGGTCTGCAATTTTTGTAAATTTCACTTTTATTAATATTAGCATACGTATCAAACTTTATGAAAATACCAAGGGGATCCGAGAATATTTGATTAAAAGTGTCACAACTAGAATTATTTAAAGTAAAGTTCAAACAGATATTATCTATGCAGTGATTACCTCTAGTATTAGAATACAACATTTGATTAAAACAGTAGGGTTGCATAAGATCCGTAACGTTCGTCGTCACATTGTACTATTAAAATGTACTCTCCGCATATGACAACTTTACATTAGTTATGGTTATGCAAAATAACAAGTATCTTTTCAAGTTGATTTATAAATAAACTATAGGCTGCAAATGGCGATCTATATAAAGTTAATATTACAAGATCTAACGAATTACAATACACAGAACTTACTTCACACACTTTTTCAGTTGACATTGAATTAATAATTGGCAGAGGAGTAAATGTTAGATGTAGCTTACCCAGTATCATAACACCACCATGTTTTGACGATTGTCTACAATAAACACCCAGAATGTTGTAATTAGCTAATTTAAAACCATTGGGCATGTCTTCATAACTTAGCCAATGTTCCGAAAAACACAAAAAGTTACAACTAATTTTACATTTTACATTTCTATTTCTTTGACTTTGTCTCTAATAGATTGATAGATTTACGCGTTCGCGTTCGAGTTCGCGTTCACCTTCGCGTTCGCGTTCGCGTTCTCGTTCACGTTCACATTCACGTTGACGTTCACGTTCAAGTTCACGTTCACGTTCACGTTCACGCGTTCGCGTTCACGTTCACGTTCACGTTCACGTTACGATTCACGTTCACGTTGTTCACGTTCACGTTCACGTTCACGTTCGTTCACGTTCACGTTCACGTTATTTTCGTTTTCTACCGTTGTGCGTTACTTTCACGTTCTTCACGTTCTCATCCTTTACTTCCGTTCCCTTCACGTTCCTTCGTTAAAGTTCACGTTCATTAGTTCGTGTTCACGTTCACGTTCGACGTTACGTTCACGTTCGTTCCGTTCACGTTCACGTTCACGTTCACTCGTTCACGTTCACGTTCACGTTCAGTTAATATTGGGCTCCGTTTTCAGGTCTAAGGCGGTTATCTTTTCCATCATCCTTAATCTATTCTCAACCTTATTCTTCCTTCTCGCCCTCACTGTCTTCCTATCAGATTAAAAGTCCCAAATTAAAAATAAGATGGCTGTGTTTCTAGGGCTATAAATTGGACGTAAAATCCTGCCCATTCGGATGTCCGGGAGGGCAGGGCCCAAGCGACCTCGGTCATCGAAAGTATCAACTTTCTGATTCACTACTGCAACATCCGCGGTATCAGTTCTAATCTTAATGCTATTCACCAACATCTTGAACAATTAAACCTGATATTTTGTTTCTATCTGAAACACAAGTCTCCTGAAAGCTCCGAGTCACCCGACTTGCAATTTCCTCAATACCACTTTCACTCTAACTTTGATATAAAGGAGGCGTATTTCCTACATCAAGGACAGAATTGCTTGCAAGAGGGTTTCTTCCTTAGAAATAAAAATTTTGACGTGATTTGGTTTAAACATTCTGGTCCTAATTTTGTAAATCAACGTTGCATTTATAGGTTTCCTAATGACAGCAACTTTCAAGACTTCTTCGATTACCTTAGTATGAAAGTTACTTCTGTCTCAGTTTCCATCTTGCGATATCTCATTTATAGGCGATTTCAATGTTCATAACTCTAATTGGCTTCAGTTTTCATCTACTACAAATCCTGCTGGTCATAGTGCAGAAATTCTATTTCATGTGATCTCACACAAATGATTTCTGAACCCACAAGAATCCCTGATAACCCTAACATACTCCACATTCTGCTCTTTCACATCAAACCCTCTTGCTTATAAAACTTCCGTTCTTTCGCCTTTAGGTCTTTCCGACCATTGTCTAGTAAAATCATTTCTACTGTACTAATTCCACGTTGTTCGCAAAACCGATAGACCTTGTGGTGTTTTAAGTCAGCTCGATGGAGTGATTTACGGATTTCTTTGCAACCTTTCCATGGCGTAAATATTGTAAGTCGTCCCTTTCGGACATCGCTCTTAGTATCTGAAGTCATCCTCATGGGAATGGAGTTATACATTCCACAAAACAGAACCACACGTACACACGCACACACGCGCAACGCACACACACACGTACACACGCAACTTGCACACGCAACGCACACGCAGCCCACACGACACACGTATAAACCCACACACGCACCACGAATCCACTAACACACACGCGAACACACGCATACACGCACACCAACGCACACGCACACGCACACGCACACGCAACGCAACGCACACGCACGCACGCGCACGCGCACGCGCACGCGGACGCAACGAGACGGACGCACGGAACGCAGCACGCGCGCACGCGAGCCGCACGCGACGCGACGCGCGCAACGCGCACGAGCAGCGCGACGCACGCAGCACGCACGCACGACGCACGCAGCACGCACGCACGCACGCACGCACGCACGCACGCACGCACGCACGCACGCACGCACGCACGCACGCACGCACGCACGCACGCACGCACGCACGCACGCACGCACGCACGCACGCACGACGCACGACGCACGCACGCACGCACGCACGCACGCACGCACGCACGCACGCACGCACGCACGCACGCACGCACGCACGCACGCACGCACGCACGCACGCACGCACGCACGCACGCACGCACGCACGCACGCACGCACGCACGCAGACGCAGACGCAGCACGCACGCACGACGCACACGCACGCACGCACGCACGCACGCACGCACGCACGCACGCAGACGCAGACGCGCACGCACGCACGCACGCACGAGACGCACGCAGCACGCACGACGCAGCACGCACGCACGCACGCACGCACGCACGCACGCAGACGCACGCACGCACGCACGCACGCACGCACGCACGCACGCACGCACGCACGCACGCACGCACGCACGCACGCACGCACGCACGCACGCACGCACGCACGCAGCACGCACGCACGCACGCACGCACCAGCACGCACGCACGCACGCACGACGCACGCACGCACGCACGCACGCACGCACGCACGGCACGCACGCACGCACGCACGCACGCACGCACGCACGCACCACGCACGCACGCACGCACGCACGCACGCACGCACGCACGCACGCACGCACGCACGCACGCACGCACGCACGCACGCACGCACGCACGCACGCACGCACGCACGCACGCACGCACGCACGCACGCACGCACGCACGCACGCACGCACGCACGCACGCACGCACGCACGCACGCACGCACGCACGCACGCACGCACGCACGCACGCACGCACAGCACGCAGCACGCACGCACGCACGCACGCACGCACGCACGCACGCAGCACGCACGCACGCACGCACGCACGCACGCACGCACGCACGCACGCACGCACGCACGCACGCACGCACGCACGCACGCACGCACGCACGCACGCACGCACGCACGCACGCACGCACGCACGCACGCACGCACGCACGCACGCACGCACGCACCGCACACGCACGCACGCACGCACGCACGCACACGCACCCGCACGCACACGCACGCACGCAGCACGCACGCACGCAGCACGCACCACCACCACCACCACCACCACCACCACCACCACGGAAAAGGCACGAGCAACCACCAAGGACCAGAACCACCACCCCCGCCCAAACCACCAAAAGGAAACCCACCAGAAAAGCAGAACCAGCCGAGAAGAAAAACCAAGGAAAAGGAGGAAGAAAAGACCACCAGACCCCAAAACCCGCAAGCCCCGGGCCCCAAGAAGGGAACCCGCACGCCGAGCCGAGACGAAGAGAAAGACACCACCACCCGGCCAAGAGCCGGAAGAGGAGAGCCCATCCGCACGAAACGCCGCCACGAGGCTTCGAGCAAGCTCCGGTTTCTTTCCATCATCCTATGTATCTCACTATTCTTCTCCGCTCCTCTTCATCAGATATCCCATTAAACATAAGCAGTTGAGAGTAAATGCGACGAAACCTGCCCATTCGGCCAGGCAGACAGCGACCATCCAACGCATCACCACACGCACCCACGTACAGCTAACTAAGCTATCACCAACATCTTGAACAATTAGAACCGTATTTTCTTCCGAAACACAATCTCCTCTGAAAGCTCGAGTCACCCGACTTGCAATTTCCTCAACCACTTTCACTCTAACTTTAGATATAAAGGAGGCGTATGTTCCTACATCAAGGACAGAATTGCTTGCAAGAGGGTTTCTTCCTTAGAAAATAAAAATTTTGACGTGATTTGGTTTAAACATTCTGGTCCTAATTTTGTGAAATTCAACAGTTGCATTTATAGGTTTCCTAATGACAGCAACTCCTGTCTCAGTTTCCATCTTGCGATATCTCATTTATAGGCGATTTCAATGTTCATAACTCTAATTGGCTTCAGTTTTCATCTGCTACAAATCCCGCTGGTCATAGTGCAGAAACATTCGCTATTTCATGTGATCTCACACAAATGATTTCTGAACCCACAAGAATCCCTGATAACCCTAACGATACTCCACATCTTCTAGGACTCTTTCCTAAATCAAACCCTCTTGCTTATAAAACTTCCGTTCTTTCGCCTTTAGGTCTTTCCGACCATTGTCTAGTAAAAATCATTTCTACTGTATCTAATTCCACAGTTGTTCGTAAAACCGATAGAACCTTGTGGTGTTTTAAGTCAGCTCGATGGAGTGATTTACTGGATTTCTTTGCAACCTTTCCATGGCGTAAATATTGTTTTAAGTCGTCCTGTTCTTGGACATCGCTCTTTCAGTATCTGAAGTCATCCTCATGGGAATGGAGTTATACATTCCCAAAAAATACCAGTACACAGCACACGACACACGCGCACGCACGCACCACGTACACACGCACACATTTGCACAGCACGTACACGCCCAACACACGTATCACCACACACGACACACACGAACCACGACACACACGCACACACGCACAGCACCACGCACGCACACACACACGCACGCACGCACCACCACGCACGCACGCACACCACACGCACACCACACGCACCCACACGCACGCACGCACCACACACGCACAGCACCGCACACGCACACGCACACGCACGCACACGCACACGCACACACCACGCACGCACACGCACGCACGCACAGCACCACGCACGCACCACACAGCACACGCACGACGCACGCACGCACAGCACAGCACACAGCACAGCAACGCACGCACGCACGCACGACACGCACGCACGCACGCAAGCACAGACGCAACGCAACGCACGCAGACGCAGCACGCAGAGCAGACGAGAGCACGAGCAGACGCAAGAATGGATAAGCAAGCAGACGCAGATCAGCATGTACATGTAGATGCAAGCAGAGCAGAGCAGACTGCAAGCAGACGCATAAGCAGAGCAGAGCAGACAGACGAAGCAGAGCAAGCAGACGCAGAGCACGCACGCAGCAGCAGAGCACGAGACGCAGAGCAGACAGAGCAGAGCAGAGCAGAGCAGAGCAACAAGCAGAGCAGACGCAGAGCAACGCAGACGCAGACGCGACGCAGACGCACGCAGACGCAGACGCAGACGCAGACGCAGACGCAGACGCACGCACGCACGCAGACGCAGACGCAGACGCAATGAGACGCAGACGCAAGCACGACGCACAGACGCAACGCACGCAGACGCAGACGCAGATACGCAGATCGCAGACGCAGACGAGCGAACGCAGACGCAGACGCACGCATGACGCAGACGCAGACGCATCAGAGACAGACGCAGACGCAGACGCAGACGCAGACGCAGACGCAGACGCAACTGCAGACGCAACGACGCAGACTGCAGACGTCAGACGCAGAACGCAGACGCGACGCAGACGCAGACGCAGACGCAGACGCAGACGCAGACGCAGAATGACAGACGCAGACGCGAACGCAGACGCAGACGCAGACGCAGACGCAACGCAGACGCAGACGCAGACGCAGACGCAGACGCAGACGCAGACGCACGACGCAGACGCAGACGCGAGACGCAGACGCAGACGCAGACGCAGCACGCAGACGCAGACGCAACGCAGACGCAGACGCAGACGCAGACGCAGACGCACGCAGACGCAGACGCAGACGCAGACGCAGACGCAGACGCAACGCACGCACGCACGCACGCACGCACAGCAGCACGCAGACGCGACAGGCACGCACGCACAGCACGCACAGGCACAGCACAGCACAGGCACAGGCACAGGCACAGCACAGGCACGCACAGCACAGGCACAGCACAGCACAGGCACAGGCACAGCACAGGCACGGCACAGGCACAGCACAGGCACCGCACAGGCACAGCACAGCACAGGCACAGGCACAGCACAGGCACGCACAGCACGCACAGGCACAGACACAGACACAGCACAGCACGCACAGCACAGACACAGACACGCACGCACGACACGACACGACACGACACGACACGACACGACACAGCACGACACAGCACGACACAGCACAGACACGCACAGACGCACAGACGACACGACACGACACGCACAGCACAGCACAGCACACAGCACGACACGACACAGACACAGCACGCACGACACAGCACAGCACAGCACAGCACAGCACGACACCACCACACACACACACACCACCACCACGCACGCACGCACGCACGCACCACGCACCACGCACCACGCACGCACACGCACGCACACGCACCACGCACCACGCACGCCGCACCACCACGCAACGCACACACGCAGCATACCACCACACACACAGCACACACACACACACACACACACACACATACAAACACACAGTGAAAAAACAGTCGATTGCGTAAGCTTATATACCTACTTATTTGAGTTGTACGGTAATAACTAAGATTTTTATTCCATCTACATTCTCCGCCGTTGATTTAAATCTACAATAATTATTTACATTGACGAAACTACTAAAAGTTATTAAATTTATAAATATGTCAGAATAACCAGTTTCTGAAATGAATAAGAATTTTTAATTATTACATACAAATTTTAAGTTAAAATTAGTTTTAGTATAGGTTAAACATAGTATATTATAATATATTAGACCATCATGAAAACTTCCACTATTTTAATGTCTGCTATTTAGGTTCTCTATTGTTTTCTTTGATGTAGATTTGTTATGATTACTTGCACTAGCTGAAAAGTCTGTAAGTACGAGTTTTAGAAATATATGGATGCAACACTAAACCGATTGTCCAAAATGAAGCCTGGTTAAGAGGTTTTTGTAGTTTAAAATGTCCCACCTTACAGGAAGCTGGTTCTGTACCTCTTTAAAATATTATTATCCGTTGGTTGGTTCATTTTAATGCAGTGTCCTACAAATAACCAAATTATTTTGCCAGCGCCTTGAATTACGTTACTCAGTAAGGTTTGTAGTTACGATTCTTGCAGGTTTATTTTTAATAGGTAAGTGTGGTAGATAGCTTACTTTAGTCTGTCAAGTTCGTGATGTTAAATAAATCCTTTGTTTCCATATCTGTAGGAAATACAGATTCCCGTTTAGGTGATACTTCACTATTTAACGTCTTTTTATCCATATCTCGATAATCATTGGAATTTTGTTTCGTCACAGAAATATTTGGTTTTATTGTAGTAAATTGCCGATGACAACTTTTTTTATGTTTGATTATAATATATTAATCAAATTTTCTTGTTTTTTACTCTCCAATTGTTCAACAAGTTTTTCTATGGTTTTTATTTCCCTTTTATAGTGGAATTTCGTATCTTGACTTATAACCTCACTTTGAACGTCTTCTGGATTGACCTTAGCGCATACTTCGTTATCATATTTTAACAATAAAGGTATCCCTTTTTTAATGTCTTCTCTGATGCTAGAATGCTTATGTTTTTTTGGTGTAGGTACCAGTAATTCAACCAATTCAGATTTTTCTGATTTATTTAGTTGATTAATAATAGCGTGACTTTCATTGTCCGTCGCCATGATATCGTTATAGCATTTATAACTGCTTGTATACAGGGTATTTCGTAAGGAAAATGTCTGAATATTTCAAGTTGTTTGATGACAAAGTTCTAAAGGTTTTCGTTCAGAATACAATAAAAGTGTTTTGAGAGTCTTATCTATAATCCAAATTGTATTAAGAAATACATTTCAACTAAAATAAAAAAGTTAATGACAACTTCCAATGTAACCGGAAGTGGCTGAGTGCTGGCAATATTTTCGATAGCTTTCAAATCTCTGAAAGCCCTTTGGCTAAAGTCACATGTAGCTTATATCGTTCCTCATACACCACTAACGCGTGCTCACCGTGACACGTACTGTATAGAATGTATTTATTAGTAACTTATTATATTTTAACAAAAATTTGGTTTCATTATATGATATGCTTACCCATATATGAAATATCTATGTGCCCGGATGAACATAATACGATTGAAATGTAATTTAAGGAAACTGCTTTAATAAAAGGAAAATTTGAATCTAAGACTAATTGAAGTTACTAACTTGAGTCGTAAAAATCGACAGTTTTCTCTAACTCATCACTCGATGCCATTTTATCGATTTCATAATCTAAAGTCATTAAGCTCTTGAATTCTTAAAAAAGTACGTTGAAAATTGAATCTGTGTCTTTGGTAATAATGTAAGAGGATTACGAAAGGACAAGAATGGATAGAGAGAAAAGGCCCACTAAGAGCATTATGGAAGACCTTAATGAGTGATTATTCGTAGAGATTAGTGTGAGATTGCAGCCTTGGGCTGTGTAGGTTAAACTGGAATTTATATTGTGTAGCGAACGAAAGAGGAAAAATAGACAGAAAAGCTGTTTATCACAGTAAGAATATAATAGGACAGTAAAAGCTTATCGTTAAAATAAAATAAGTTTTATAATAATTTTGGAGTGTCGTGAATCAATGAGAATAGATTATACCAAATGGTTCTTTCTCTTCTCATAATTCGACCATTTATTTCATGAGGTTTCGAGCGGATACACCAGCATAATTCGGTAATTTTGCTGCTACTGAAACAGGTGTTATTTATTACGTATAATGTGATCATAAATTTGAAATGTGCGAGAAGTAAAACTATTTTATCTTTTTTGCAACAGTGGATGCGATGAAACATTGTACTATTTTTTATTTTTTATAAGGTTTAATATTTCATTTTCAGTTTTGGAATACGTACATATAAATTAGGAACTTGGTGTAATCAAAGTAATATATTTTCTTCGGTGCGTATTGCTTTATTCTCTTTTATTTTCTTATCACTCCTTTTATCAATTGCTTATACTTGATTACACATAAAGCGGTTAGTTTAACTCAAAACAATTTTCAGTTGTAATCTACGACAAACTAGAAGCCGTACAAAGTTAACTTAATCGTTATGTAGGGAACAGAACTTAAACGTAACGAATTACGCCAAATTGCAAAATTACAGCCTGTTATTTCTACTACTGACATCATAATAAATGATGCTTAGCTAGGCTCTCTTTCGGAGTTTCTTTCATCATTTTGGAGAAAAATTAGCATAACGAGAAAAAGGTCTCGGTTACCTAGTAATTAATTTCGTATTTCCCTTTAAAATTTAAAACCCGTATAATAGATTTAAAATAATGTTCTACTGGCACATTAACCCTCAGCGCACAAGCCTTCTTTTTTCTATATGTTGATAACCACAGAAACATGGAAAAGTATGGAATGTTATATATATATATATATATATATATATATATATATATATATATATATATATATATATATATATATATATATATATATATCGGTAAATATTTATTTTATCAAAAAATGTCTGAAATAAAAGTTGTCTAGTATTTATTTCTTTATTACAACAAAATATTTAGTTAGAAGTTTCTTAAAACACAAAGGAGCAGCGTATATCACTACAATTTTTTTTAAATGACAAGCTACCCCTATATTGCACTCATTTCATAGAGATGTTTTTTTCTCTTTTTTCAATGATATAAAACATTAATACATTTACTGAACTAGTTTTGAGAAAAAAGCGAAAAAGTAATGTTAGAGTGATGTTAACTTTATTAGGAAAGTACAATGTAAACATTCATTATCCCTCTATCCATCCTCCTCTAGCACGATAGGCCTAATTTAGCCTGTTCAGGTCCAACAATCATAAAAAAAGAAAATAAATAATAATAACTGAACTAACCTGAAATAACTGTAATAAGTTTATTTTAACTTAATATTAATCTGGACACGACAAAAAAAAGGAAACTACAATAAATGTTCAAATTGAGCACCGTTCACAGCCTGGCAGTGATAAATACTACGTTGAAATTCATCAGTCACATTTGAATCAGCTTCAGCTGGGATGGCCCTCATCTCTGAACGAATGTGACTTTTTAGGCTGTCAATGTTTCCCGCCCTATTTACGTAAACCTTGCTTTTAAGGTTGCCCCAAAGGAAGAAATCTATCGGACTTAAATCTGGTCACCAAGCTGCCCATTCTACTGGACATCTTCTGCCTATCCAACGATTTCGAAAGGTATCACCAATGTACTGGCGGACATTAATACCAAAATGTGGAGGGGCCCCGTCTTGCAGCTAATGCTAATGCAGGAACTACCTCGAATCGTAAAAATTTGGATAACCCTCGGCCGCTAAATTACCCTAAAAAAAATAAGATCTGAAAATCTGGATTCCTATCATTCCGGCCCACCCATTAACGTTCTGCTGGTACTGGGTGTGTACTTCTAGATACCAGCTAGGGTTTGTTGATGACCAGTATCGTTTGGTATGCTTATTAACTGTGCCGTTTAAGCAAGACGTTGCCTGGTCAGTAAACAAAATATATATTTGAAAATTTACATTGCACCAACTCGAAGTTGGTGCGTTATTTCTTCACAAAATTCCAATCTATGATCCAACTCGTCTGCAAATAACTCCAGCACTACACACGCTTTGCTACTTTTCGTTTTCTAGGACGTTGTGAACAGTGGATTTGCTTGTATTACAAACTTGCGCAATTTTTCTAACGGAAACATGTGGATTTTCCACCACACCCAACATCACGTTTTCATTTTCTTCATAATTTGAAGCTGTATCTCTATCAAATGATACATTGTAGGGGTACTTTGTTACTTAAAAAAATTGTAGTGATATTTGGTGCTCCTTGGTTTTTAAAAAACCACTAATTAAATATTTTTCTGTAATGAAGTAAATGCTAGATAACTTTTATTTCAGACATTTTTTGATAAAATAAATATATGGAATATTCCATACTTTTCGGATACCCTCTATAGTGTAAGCGCTTCTACGTTAACATGACAAAAAAATTAAATGCATTGATGAGAATTTCAGCTTTTTATCCATTAATTATCAGTATCGTATTATAGTTATAAATTATGTTCTCTAACTTTTGATGTACATAGATTTTTAAATCCGCAGATTATTTGTATGTGAAGAGTACAAGAATAAGTCTTATCGTTACTGTGTAATTTTTCTGCATTTTTCATTTTTGTGAAATAATCTGTAGTGATAATAATAACCAGCAGTTTGTGTCAATAAATAATAACCAGTGGGAATACAATTATCTTATTTTTGAACCTTTAAATCAGAAACTTTTTTTGAGACACCTAGTGGAAAATTATTAACTACAGTGAATACTACTAGAGTTGAAATACTTTCAAAACAACACAGTGCGCACAAACCAATATTGGTCATAATTCGACAATTTGCCGTCGCGTGCGCAATTCATAGGCGTAGAAATTTTAAGTAGTCTATTTACATTTTGGTGCACGCTTGAGTTATAGGTTATATTTCTGACTTTTACATTTTCTTTTAATAAACAGTTCTTTTCAGAGCTCTTTTTGACCCTTCGTGTATATTTTGGTAAGTTTGCAATATCTGTGCTTTAAGCGTAATTTACAAGTATGTTTTTTGTCTTTTTATAGTCACCAAACAATGTCAAGCTCGAGAAATTGTTGCAAACGTCATAGAATTCATGACAAAAGAAGCCCTTTGTCAAACTTTAAAGAGAGAATTTTAGCTGCTACGAAGATAGGTGAATTCACTTATCATAAAGTTATCAGATATGAAGGAAATTTCACAAGGCAAAGCAACACAGTTTTCTTCACCTAGAAAAAATAAAAACAGACCAAACCCTAAAAGTAATTTGTATCAGGGGGAATTGGAGCAGATAAAATCCATTATACATAATTTTTATATTATTGAAAAGAGAGTGCTTACGTTAAAAGGTAATGAAACAATTTTTACATGGTAAATATAATTACATTTAAATTAACAGGTATCCACAATAAAATTCTGCAAAGGGGTATTGATTTTAAAGGTGGACTTTCGACTTTGGGAAAGATTATAAAAAAATTGGGTTTTCGGTAACTCATATAACTATTTGTGACATTCACTCATATTAACTTATTGCATAAATTTGTAGATGGTGCAACACTGTTGATAAAAGGAAGGTTCTGATGGAATCATATGACATATGCTTAAAGCGTATCCAATATTTACGTCAACTGCAGCAATGCATTCAAGATAAGGGACCAATTATTTTTACAGATGAGTCCTATATCAACAGTTGTCATACAAACCCAAAAAATTGGACAGATAATTCTACTCTGGGTTTTAAAAAACCTATTGGCAAACGTCCACGTGTTATCATGGTACATGCTGATGGATCTAAAGGTTTTGTTAATAGTGCACTACTTATCTTCGAATCAGGTACGAGATCATTATCATAATTGTAGTCCAAAACTAAATCTTATTAATTATAGGAAGTACATCAAGAGATTACCACAACGGTATTAACCATATAAAGTTTATGCAGTGGGTACAGAAGCAGCTGTTGCCGAATATACCAAAGCGAGCTGCACTTGTCATCGATAATACATCATATCACAATATGGTAATAAATAAAGGTCCAACATGCATGACCAGAAAGGACGATATGATTATGTGGCTTCGTCAACATTCAATTATGCATGATCCTCTTTCAACAAAACCTGTGTTGTATGCAATAATTTTAGATACTGAATTAGGAAAACATGACCATATAGTGCTTAGACTTCCTACGTATCATCCAGAACTAAACCCAAGTGAGAAAATATGGGCTTCAGTGAAGCAGCACGTTGCATCTAGAAATACTACCTTTAAATTAAAGGATATAATAAAATTCGCTGAAGAAAAATTTGCCACGATAACTCCTGCAGATTGGGCAAACATATGTACACATGTTGATAAAGTAGTTGAAGAATACAAATACAAAGAACACATGTTTGACAAATCATATGATGATTTTAGATTCGTTGTGAATACAGGCGATTCAGATGAATCTACTAAAGTATCTTCCAATGATGAAGATGAGGGGGATCTTGGAATTTCTCTATTGCCTGACTCTGACTTACAACAAGCAGGACCGAGTACAGAATAAAATAATTTATTAGGGAATATTTACAATTTACACACATTATAGGTACTTTGCAACTTGTTCAGTTCCCACAATGAAACACACCTTATATCGTGATCTATTTAATGTTTTGTGAATTTTATAAAACTAAGGTGAATGTGTAGTTTCAACCAAAATGAAGTGTGTTGATTCAATTTTTTAAACTCTAAAACAAAATCTATCATTTCTTAATTGTTTTTGTATGTATTTATGATAACCTATTTACCAGAATTTTACATTAGGTATCAACTTTAGCAATTGTAATTTCCTATGATTAGATTTTTGTCATAAGTTGTTTTGTGGCATAATATTAGTGAAAGATTTAATTATAATTCTCAATTCAATTTTGTGAGTTAGCATTTTATATTTCTGTAAATATTTACGTGTTCATTTTATATTCTGTTTGTGAATAAATCAATTTAAAAAAATTTTAAAATAATTTACTCCTAAACTAAAGTAATAAATAATCGCATTCAAACTAATAAGACTCTGGTGCGGTTACTTCGAGTTCCTTTACTACTTGTGTTATTAATTTGAAAGCTTTTGTTATACACATCTACGTTTTAATTAATGTGAATTTGTTTACATAGTTTTGTAAAATACAATATGCTTTTTTGGGGGCGTTTCAAATAGTATATTTAGTTTATTAAGTTTCAACACATTGGACATACTATTAAACTGCCCCTCAAAGAGCCGGATATTAAGGTTTTCTTTCATGCTTTGCGGGTACATGTATCATTTTACAGTAGTTTAGGATAAATTATAAGATTGTACTTTTGTATAGATCATTTTGTTATTCTGTAAATAAAGTTATTCAGCAGACATTGTTGATGACAAGTATTCAAGGAGCTCCAAAACAAAACTGCGCCTATTTGTAATCGTGTAAAATAAGCTATAATTGCTAAATTTCACAAAACATAGTCTTATATAAATGATCGCTTGGTTTAACTTCAATTTGTAACATTTCTGTTTAACCCCATAACCCATTTATGAAATTTTCGTGCAACGCCCCTGGCAAACCAGCTGATTTTCGCGCAGCTTTTCATGACTCATTGTGTTGTTCTGAAAGTATTTCTACTCTAGTTTTTCAGTTATTGGATTAGTTTGACAAATCCTGGTAACCATTTCTTTCTATACACTATAAGATATAAGCAAAATATTTTATTTTTCGTACCTTTTTTAAACACACCGACCATATCAATACTTTTGGCTAATTAAAATCAAATGTATTGGATTTTTGAAATATAAATATAAATAAGGTGTGTCACAGCCAAAGTGCAAAAGAAATTTAATCACGGTATTCAAAATCTAGACACGTTGTAGTTAACCGAAAGGTGTCAAAAGTAAAAGTTTAAGATTTCCACCATATTTTTTTGTATAATCTGTTGTATTAAAATTAAAACGGGTCTACCAATCACTCATCACTTTTAGTAGGATGACAGCACGATCATGAATATTAATTTGAATAGTTTTGTACTTACTTATTTCGGGTTGGTAATTAAAGAAACTTCTATTACATTTTTGGGCCTATATATTTCGGATTTAAATTGATGCTTCATCAACTTACAATATTTTAAGGTCTGAAACCAATAACTTCAGCTTGTATATACTTTCCAAAATAACACAAAAGACAGATTACAAAATTAAGTAACTATATTAAAAAATTACTGTCAAAAACTAAGTATATGTACATGTGTATGTACATAAAAATATTATTCTTCTTCAATAACAACTTATCAATAAAAAGTTTACCTCGAGTAAGATTCGAACCTACGACCTGTACTCTTCTAGAGGACCGCGTTAACCACCTGCGCCATCGAGATTCAAGCCCCAATCGATGCAAATTTTGTCTTTATGTATGTAGAACTGATGATGATTAGCGCGGTACTCTAGCAAAGTACAGGTGGTAGGTTCGAATCCTACTCGAGGTAAACTTTATATTTATGTATTTAATAAAATTAATACTAATTTTTAATTACATATTTACCTTTGAACTTATTCGTTCATAACAAAACTTTTCTAAACACTTGAATAATCAGCAACTTTTTGGATATACGTGTACACATTTTTTAAAGATTTATTTAATATTACATAAATACGAAAAAAAATGAGTTTTAAAAATGTATTAAACAAAAATGATTTATGTCTAAACGGCATATGCGATGCTTTTATAGAAACAGGCGGCTTTGGATTTTTGTTTCAAGTTAGCACGTGTGGGTATGTCTTTTAACATTTATCTGACTTGAATATTTAAAAATCTATCTGACTTAAATTCTCATTGTTGTTTATACGACAGTGACTATTTTTATTATGAACGTATTACAAATGGGGTTACCAAATTATTCTACAAAAATGTATTGTTTCATTTCTTGTAATCTCCACCTTGTCACATACCGTATGTTTAATGCATACGTTGCGTCTTTTAGGGGTGAAAATAGTAGTACTGAATGTAAATATTAATTGAATGGGCAATAAATACCTTAAAACCCTCAGAACTTTAATCACAAGAAAAACTTATGAATATATAATATTGACCGAATAAGTATAAAGTTATCAAACAATGACAAGCAAATATCCGAAAAAATTGGCAAGAAGGCATTGAATGGCATTTTTAACCTTCAATATCATCATTACTTTGGAAGTATTTGAAAGGCTGGAGTCAAAAGACGCCTCACTTAGTATTAAAGAATTATGTATGTGTATGTACAACTACAGTAATTATAAAATAGATTAAAAATTAGGATTAATTTTATAAAATACATAAATAAAAAGTTTACCTCGAGTAGGATTAGAACCTACGACATCAACTTTGCTAGTGATGCGCTCCAACCAACTGAGCTTTCGAAGTAGAAGCCCCAATAGATGTAAATTTTGTCTTTATGTATGTAGAACTGATGTAAATACTAAATATAGTGAGATTACTATAAAATTACTATATTAATGGAATGTGAGACTGCAATATCGCAAGGATTCACACATACCAAAGCAACTTGACTAATATTAATTTATTATAAGTTTTGTTATGAACGAATAAGTTCAAAGGTAAATATGTAATTAAAAATTATTATCAATTTTATTAAATACATAAATAAAAAGTTTACCTCGAGTAGGATTTGAATATAGATCTACTTTGCTAGAGTAGTGCTCTAACCAACCGAGCTATCGAGATACAAGCCCCAGTCGATATACATTTTGTCTTTATGTATGTAGAACTGATGTAAATTCTTAATATAATGAGACTGCTTTTGAACTTATTCTTTCATAACAAAACTTATAATAATAAAATAGATTAGATCGATTATATCGTTTACAGAGCATGAACGCAACAAGTTATTTGGCCCTTTTGACACCGTCGATACGTCTAATATGTATCGCAACTCCAGCACCGCTTATAGCGGAAACAAATAGTACAGAAACATCGCACCAGGAACTGGAAGTAGTTGTTTCAAAGAAGAACAATTTACGTTTTGTCAGATTGTTGCTCGGTAAAGTTATTCAAAACTGGAAAAAGTGTAATTTCAGGAGTTGATACAGTACAGCACAAAAGTGGTGTGTTAAATCCTCCAACAGTGAACACGTGTGTGCTTTGTCTACATACTGACAAGAAAGATTAATAAATTTCAAGTAGAGAGAAAAACACAATTAAACGTTCATTTTTTGACACCCTATACATTAACACAATCACTCCGAATTTAAAAACTACCTAGGTACTACACAATTCTCATAAATTTCTTACATAGGTAATGTATACCTATACTAATCATTAGTTCAAAATATGTTTTCTGCCAATGTAATTGTTATTGAATTCATATTTTTGCTTATGTCTAACAACTATAAGAGAATTTTTTACTCAAGATTAAATGTATTGTTGTAATGAATGATAAATGTGCCAATGTAAATCGATGTGTTTAATGTCGTTATAATGTATGTATTATTCATTATTACTTAATATATATTTTTTTAAACAGTTAATTTATTTTATACTATGTGTCTGAAATCCATTATCGTCTCTTAAAAACAATCATAATTTGTCTATGTAATAGCCTTAGCATGTTTTGTCAACCAAATAGACTACATCGTCTTCAGATCATTAAAATTTAAATAAAAATTATTATTGAAAGCTGTTTTATGTAAATTTATTCTAATATTTAATGTTAGATATATTTCAACATTACTTTTTAAACAATTTTTACAAAAATCATTAATTATCTAGAATAAAATTACATGTAATAATTGGTTGATGAATAATATTAATATGTTTAAGAACATTTAACACAAACTTATAACGGTACAAGCTGTTACATATAAATTCGACAAGATTAAAAACAAAAGTAACTTTTTGTACCTACACTGACATATATTAATGACTTCTAGAAATTTAACAAATTATTCTGGGAACATTATATCATTAATTATAGCTCCTTTTAACTCGTTATAGAAACTTGTGACATTAGCACGCGAAAGTTACCTGAAGCAATTGTTAAAAACCGCCACCTTTATGAACGGTAACAACAAAACAATTTTCTTGAAGTACGCTTACACATTATTTTAATAGCAAAGTTTTGTATGCGATATAATACATTTTTGGCAAAGGCTTTGATTAACATTTATTAAACCTTTGAAAACATTTCCCTTTTTTAGATAAAATAAGAAAATTAATGAAGGCATACGGCGTTTTACTCACAAATTCTGCACATTTTTTAGTGACTAAATGTTTATTAAATTTTTAATTGCATGTAGTAAATGTAAATGTGGGCATTGGTATTTATTTTTTCATTGTTTACTCCATTTATAGAACATATACTTTTTTTAAAATTTTTAATTACAGATTTATCTTTGAACTTATTCGTTCATAACATAATTAATAATATACTTTTTTGTTTCGGTGTTACAATAATTATGTTGTACAATTGTTTTTATTAAAGGTAGTACCCGGTAATGGTAACCTGGAGTTGAACTGTAGTCGGCAATGTCGGTTGCCCAAATGCAGATTTTTACTCGGATTTTATTAGTAAATCTACGATTAAATAAAACAGGGTATATAGCATTAAATGGGATCACAGGTAAAGGTGGCGTAAGGTGCTATTTCATATCGCCCCTGGAGGTGCTACAAGTTTTGTTTTCTAAGTATGGTGGGATAACTGTCAACTTTATAGTTTATGAATTTATTTACGGATTAATTATAATGTGTATGTAAAGTGATTAAATAGTTTAAATGCGTTGCAATACAAAGCTACTTTTATTGAAATGAATTCTTTATTTCCCTTAATTCAAATATGCACAAATTACATCAATTACAGGAACGAATGTCCAGAATTAACCAACCAAAGTATACACTAAGTTGATTCTCTTATCTCGCCGCTATGTCACCTTTTGTCCACTTAGTAGTATGACTTTGATGAGTATCGTCTGATAATATACTTGCTCGTAATAGCAAATTTTTTTAGTCAATGAAGCTGAAATGGTTACTATTTTAAACTTGTGCAAAGGAGTTAAAGTTTAGGCTACCAAATGCCTACTACAGTGAACTATTGTGTTCGTAATTGAAAAAGCTGTATTGTGTGTTGATACACACGTTTCTAAAAATTGTTACTTATCTTAAAAATTAAAACATTTATATTAAAATGTAAGGTAGCATACACCTTAAAAAGATATTAGTAGTAAATACATATTGCTAATGTAGTAATACTACCTCGCTAAAATAAAGTAACTTAAACTTTCTCAAATTCTGTTGAAAGAAAATATTTATTAACTTGAAATAAGTAATCTATACTGAAATCTATTAGAATGATAAATTATAATAATTATTTACCCAGGCTAGCCCTTTAATACACGAACCTCATGTAATTATAATTTATATTCAGCAAGCTCATAATTTATCTCCGATAACCAGTATTGGCACTGATATAAGCTAATTTCTAATCGAAACTAACCATGACCAACTCTGATAAGGTATCTTAATCTGAATGGTAAATGAACCTTTATCGGTAATGTTTTTTTAAGAATCAATGCATCAATAATACTAACTTTAATTGAAGTTAGTACTGACTTAACTTATAAATTATTTAATGTATCATACGTAGAAGGTTGTTCAATCTACCTGTTAATATAAATATTGTGAAAAATTTGACACCGTTAGTTTAATTAAATTAAACTCTCGCCTTTATTGATTTACGTTTAAATTGTTTATGAACTGAACTAATAATATACACTGACATGTTATACATTCCCTTTAGTTAGGAACAATGACAAATAAATTATGTCTTTGTTCGCTTTAAAAATAAAACAATTGAGGGAATGGAAAATTTATATTGATTACACTTACTGTCAAAATTAAAGAGTTTATTTACCACACCACAAACAATTTAAATGTCATTGAAAGCTCTATTCTCTATCACAACTTAAGTCAGTCTAAATACTTCTTTCTAACCGAATATCGTTGTACTATCTACTATAATTTGCATTAAACTGGAGTAGTAAAGTCCAAAGTATAAATCGAAAACACCCAAAAAAGTTTAGTTCTATTTTTTAACCCCTTCTAAATTCCAAAATTAAATTTAATGAAAATCTTTTAATAAAAAAAGATTGAATTCTACTTTCAGCACACGATCATTGACTTACTCCAATATTATATAAAAACATAACATACCTTGTATCACTGAAGTAAAATTCACCGTTCAATTTCCTTTCGGTTCATTATATGTTCAAACACGAGTATATATCCTAAGGTAAGTGTGGTACAACAATGTTTCGGTCACCTCGAACCAAAATTGGTTTCTTGACAAACCAATGTACTTTTTTTTTGCTTGAATCACTATCAGCTGCTTATTTACAAGTATAAAATAGGTTATGAGATATTTGAACTACACTATTTATTGTGGAATACTATCCCAATTTAAGATGCAATTATTTGTTTTTCAAGTTCCAAACTTAAATACGGTTTAACAAATCCTTTGGCTTTTCAATTATAACCAAATAATTGTGGGCCATATAATTCACCTCTATATTATAGGCATAAATAGAAATAATTTTATTTATTTCTTCCACATTAATGTAAAATTCAGACTCACTAATAATAATTAAAAACCGGTACGCGATCAGATTTGTGACAGTTTAGGGTCAATGTCAAATTCAGACAGACAAGCTTCATTCCTTAATCCTATTGATAACTTTTCACCCCTTTAACCGGGGAATATCTGAGTTGACCAATGGTAAAGCACATATTCACGTATTCAGAAGGTCCTGTTTAAATCTTGATACAATGTTCGACTTTTACGTAGAACGCAAGAATTTTTTAAATACTTCATTAGGGATCCTGTGAAACTCAATTCCCATAATTTTTATGTTTTTAATACCCTGATATAACTGAAAACATTTTCTTCCGACCCAAAACAATTACAAAATTTTTAATTAATGTTATATGAAATTCTTTAGGACTCATCTTAAAGGTGATGTCATAAAGGTTACTTTGCTAAATTCAATTTGGCGCTTTATGGCACTTATGTTACATTAATAACAATTTGAATAACCAAAACACTTTATTTCTTTTATTTTTTAACAATCTTTGTTGAATTTAGTATGAATTTTAGCTGCCTTTCAAACTAAATAAACTCGGTTTGATCAGTGGCAGTTCGCTTAAACTTATAAATTCTGAATTGAATGTTAATTTGTTTTTAATATAAACATAGATTTATACCTCGCTTTAACAGTTATTTATGTATTAAGAACGACACGTAGGATTTTCTTGCTCGAGAGCAAAAAAGTAACTTCTTGCTCGTGACGCATAGAACATTTTTTTACAAACATATTACTACTTTCCACGGTAGTTTTCAATTGAATATTGATATCAAACTTATGTTTTAAATTCTTGTTTGTTTTGTGGTTGCTATTTACAGCATGCGTTGATATACTTTAATAATCGTTAACATTGAACTTTGTGTTCCATAAACTCTAAGGAAAGGGTGTAAAAATAGAATCTACAGCTTAAAAACCATGCATACAAACATTACATTAAGTAAACACTGTAACATGTTCAAAATTTACCTGACTTTGGTTAAATAAGCAAATAACTTTGAGTGCATCTAAAACACATCATCTGGTTCACAACAACACTAGGAATGACACCCTATATTCACACGGTACCAAAGATCCAGCCGTGCCAACCTGAGCTGATTATAAATAAATATCCCCAAATGGGGATGATGGCTGTAAATGGGTTTATTTCATACTAATACGTTATCAGCAAAAATTAGTTACCGTAACCATAACTCCCTTGGGAAGTTATGAACTGGTATCTAGGCGGTTATAGATCTATAACTGCCCCTAATCATTCTAATGCATTTTGACAAATATTTGCAAACCTTTTAGTTTTTATATCCATAGCAACCATGCCTAATTTGCATAATTAATTTTTAGTATGAAATAAAATTATTTGTCTATCACGGTATTTAATAACCTGGGCAACTTAAACCCCACTAACGTACCTCGGGATTGCAATCCGCTGCCCTCAATTAACATACCCATAACTCCCTTGATATATAAATAACTGTAACTACTCAGTGTAATACGTTAACCATATATTATTACAACCTCGTTAGATCCTTGGTAAATGTTTCCAATAAATGTTAATATGATCACTCTTTATTTTCGTTCACAAGTTAGGTTATACGATAAAAGGAAGCCTAATACAAAAAAGAAAATTGAAAAATCTGGTAAAACATGATAATATGGTATACTTATAGTACACGACTTATGGCACATTTCGCAGTTTTGTTGTAGTTCAGTGCCCACGTCTTTTTACACTACCGTACCTTTTGATTAAAGCCCCAAAAAAAAGGACCCGCCCGCTAAATTTTTAAAGAAAATTTTTAATTTTAAAACCCCTAAAGGATTGAACCGCACAAATTTTGTAAACCCCAAAAACCCCCTGTGCCCCCCCCCCCCCCCCCCCCCCCCCCCCCCCCCCCCCCCCCCCCCCCCCCCCCCCCCCCCCCCCCCCCCCCCCCCCCCCCCCCCCCCCCCCCCCCCCCCCCCCCCCCCCCCCCCCCCCCCCCCCCCCCCCCCCCCCCCCCCCCCCCCCCCCCCCCCCCCCCCCCCCCCCCCCCCCCCCCCCCCCCCCCCCCCCCCCCCCCCCCCCCCCCCCCCCCCCCCCCCCCCCCCCCCCCCCCCGGGGGGGGGGGGGGGGGGGGGGGGGGGGGGGGGGGGGGGGGGGGGGGGGGGGGGGGGGGCACACGCACACGCAACGCACAGCACACGCAACGCACACGCAACGCAACGCAACGCAACGCAACGCAACGCACACGCACACGCACACGCAACGCACACGCAACGCACACGACACGCACACGCACACGCAACGCAACGCAACGACAGCAACGCAACGCACACGCAACGAACGCAGCAACGCAGCAACGCAACGACAGCAAGCAACGCACACGAACGCACGCAACGAACGCAACGCAACGCAACGCACACACACGCACGACGCAACGCACACACGCAACGCAACGCAACGACACGCGACACGAACGAACGCACGACAGCAACGCACAGCACACGCAGCAACGCACGCAACGCACGCACACGCAACGCAACGCACGCAACGCAACGCACGCAACGACACATCGCAACGCAACGAACGCACAACGCAACGAACGCACACACGAAGCAACGAACGCACACGCACAGCAACGAACGCACGCAACGCACACGCAACCAACGCAGCAACGCACACGCACGCAACGACAGCAAGAACGAACGCAACGACAGACAACGCAACGCAACGACAGCAACGCAACGCAACGCACGCAACGACAGCAACGCAACGCAACGCAACGCACAACACGCAACGCAAGCAACGCAGCAACAACGCAAAAAAAACAAAAAAAAAAAAAAAAAAAAAAAAAAAAAAAAATAAAAATATAAAAATAACAATGTCATACATACTACATAGAACAACTATAATAAACTAGTAAAAACACACATTAACGTCATATTATACATCTATACATTACACACTAATCACCAATAAAACTACTAGGACTACACATCCATAATCATACATAGGTAATGATCACACTATACTAATCATAGTACAAATATTTCTGCCAATTAATTATTATTAATTATATTTTCTTATGTCTAAACTATAAAGATTTTTACTCAAATTAAATATATTATTAATATATAATTGAATTAATATGTATTAATTGTTATAATTATTATTATTATATTCTAATATATATTTTAAATATTAATTATTTTATATATTTTATAATCCATTATCATTCTTAAAATATCATAATTAATATTATATTAATATATTTACAATAACTACACTCTCAACATTAAAATTAATAAAATTATATTGAAACGTTTAGTAATTATTAATATTTAATTTAATATATTCACATTATTTAAACAATTTTACAAAATCATTAATTATCTAGAATAAAATTACATGTAATAATTGGTTGATGAATAATATTAATATGTTTAAGAACATTTAACAAACTTATAACGGTACAAGCTGTTACATATAAATTGACAAGATTAAAACAAAAGTAACTTTTTGTACCTACACTGACATATATTAATGACTTCTAGAAATTTAACAAATTATTCTGGGAACATTATATCATTAATTATAGCTCCTTTTAACTCGTTATAGAAACTTGTGACATTAGCACGCGAAAGTTACCTGAAGCAATTGTTAAAAACCGCCACCTTTATGAACGGTAACAACAAAACAATTTTCTTGAAGTACGCTTACACATTATTTTAATAGCAAAGTTTTGTATGCGATATAATACATTTTTGGCAAAGGCTTTGATTAACATTTATTAAACCTTTGAAAACATTTCCCTTTTTTAGATAAAATAAGAAAATTAATGAAGGCATACGGCGTTTTACTCACAAATTCTGCACATTTTTTAGTGACTAAATGTTTATTAAATTTTTAATTGCATGTAGTAAATGTAAATGTGGGCATTGGTATTTATTTTTCATTGTTTACTCCATTTATAGAACATATACTTTTTTAAAATTTTAATTACAGATTTATCTTTGAACTTATTCGTTCATAACATTATAATAATTAATAAATACTTTTTGTTTCGGTTACAATAATCATGTTGTACAATTGTTTTTATTAAAGGTAGTACCCGGTAATGGTAACCTGGAGTTGAACTGTAGTCGGCAATGTCTTTCCCAAATGCAGATTTTTACCGGATTTTATTAGTAAATCTACGATTAAATAAAACAGGGTATATAGCATTAAATGGGATCACAGGTAAAGGTGGCGTGGTGTTATTTCATATCGCCCTGGAGGTGCTACAAGTTTTGTTTTCTAAGTATGGTGGGATAACTGTCAACTTTATAGTTTATGAATTTATTTACGGATTAATTATAATGTGTATGTAAAGTGATTAAATAGTTTAAATGCGTTGCAATACAAAGCTACTTTTATTGAAATGAATTCTTTATTTCCTTAATTCAAATATGCACAAATTACATCAATTACAGGAACGAATGTCCAGAATTAACCAACCAAAGTATACACTAAGTTGATTCTCTTATCTCGCCGCTATGTCACCTATTTCCACTTAGTAGTATGACTTTGATGAGTATCGTCTGATAATATACTTGCTCGTAATAGCAAATTTTTTATCAAGAAACTGAAAGTTACTCTTTAAACCCAGGAGAAAGCTACCAAACCTACTACAGCGAACTATTGTTCGTAATTGAAAAGCTGATTGTGTGTTGATACACACGTTTCTAAAATTGTTACTTATCTTAAAAATTAAAACATTTATATTAAAATGTAAGGTAGCACACCTTAAAAAGATATTAGTAGTAAATACATATTGCTAATGTAGTAATACTTCCTCGCTAAAATAAAGTAACTTAAACTTTCTCAAATTCTGTTGAAAGAAAATATTTATTAACTTGAAATAAGTAATCTATACTGAAATCTATTAGAATGATAAATTATAATAATTATTTACCCAGGCTAGCCCTTTAATACACGAACCTCATGTAATTATAATTTATATTCAGCAAGCTCATAATTTATCTCCGATAACCAGTATTGGCACTGATATAAGCTAATTTCTAATCGAAACTAACCATGACCAACTCTGATAAGGTATCTTAATCTGAATGGTAAATGAAGCTTTATCGGTAATGTTTTTTTAAGAATCAATGCATCAATAATACTAACTTTAATTGAAGTTAGTACTGACTTAACTTATAAATTATTTAATGTATCATACGTAGAAGGTTGTTCAATCTACCTGTTAATATAAATATGTAAAATAACCGTAGTTAATTAAATAAACTCGCCTTATTGATTTACGTTCAATGTTAACGAACAATAATACACGACAGAACATCCTTAGCACACAATGCACATCAACAGTTTTCACTTCAACACAAACAATGAGGATGCAACATCATACGATCACACTTACGTTACACATTAAAATTCTTTACCACAACAATTTACACATAAGCCTCATCTACCACAACTTAAGCATCTAAAACCTTTCAACAATACTCATACACACATACATCAACAACATGCATACACACACACAACCAACACACACAACACACGTACACATACCACACAACCAACTAACCACAAACATGTATCTACTTTCGCACCACATGACTACCCAATATTAATAACAACTAACATACCTTACAAAGAAAATTCACCATCAATTCCATGTTCATTATATATTCAAACACGAGTATATATCCTAAGGTAAGTGTGATACAACAATGTTTCGGTCACCTCGAACTAAAATTGGTTTCTTGACAAACCAATGTACTTTTTTTTTGCTTGAATCACTATCAGCTGCTTATTTACAGGTATAAAATAGGTTATGAGATATTTGAACTACACTATTTATTGTGGAATACTATCCCAATTTAAGATGCAATTATTTGTTTTTCAAGTTCCAAACTTAAATACGGTTTTACAAATCCTTTGGCTTTTCAATTATAACCAAATAATTGTGGGCCATATAATTCACCATTTACCTCTATATTATAGGCATAAATAGAAATCATTTTATTTATTTCTTCCACATTAATGTAAAATTCAGACTCACTAATAATAATTAAAAACCGGTACGCGATCAGATTTGTGACAGTTTAGGGTCAATGTCAAATTCAGACAGACAAGCTTCATTCCTTAATCCTATTGATAACTTTTCACCCCTTTAACCGGGGGAATATCTGAGTTGACCAATGGTAAAGCACATACTCACGTATTCAGAAGGTCCTGTTTAAATCTTGATACATATGTTCGACTTTGCTACGTAGAACGCAAGATTTTTTAAATACTTCATTAGGGATCCTGTGAAACTCAATTCCCATAATTTTTATGTTTTTAATACCCTGATATAACTGAAACACATTTTCTTCCGACCCAAAACAATTACAGAAATTTTTAATTAATGTTATATGAAATTCTTTAGGACTCATCTTAAAAGGTGATGTCATAAAGGTTACTTTGCTAAATCCAATTTGGCGCTTTATGGCACTTATGTCACATTAATATGCAATTTGAATAACCAAAACACTTTATTTCTTTTATTTTTTAACAATCTTTGTTGAATTTAGTATGAATTTTAGCTGCCTTTCAAACTAAAATAGGACTCGGTTTGATCAGTGGCGGTTCGCTTACACTTATAAATTCTGAATTGAATGTTAATTTGTTTTTAATATAAACATAGATTTATACCTCGCTTTAACAGTTATTTATGTATTAAGAACGACACGTAGGATTTTCTTGCTCGAGAGCAAAAAAGTAACCTCTTGCTCGTGACGCATACAACATTTTTTTACAAACATATTACTACTTTCCACGGTAGTTTTCAATTGAATATTGATATCAAACTTGTTTTAAATTCTTGTTTGTTTTGTGGTTGCTATTTACAGCAAGCGTTGATATACTTTAATAATCGTTACACATTGAACTTTGTGTTCCATAAACTCTAAGGAAAGTGTGCTGTAAAAATAGAATCTACAGCTTAAAAAACCATGCATACAAGCATTACATTAAGTAAACACTGTAACATGTTCAAAACTTACCTGACTTTGGTTAAATAAGCAAATAACTTTGAGTGCATCTAAAACACATCATCTGGTTCACCACAACACTAGGAATAACACCCTATATTCACACGGTACCAAAGATCCAGCCGTGCCAACCTGAGCTGATTATAAATAAATATCCCCAAATGGGGATGATGGCTGTAAATGGGTTTATTTCATACTAATACGTTATCAGCAAATAAATCCTTAGTTACCGTAACCATAACTCCCTTGGGAAGTTATGAACTGGTATCTAGGCGGTTATAGATCTATAACTGCCCTCTAATCATTCTAATGCATTTTGACAAATATTTGCAAACCTTTTAGTTTTTATATCCATAGCAACCATGCCTAATTTGCATAATTAATTTTTTAGTGTGAAATAAAATTATTTGTCTATCACGGTATGTTAATATCCTCGGGCAACTTAACACTCCCTCGGGACTAACGTACCTCGGGATTGCAATCCGCTGCCCTCGGTAATTAACATACCCATAACTCCCTTGATATATAAATAACTGTAACTACTCAGTGTAATACGTTAACTATATATTATTACAACCTCGTTAGATCCTTGGTAAATGTTGCCAATAAATGTTAATATGATCACTCTTTATTTTCGTTCACAAGTTAGGTTATACGATAAAAAGGAAGCCTAATACACAAAAAGAAAATTGAAAAATCTGGTAAAACATGATAATATGGTATACTTATAGTACACGACTTATGGCACATTTCGCAGTTTTGTTATAGTTCAGTGTCACGTCTTTTTACACTACCGTACCTTATTATATATGAAAAGGGTACGTTGACAAGGAGGATTGTTAATGCTATTTTCCATCTATGCTGTTGATTACAACCGCATCGTAGTCATATGCTGCGCCTTTAATAAGCATACCTTACCGTACCTAAAGGTTTAGACTATGGTAGTGATTTATAAGTAAAGCAGCTGGTTTTAATACATGCAAGTGAGTTTTATGATAACTTCCGTCAAAAATAATTAATAAATATCTGGTGTGGAACTAAACATTCCAACCTTCAACATGGAAATTAAAAGAAATGCAATAATTTTAACAACTCTTTTTAAGGATAATTATGGAACCTCTTTTAAAAGAAGTTCATTACGAAAATGGGCAACATTGTAAACGAAAAAACAATAATATGTCTCAAACATACGTTTAAAATTTCATGACAGACAGAAGTTAAAGGACATCTAGATGCTAACTAAAATTAAAAGAAATAAAGTAATTTTAATTTTAATTATTTAGGATAACTATACAACCTCCTTTTTATACATCCATAATGAAATAAGCAACATTGTAAAAATGACGTTTAAAACTTTGTCAGATAGATATTAATAGACGTAAATACGTATTACCGTAAAAAATTCTAAAGTCGCCCGCTTTTATAAAAATTTCGAGAATACAGCTTTAGCATTTTCAATCATATTTATTTAATTTTTACATTTATTTCGGTTTACATTAAAGAACTTTATAAAGAAAATTTATGTAGAATGAAATATTCTTCGAAAAATACGTCTACACTTTTTCTTATAAAGTTAATCGTTATTCAGATAATGAAAAATTTTGAACTAACACTTAAATTCTACCTTGGGAATTTTTTTGCCGCTAAATTATGCGCCATACCAAAAAATTGCATAAAATCATAATTACTCGATATGTTTAAGGTCTATATCTAGGTATTTTTATATCTTTGAAAAATGCAGATGTTTTAGAACAATTTGATAAAAGCGAAACACTGCTCCTAATAAACTCCCCTATCCGCCGCTGGAAGTCTTCCAAAATCTAAGTTCTAAGCCAAATGAAAACAAGATTGAGTACGAAATTTTAAGTACGTAGGTATTTTCTTTCTGAAGTTATCGTGGATACTAACATACATCCATGCAGACACACGCGCGCGCGCACGCACACGCGCTCACGCACAAGCGCTTTCGCGCGCACATGCACACGCACACGCTCACGCACACGCACACGCACACGCACACACACGCACACGCACACGCACACGCACACGCACACGCACACACACGCACACGCACAAGCACACGCACACGCACACGCACACGCACATGCACATGCATATGCACATGCACACGCACCCACACCGACAACACCCAGACCTACTCACACACCCACACGCACCCTCACACACACACACACACACACACAAACACACACACAAACACACACACACACACACACACACACACACACACACACACACACACACACACACACACACACACACACACACACACACACACACACACACACACACACACACACACACACACACACACACACACACACACACACAGTAGTAGTAGTGTGTACTAACTAACGTTAGTACATGTTTAATAGTGACAACACTTTCTAATTGTCCCTTACAATAGGGAAAATTTAAAACGAAATTATACAAATATTCTAGACGGAAATACATAAAAAATATATAGTTCAAGGGCATTGTATATAAAAACAAGTTAAAAATGCGCAAAGTGGAAAGTATGTCAGGTAGTACTAATGTGACGTGACTTTAAATAAACTAAATTGCATGTAATATTGTTTTGGAAACCGTTATTTTCTGTTATAAAATCGTAACGCCATCTATGATAAAAAGTAAAGTATATATGTAGTAAAGTTACTTTTAATCCCTTGAGTGGTTGTTTCCGAGCGTAAGTGATTAAACCTTATACTTTGGTCAATGGTCTATACTATTTAATCTCACTAAGATTGAAAGTGACAGTGAGCAAAATCTGCTACAAACGGCGATTGAAATTTAAATTTCAGGTCTCAAGTATTACTCATTCTGTAAACTGCGACGCAAATTTTGATTATTGTCTTAAGAGACGTCACAACAAAAACTCCAATGTATTCAGTGAGCTATTTACTAAAATGGCAAACATTTCCTAAATGTTACGTCTTCACTCACCGTTCCTGAAGTATTTGAATATGGTCTGGGGATATCAAACTTTCCAAAATATCCCTATTATAATAACTGTTAAAGTAATTATTAATAACTCGTGTTATACATTCCAAAATATAGTTTGTTTGGTACAATTCAGTTTTGTACTTTAACTTTTGTTATCACATAAAGAATAAAGTCCTAAATTAATAATATTCGTTAGAACTGTTTCATGAGCTACTTAAAAACTTGTATGTATATAAAACAAAGCCTGCTTTCCAGTTTAGATGAACTAATTGATAAATAAAAGAGCAGTAATTTTTATGAGCATACATTTAGGACTCACTTTATGGTTGCATTTAATATAAATCTTGAACGTAAAACGTTAATAAAAATAAATTTCAAATAAAACGTTACAGTGAACCTTTTTTTAAGAGCAATTATCTTTTTACAGTTTAAAAAAGGTCAATTGCGCATAATACAAATATAATCAAACAAGTGCAGAGAAATGAAATAGTTTAGTATTTATAAAAATGTATTCTAATACGTAATTGTTAGTTAATCATGGGCGGAACGCGTTATTTTCACAGTCCATACTTCATTACCTACTGAAATTTAAACAATCAATAGATTCATCTATGTTTAAGTTTTGGTATATACTTTAAATAAATAATTATGTACAGGGGCGCCGCGTCCCTTAGGTGAACTAGACGGTCGCCAAAGCGCGGCAACATCTAAATTGCCACGTAATAGTAGGAAAAAAAAGTTGTGCTTATATTATTTTGAAGCCCAACTTTCGGTTGTAATCAAACTTAACCAGCAAGCTTGGATAGCGCAGGCGCTATATTTGGCTGAACTATAATGACGGAGAGTAGGCCGTGTGCATTCCATCGCTGCGATGAACTTACCATACTGGTTCCCTGGCTGAGATTATCCCGGAGATCAATACCCCAAAAACGAGAAATCACAGCCACCATTTAATAATTAGTAATAATTGGTATCTTACCAATAAACTTGTAAAAGTATTCTTTTGAATTATGATTAATTGTATGTTTTTTATACAAAAAATTTTGTTTTAGTATGTGTTTTTGATCAAGTTAACGTATACCAAATAGTAGACTCGACAAGATGTAATTAAGTCACAGTCTAATTATAAATACTTAGTTTACGTGATTTTCGTAAGTACAAACAAGTAATCTTCTTAATATCCAATATTGCAATATAGTACCCAAAATTAGCAACGCATAGGGAACTTAGTGTTGAAACTTTTTTAATCGCACCGTACACTTTTACGGCATGCAGACCGTATACGATGAAGTTATTATTAATTAATTATTTAATACCGTTCATGTAGCATATTGTTAGGACTGGTGTCGCGATGGTCATCATACATCGTCATGACTACGGGAGTCGTAGTGTAAGTGGTAGGCCACCCGCGCACGGGTTAACTGGTTTGTGAATTTAATTGCAAACTGGTTTTCACTAGTCACATACACAACAGTTCGCAACAAAACCGAAACCTACCCCCACATACGAACATGTTGAGCGTCTGAAATCAGTCATTTCGGATCCACCAAGCTAGGTACCTTGCTATTGTAGGAACATACGTCGTATCCATGTTTAGAACTATGATGTTACATCACAAGGATGGATACAAATATTAGGGAATGTATGGGTGCAGATGAAAGAATATTAATAACTTTGAGGTAAAGTATTTTTATTGCTAAAATTTAATACAAAAAAAAATATTTTTTAATTATTGTAAATTGGTTAGATCGAGACCCTCAGAGAAGCCGGTATAATACTCATTGGTAGTGACGTTGCTACCTGTTTCACTTGTTTGTACTATATTGAATATACGGAGGTATTCGAATAAACTGAGTGTGGCGAATGTGCTGAGGCACACAATGTGAGTTGAAATACGGTTACTGTTGGATTTAATATTTCATCAATCACAGTAAAAACTCAACGTTTGAATGTTTTAATTTGAGCAACACTGAATTCTTGTAATTTAGGCATCAAGCTGAGCAGGAACATTTCTAGAGCCGCTTTTTTGTCACGTGTCAATTACGGATTCGGTCACAGTTGATTCCATTCTTGTTTTTTTTTGCTTTAAAATATTCAGCTGAGGAAGGACCCACTGTTGTTATGAATTGTAAACAAAACTGCATGGATTGTGACATATAGTATAGTTTTCTATTTGCCCCTGATCCGCTTACAGGAGGTTTCATTTTACGCATAAAGACTGTACGAAGATTACACCACTTCTCTTCCCAGTCTACAGCTGAAATCAAAATAAATGATTTATTATTAATTACTATTATTTCAACCATGTTATTTTTGTATTTATTTTTTAGTTTCATTATTATTATTATTATTATTAGGTACTTGGCAACAGGAGAAACATTTGTGTCACTTTTTGTATATTTTGAAAGGGCAGAGAAATTGTTAAACAGACTACGAAAGTTATGTATGATGTATTCAATGAAATTTATATGCCTGTACCAGATGAAGATCAATGGAAAAGTATAACTGATCAATTGAAACATTATGGAATCTTCCAAACTTCATTAGAACCTTGGACTGGAAGCATACCTGAATAGAAAAGCTTCCAAATACTGGTTTTGAAAACTTTAACCACAAGCACTTCCATTCTACGATCTTACTGGCTTACTGCGATGATGATAGTCTATTCAACATCATTGATCCAGGTTATGCGGGGCAAAACAGTGATGTAGGTGTCTTCTCGGCCAGTGCAATAAAATACTGGATGAGGAACAATGCTTTAAACGTTCCATCGCCTCCCACATTTCATTACGATGAACAGAAACGCCTATTTCCTTACTACTGTGTCGGAGATGAAGCATTCAGCCTAACTAAAAATGTAATGGTACCCTACAGAAAATAAACTCTCAACGAAGTGACGCGCATGTTCCATTACAGGCAGAGCCATGGAAGGAAAACTATTGAATGTTTGGAATGGCTGCATAAAACTTTGCAATGTTGAATGGGCCCATGCGATGTCGCCATAAAGAAACAGTGAATGACATGGTAAAAGCTGCTTGCGTGCTGCACAACTATGTACGTAAATATGAGGGAATAGATTACAGAACTAAACGAATAGGATACGGAAGGATCACCAGCCATTATGACAAGGCAGCTTGTAATACGTGAAAGTTCATCGGCAGCTACTGTGAGGAATTATTTGGCAAACTACTTCCTTCATCCTCGCGCTTCTTTACCTTGGCAGTGGAAATACGCACTATGAACCCATTATGATTCGGATTCGTACTACATAATTAAAATAAGTTAAATATTATTACTAATTCAATGCATGTATTATTATTAATAATAATATAATATGATTTATTTAAACTTGATGAGGTCCAATAACAACATCGCCAAATATCCCACACCAGGTATTTATCGACCAAGGGTGTTGATTAGCGACTGTTCGCATCCAGTGTGGATTTTCTTGAGCCCAATAATCTATGTATTATAATAAAATAATGTACCTAATATCAGTTTTTTCTTTAGTTGATTTTATTTTTAATTTTGTTAAATTTAGCGTAGTGACATTGACATTGGCATTAAATTATTCATTGATTATAACATAATTTTTTCTGGAGATTACGAATCTGGAAAGAAAACTGCACCTTTCCATTTACCATTTAAAAGTTACCCCCCCCCTAAAAAGTGGAAAGGGTTCAAACATTACTTACTCTGTCAAAAAGTGTCCCCCAACGACCCATTGTATCCCTAGATATTTCATCATTTATTTTCATTCAGCCACAATATATATTATATATATATATAATATATATATATATATTTTGTTAGTGTGATTGTGTGTGTGTGTGTGTGTGTGTGCGTGTGCGTGCGCGTGTCTGCTCTGGCGTGCGCTGCGCTGCGCGTGCGCGTGCGCGTGTGCGCGTGCGCGTGGCGTGGGTCGCGTGCGCTGCGCGTGCGCGCCGTGCGCGTGCGCGTGTCGCGTGCGCGTGCGCGTGCGCGCTGCGTGCGCGTGTCGCGTCTGTGCGCGTGTGCGTGCGTGCGTGCGTGCGCGCGTGCGTGCGTGCGTGCGTGCGTGCGTGCGCGCGCGCGTGCGTGCGTGCGTGCGTGCGTGCGTGCGTGCGTGCGTGCGTGCGTGCGTGCGTGCGTCCGTGCTTGCGTGCGTGCGTGCGTGCGTGCGTGCGTGCGTGCGTGCGTGCGTGCGTGCGTGCGTGCGTGCGTGCGTGCGTGCGTGCGTGCGTGCGTGCGTGCGTGCGTGCGTGCGTGCGTGCGTGTGTGTGTGTAATGGCAGTACTTGATCTGTACAACGCGAACGGTAACGACCGTAACGATAATCACAGTCGATCGATCTAGACTATCAATAAGCTTACCTCTGCTTTGATTATGCTATTGTGAGGATACGCCATCCTATAGGAAGGTAAGAGGGAATAAATGGATGAAGAGTGAACACTTTCCTTTGCCATGTTACACAAACGGCAGGTTAACTTTATTTTACTTTGGTCTCAGTTTGAGAATCATTTAGCTCAAATAATCGCTTACCAACGATATGAATACAACACAATACTTTGTGGCTTTCCAACGATTTTTCCACTACAAGGCATCTAAAGAATGCGTAAATATTAAGAATTTTTAGTTACTTGTATTCGCCAGTGGTAGAATCGTTGCAGCACTGAACGTCTGGTTTTACAAAAATGTGTACAATATAAATTACTATAATAAACTATTCTTGTTAATTTTGGCAGACTCAGAAACTTGAATAACGTGGTTTCTGAATACCATTGAAGATATTCGAGATATCCAGCTCCGAGTAGACTACTGCATTGATTCACTAATCCCTAATAGGTTACTATGTCAGAATCTAAGGAAGGCTCATTTATAAGCCTAATCGCTCCTCTGTGGATAGGACTAACGATATTGAGAGCGTATTGTGAAGTACTAACCCAAAGATGATATACTAGATGAAGTCGAATTTGGACTTTAAATATCTGAAATAGTTGAAGGGAGGTAAAGTACTGCTTAAATCTGTACAAAAATTCTAGTTTACGAGCAGCTGCTTTAATACCTGTCTGAAAATGATAGATTTGAAGATAAAATCATTCCTAACATAGTAATAGACTCTGAAGCTTACATTTTTAGCCACTTATACCTACAACAAGAAATGATTGACATTTTTGATGAACACAAGGCAACACTGAGGTTTGTAAGCTTTAATTGAAATTGAAATTTCCCTTTCAGCTTTAATATCTTGTTTTAAGATAGAAGATGAATTAATATTATTAGTGGACTAAGATGAACTAGGTTAGTTTAGAACGAGAAGTGATTTTGAAAAGAGGTCATCAAATACGATACGCGTTCGTCCTTTATGTTTCTAATGTATTGCTCCAAGATTGAGTCACACATGATATAATCTGATATGTTGAACGATTCTGCCTAAAACGATATTTGTAATCACTAATATTGTTGTTGAATTCAGGAAATTGATCGGTAGTTAGAGAGGTCCGCCTTAGCGCTTTTTTGGGAATAGGTTGAACATTTCTAACTTCCCTAAGAAAATTTTCAGGCGACATACAGATCGAATATAACTTAGATAGGAGTCCTATTGATAGCATAGGAAGAAGAGCTGATTAGTGACACACTTCTTTCGGAATTATTAAGATACCAGTTTTATAAATCCACTAAAAGATTGGCTTTATCTGCACAAACAGCTACTATATCCGCCAAAAGATGCCATTGAGGAAAAATAATATGCACCGACATTTTTTACTGAAGTTACTAGATAAAGTTAAAAAATTTAGGACTACCCAAATAATATGTACCTATTTCATTGTATACTCATTATTCAAGCAACTGCTGAGCTTTAGTTACTGCAATTTTGCAGAAATTGTTGAAACCAACGTAGCCTGGATGAGCCTTGGCCGCTGCACTGGTTTTCCATTTGGTATAAGGCTTAGTTTTGAAAGGTTTTGCATCATTACAAGTACTATTGAACCAGTGTTTGGAACTAAGATGACATATATCATTTTGTTTCTTGGGAAAGTGTAACCCCGTGCCCCATGGAATGACTGCAAGCACTGAAGGAGTCAATGTCTGAAAACGAGGACGATTTAAAATAATATTTACGGCATAAGGTTACAAAGAAATCTTGTAGATTACTCTATTCAGCTGACCCAGAACACGACTACATACAATTATTTCTCTAAACACAAGAGGAATTTGGGACATTAGAAGTTATTTCTATTATACAATGGTCAGATAAAGGTAGCGGGGAAAGAACTGATGTTTTAGAAGTAAGTGGATTTTACATAAGGAAGAGGTCTAAAAGATGTAGTGTATGGTTTGTCAGGAATTCTAGTGGGCTTGAAAATCATTTTTGTAAGATCATATTAATTAGTAGATGTTTATGAAGTGTATGGATCCGAGTTAGTAGTAGACGAAAAGTGAAGCCAATTAAAGTTACGAACATTGAAACCTCCCAGAGATATCGTAAGTGGTCAAACACGTCTTTAAACCTATTTGAAAGATTCAACAGAAGAACTACACAACTTTATGAACAGACAAATGTTTGCCAAGTTTGGGGATGCGAAGATATCCAGGACAACACTATTGTGGAATCCGTTCACATGTATACGTCCTCAAAAGGTAAGTCTAATATTTTTATGGTTTTATTGATTAACTGAGCCAACAACATTGCGCCGGACAACTCTAGCCTAGGAAACGAAATTACCTTTAAAGGTGCTACGCGAGTTTTGGCACATAGTAAGCTAACCTTTATTTTGTCTTCAAATTTCGATCTGATATATATTGTTGCGCCGTAAGCGCGTTCGCTTGCGCCGCAAAAACCATGCCTAGGTATGGTAAATAAACTCACTTGATTAAGTTGTGCGAAAAACTGCAACCACATGGTGTGCAAATCGGACGGAAATGACTCGTCCCAGTCGAGATTTAACTGCCAAGTCTTTGCAGTATGATTTTTGCCTGAACAATTACAGGACCTAAAAACCCTAACGGATGAAATATTTGCAATGTGTAGGATAGTATGGTTCTCTTTGCAACTTTATCACCAAATGACCAATTACCCCGTTGTTATACTCGAAACTATCCAAAGTGGGATTCCAGGTAATCCCTAGAGTTTTCATGTTTTCGTTATCGGTAATAACATAATGTGCAATGAAATCATGTCAAATTTTGTATTCTCCCTAGAACAAAATCTCCTGCAAGCGATGTTGTCCTTTAGATAAGCACACACGGCACCTTCTTCATTTGGAAGATTGTATTGGGGGAATTTGAAAAGACGGGTGAATCGCAGATTCTAGAGAGGACTCGTGTTTCTGTGTGCAAGGTGTACCAATTCTCATACCAATTGTGTTAATTTGTTCTTGAAGTTACATAATCTTCCACAGTTTTAAAACCCTATCGGAGATGAACCTTTAGTGCACAGTTAAAAAATTGGTACACAAGAAACTAGCTTTCCCAAAGCGATAATGGTTTTAATCATAACCACAAACAAGTAAGGAGCTTTCGGTTATTACCGTCCACTGTTCGTATTCGTCGCCTTTGTGACTAAAATACAGTTCGATGGGACGTCTTACCTGATACTCTTTCACACAAGTCTTTAGTAGACAGTGTTTCTCAAAACCCAAAAACGTACAAAATGCGGAACAAGAAAAGCCAGCTGGCTAATCTTACTTATGCAGGGTTCCCAAATCAAATGTGATTAAAGGTGATTATTCTAATAGAACTTTCTATAACTAGAAATTTTATATACGACTGATTCTATGGGATTTGCCGAAGTAAACCTTGGTCGAATTAAAAAATCATGTTTTACAGTTGCCCTTTATCTACTTGAATACAACTTTCAATTCTAAAAGTAAATCCGTATCGCACGGAAAGGCAACTCTTCATTATTTGTGTAATACGGTATGCTCCAAAACAAAGGGTTCTGAAAAACTTTTTACACCTGGAAAGTTAAATTACAGAAATTCCAGTAATGTGAATTTTGAGTTTTTTTATAAAAAAAATGTGTTCAATGTGCTCACCATTGCGGTCCATGTAATATTGATAACAAAGAAATAAGACTTGCTTATAAACCATTGATGAGACTGAAGCACAGTACGCAACTCTTACTTGCTTGTCTCTATTATTCAAGCGTTGCCTATTCTTGTTTTTATGGGGAAAACCACCAGTCTTCCTTGTGGAAATTATTTGGATCTTTATATAGCTTCTTGCTGTAAACGAACTTAATGAGTTTGCCTAGGCAATATTTTCAAAATGTTAATTATTTAAAACATGATCCGCTATTACAGATTTGTCTGGTTGACTCAATCTACAAAATCTAATCTGTAACTTACGTCTAATAACTATTTCATATTTGATTTCTTAAAAGTTCTAGCTGATATTTAGTAAAGTAGTGAAACTGTAATGATCCTGAAAATCCTTCCTATAAATTTTCCCATCCTATCAAAACTTATTTCCTATTTCCTTCCACAACTGTTCTATCAATGTTAATAAATGTTATCAGTTGTCACTTCACTTCACTCAGATTCATTCATTCATTCTCACTCACCCTTGACACACTTCTTCCCTAATCTTCTTCCTTCACCCATTTCCTATAATATATTTTATCCTGTCCCGCAGGTAGACGATCCTGACCAGCAACTAGTGGTCATGGCTTTAGCTTTATTTAAATGTTGCGAAGAGGTGATCTACTGGTATTTTGTTAAGTATGCCTAAAGCAATAAAAAATAGAAGGGTGATAAACCTTGTGAGGTCTTGTAAATCGAGCTGTTAATGTTTGCATTTAACTCCAACCGAGGTCTGGTAGCCTGTGTTGCAGCTTTGAAGTGCACTTGTTGTGGAATATTCAAGGTAACGAATTTCAGTTTTAGATTCATGTTTTATTTGAATAAGATAGGCGGTTTTATCCCGCAGCCAGACGATCCTGACTAGTAGCCTGGCCTGCACCCGATTAATAACTACTAGCCTGACCAGAATCATGTCCAGCATCTCGTATAATCCTGTACCTGTAATATTATACTAACCAGTATTCCCAGACTAGTATCCTATCCAGTATTACTAGGATCCCCAGCCAAACATCAATACATATCCCCTACATTCATCCCGTATTATTATCTTGACCAGCATTCCGCACACTTTTATGTACTATATTCTTGGTGGTCACAAGCCCCAGAAAGGTGCATAAAAGTGACAAGCGTGAGAAGTATTTAGTTTGCCGGAGGTGATGCCCCAGAAAGACTAACTATTTCGAAGCCACGAATAATCCCTTTTCCGAGATAAAACTCCCACACAAAATAGAAAATCACTTTTACTCATACTATGTTGTTGGTGGTGAATCGCCCCCAAATCGGTACTGAATGATGGTTAGACAAGAGAAGTACTTAATTGGACGGAAGTTAGGCCGTGAATAATTAACCACTTCTACATGTAAGGCTCCCATAACGATATTAACCCTGCAAAGGTTGCCGGTAGTTTCGACTCTGAAGACGTTCTTACAGTTCCCCAATACCAGTCAGAATGTGCTGTTAATACGTATATATTTGCCCTATTACCAGTATTCTAGATAACCGAACTAATTACGCGGTTTAATCATAAATAACTCCTGACTTCTATGTATATAGAAATCCCTGACTTGTACATTAAACCCCTGTTTCCAGTTATGATGTTATTCATAAGTAATGTAATAATAATTATTACCTCTTAATATTTCCTGACCTGAGTTCAATTCATTGAATTAAAATAAACAATTATCCTGTGTATAATCCGCACACTAACTTTCATACACAATTAAACGTTTTGGTAATAAAAATTTCGCACATTACTAAAACAGCTGTTTAACAATGTATTTTACAGTACTATCTATAGAAGACGATCCTAATGCAACTACCAGCGGCGTCTCATAGCATTTCAACACAGGGACCACCAGAATCATTTATCGTTTCCAGTTTATTTATTTAAATCAGTATTTAATTACGATTGTTTATTTTATTAGTTCCTTTTTAAGGCTTTCTTTATTATATATTATTATACCCGAATAAATGTGTTCCAACCTGGTAATACTTACTCTTAAGTTTATTGACAAATTAGTGGTACCCTTTAACCCCAACCAGAGCAGCAAACCGGAGACAATAAAAGTAACATTTCCAGAGGGGTGTTACGAAACTTAGTTTCCATAGTCGGTTTTTTTAAGCAACAAAGAAGGATTATTTATTTTGTCAACTTTTTTTACACTTTGGTTAATTTTTTTAAATTCTGTTTCTACTACGGGTGACAATAATTATACGTGCTACCGTAACGTATAAATGTGGTAGAATGTATCTTAAAATACACGGTTTAAAACGTAAAAAAGATAATTGTGTATAAGTAAAGATTACCAGAAACTAACACCGGATTGAACTAAATGAAAAAGACCGATACCGAAAATGAGGGATGTAAGGAGGGTAAGAGGTAGATAGTAACTGAAATATGACAAAACCAAAACGTACTGCATGAAGAAATGATAAAGATATAAGTGAGTAATAAAAACTTAAAACCAGACAATTTTTAAGTAAAAAGGAAAAAATAAGACATCAAATATAGGATAAAAGTAACAATGTAATTACTGAAATTTATATTCCTTAACCTTACTTCGTGCAATGCCATAATTAATGGCACTAATGTTTCTAATATAATTCCACAATGTTTCACATAAATATTTATTTCACACCGCGTTCCAATACAACGCGGGAATGATACTTGTATTGAAACGCGTTGAGAAATAAATATAGTTATATTAAGTCACAAAACAATGTTAATATTTTATTTGAGACAATCACTAACTGCACGTTAATATGAAATCTGACGATTACAATGTTGACATCACCTTTTAAGATATTTCTTATCATCTAAGTAATGTACACATTGAAATGGAACAAATAAGTGATTAGTTTCTTAGTAATAACAGATAATGAACTAATAAACAATATTTTCCATATTTGGATGTAATTATGTTTAATCTTATTTCTATGTAACGATATAATTACAGATTAGTCTTGTTTCTAAGCAAAGGATACAATTATATTTATATAAAGTATTGTCGAATTATATTTGAAGTATTAGTGTTATTAGTAATAACTGGCCTTAAGTTGGACCGGGATGAGAAATGTACTTTGAAAGAACGAATAGAGAGTTTTACCAGACGAGAGATACGAGTGGAGATACCAGCGAGAGATATCGTCAAGCTGAACCAGACTGCATAACAGGTCAAATTCAAGTCGAAAACAAAGTTAACAAGAACAAACTAAAGATGCAGTCCAAGAGAATCTAACCACAACCCAATAAAAATAAAATAAACTCTTTGTTGACGGATTTCAGAATAGCAAAAAATAATATAAAATCTGAACTAGAGATAAACTCAAAGAGAAAGGAAAGTTATTGAAATGGAACGTTATGGGATTGAGCGGTAAAAATTATAAACTGATAAATAACTAATAAAGAGCGTGGTGAAATTAAAATGTGTCATCTAAACTAAAAAGAAAGGAAAAGGAAAATAATTACGGGAGGAAGGGAGGCTAGGTGTGGAATGGAGTTATTGAAACCATTAGTGGATGAATATTAATGGAAGGAGACCCCTAGAATTCTGTTTAGCAGTAACATAATAATGAATACAGTTTACCATCACCGTGATACACCGTGATATACATGAGTAAACATAAATAAAAAGTCAATCTATGTAATAACACAGAAGGAAAATAGAAACACATTATAAATACTGTAGTGAATAGGAGTTACAAACGGTAGTACTACAGGGCAATAAACACAAATAACTAGAAGATAAACAAATGTTAGCTTCAGAATAATCGCCAAAGAAATAATACCAAAGAGTACTAGAGAAAATAATAGAGAAACAGAAGAATGGCAAATCCTATGTGGATGAACTGTGAAATAAACCTAAGGAAGCGGTAATATTTGCTGCTGAAGAGTCGTGTAATAAAAAAATTAATGGAATCAAGAAAAGGAAAGCAGCGTGTAGGAGCGAGATGTTAAACAATTAAACAGAGAAGAAACACAAACCATGGAATGCATACGTAGATAGCAAAAACTGTCTTGATTATTAAGCGTAACAAAACAGGAAAGAAGTCAAAGTCAAAGTAGAGTACAAAACAAGGTCATAGGTGACTTATGGAAAAATATTAATAACACTGTTAAAGTATTCTCCAAAGCAATGAAGAGACCCCAAAGAGAAGAAAACGTAACTTGCGCCCTAATAGAAACACATTTAGGAAAAAAAGTACTTTGAGGATACGATCGCAGCTATCTGTAACTAAAAGGGAGGTCAGAAACAAATCATAAGGGGTAAGTTAAAATAAAGAAAATTAAAACCTTTAAGGTACCAGGTAAAGATGAAGCAACCCTGCAAAATAAAAAGTATGTAAGTATAAATAGCAAAAAATCTGCGAGACATACTATACGTATGTTGGAATGGGATATCAAGGGTTATTTTGGTTACATACTGATAGGAATGTGTGTAGATTTAAATAATCATTTTTTTTATGTATTTTCCTGAAAGCATAGCGCGAACAAAACTACAAATTACTTAAGCAACAACCACAGATTTGGTCATGACTTCAGGTTTATTTAAATGTTGCGAAGACGTGGCCTACTGGTATTTTGTTAAGTATGCCTAAAGAAATAAAAAATAATAAGGGACCTTGTGAGGTCTTGTAAACCGAGGTGTGAGTGTTTGCATTTAACTCCCACCGAGGTCTGGTAGGATGTGTTGCACCTTTGAAGTGCGCCTGTTCTAGAGCATTCAAGGTAACGAATTTCAATTTTAGATTCACTTGAATAAGATAGGCGCTTTTATAGTCTGCTTCGAGTGCGATTCCCCGAATATAACTTTGTAGCCAATTAATTAGGCATTCCGTCTACTATACCGTCCCTCACTATTTTCTCTAAATTTTTGCGCCCGCGCGTCGATATAGACGTGCTGCTAGCTATTTTAATTTTATTTAGTTTCCGACCGGATATCTTAGTACGAAGTGTGCATTTGTGGCGATTTTGTGTCGTTGGTCCACCGGACGGATGTTAGTAGTAACGCTGCTATTTGAATTTTAAAGGTAGGCCAATTTTTATGCTATAAAGAAGAGCAGGAACGACTTTAGAGGTTATGGGAGTAGTTAGGAATGGCTACTTGTTGAATACACCAACTTATCTATAATCCAGCAGCAGTATTTTCGTGAGTATCTAATAGCCATTAACACAGATGTTATTGAAATGAAGGCACTGCTAGGACTCTTATACCTTTCCGGTGTCTGTAAAGGCAATAACTTAAATGCAGAAGATTTGTGGAAAACCAACGCCACTTCAATTTAAATGTTCTAGCTGATAATGTCATTAGAACGGTTTCGACCTTTACTGAGGCATTTAAGGTTTGAAAATAAGAGCAGTTGATTAGAGTGGCAAGAAAAGGATAAGTTGGCGGCAATACGAGATGTATGCGAACTCTTTGTTTCAAATTGCAAAGAAAGTTATATGCCACCAGCGTATACCACTGTCGACGAAATGCTTCCGGGTTCCTGTGGAAATTGTAATTTTCGCCAGCATATTCCAAGTAAGCCCGAGATATGCGGCATCAAAATTTTGTACGCTGAACATGAAGATTTACATCGGAAAGCAAACTCTCCGACCTTTTTCTGTTGAGAATAACGGAGAATAAGTTGTTGAGCGCCTTGTATAACTTATAGTCAATAGGAGAAACAAACCAGTTTACCGTTATGTGAAAGCCTGTTGGAGAAACAATTAACTCTGGTGGGCACCATAATAAAGAACAAGTCAGAACTGCCCCAGGAATTTCTGATAAGTAGACAAGAGGGTTCAACTATGTTTGGCTTCCAATAAAATTGTACATTAATATCGTACATTCCAAAAATATCAAGCACGCATGATGATGGCAGCATCCATAAAGATACGAATAAACCAGAAATCATTGTGATGTGCAATCATACCAAGTGCGGTGTGGACACAGTTGAGTAATTCTGTGTAAACCATAACTGTGCCAGGAATACAAGAAGGTGACGTATGGTAATTTTTTACCGTTTGCTAAATATAGCTGGGACCAATGCATTTGCAGTCTTCCTTTCAAAAAATCATGAGTCAAATATGGTCCGAAGGGTTTCTCTAGAAAAGCTTGCAATTGACTTGGTTATGGATCATCTCAAAAAGCGTGTAATACTTCAACACGTGCCACGTTTATCCCGAATGCGAATCAGACAAATCTCTCATCTTGAAACTGAAAATATAACACAAGTGTAGCAAATTTTTGTGTCTCAAACATGTTAATGCAATGCACAGTGATTGCGTTGGGCATGGTTTCGACAACTCCGTAGAAATTTAATTTAAGGCTAACAATTTTTTTCATGTTACAATTAACAATACATAATAAATACAGAACCCATTTTCTTGTTTTTTTTTTACATAAAATTACTTTCTCAAAGCAAAGAATCAACGTCAATGGCATTTTCTATTTTCGGTCTCACAAACCGATGTTAGTATTTATGTTAAAAAAATCATGTTAGTACTAAAGGGTTTTAAAGAAATCAAAAACCCGATAGGTTGCAAATATAAGTTCACATTTAATTAAATTTTGTTTTTGTGGATTTAAAGCTTTGGTTTCATAGCAGCTAAACTTAAAGTAAAATTACAAAATAAATTGCGGTGTTCTAACAGAAACGTTGGTGGTATATTAAAATTAATATATTAAGTAAATCAAGTGAAGTGAAGTGAAGTTTACTAATCCTTTTAAAGGCCATGGGTTTATTCCACCGATTTTATGTAAAGGGAAGTTTTTTGTTTTGGTAAAGAATAACTTTTGCATGTTTCTTATTGATCCCTAAATATCAATTAAGAAGGAACGTAGAATGGACACGGATACATTATATAAATATCTGATATTCTTAGGGATGAAATATAACAAAAAGAAATATATCGTAGAATTGTAGTGAAAATAGAAAACCATATTTATGGCATAAAAGCCATTATGCCTAACGTAACGTAATATGCTATTATAAAGATATACCACATAATTTAAAAATCTAGCATCGTTGAAAAGTGATAAAGTTAGTTCCATTGATTGCGTTATTTATGTGGCTACGTTCGTAAACGCACAGTAAATGTAGTAAAAAAAAATGTTATTTGTATTCATTACGACGGTAATTACGTTTAAAATAATTAAAAAAATATATATAAAGCGAAGTTATTTTTTCGTTAAATACAACTGGTAATAGCAAATTTACAAATGTTATTGTAGCGTATTTAAAACATTGAGGTAGGATTTAAAACCATAACGTAAAACTTTTATTTTACATTTTATATTCTCCGCATGTTTATTTTATCACTTTAAGCTTGTCGTAAAATAAATTATCAGACGGACGCTTTGCATCAGTCGTTAAGGAAACACATTAATGCGTTAGTTGCATACGAGTGTATTTTATATGGCATAGAATGGAGCACTTGTATTTTCCATCACAATTCAGTACAGCTACTTTAACTATTCCCATTTCATCTGTCAAAGGCAATTTCCAAAGATATCTGGTGTGGAACACCACACGACCTTCCAACCTACAACATGGGAATTAAAAGAAATGAAACAATTTTAATAACATTTTTTTAGGATAATTAGACAAACCTCTTTTATAAAAAATTCATTACGAGAATAGGCAACATTGTAAACGCAAAAACCATAAATTATGTCAATCACAAGTTTAAAACTTAATGACAGGTAGAGGTTAATAGTCATCTAGATGCTAACTTAAATTAAAAGAAATGAAATAATTGTAATTTCATTTTTTTAGGATAACAATCAACCTCTTTTTTATACGTTCATAACGAAAACTGGCAACATTGTAAAAACAAAAATAATAATCTGTGTTAGAATGACGTTTAAAACTTCATGGCAGATAGAGATTCATATACATAAATATGGAGAGAGCATAAATATATGTCCAAACGGTATTATTTTCCACTAGAGATATCAAAACTTTAGTCCATACCATGAAATTAGCTGCTTAATATTCTTGGTGTTGTGTATTATTACTCGCTTATTTTCTTTGTTATTATTGTGTAATTAGTCTTTTTTAAGACTCGTTCACCAAAAACGTTTCAGACAAGTAAATACAGTATACACAAAAAATAACCCTTTAATCTAAATGTAAACTATTTAGATTAAGCAATGACTTACTCTGCAAAAAAAAAACAATTTATTTTTGAATCTTATTTTCGAAATGGACCGCGGAATGAAAATGGTGAATGAATTTATTCAGTTGCTTTGTATATAGAGGAAGTAATAAATGGTATCCCTAATAATGAATTTGATTACGACAACTTAAGCGGACATATTCGCAGACTTATTAAAGATTTTCGAACTACAAGCAACGTTGGCAAGGATAAATCAACCGAACGTAGATTTCTTTTAACTGAAAATGTTGTGAATGGTATATGTGTGCGCAGAAGGAAACAGCATCGTGTTTCTCTCTCAGCAACACGAGCAGACCTTAGCATAAGAGTTCCGTTTCTATTTCACTCACACACACACATACACTATCTATCTCACTTACTCTTAGTACAAAAAACACTCTTTCAACATTTTCTCTTATATGAAACAATATGTGTTCTTTCACGCAAGTGTGAATTATTTATAGCACTATAATTTGCTAAATTATAAACTTGGGTAAAAAGTACAATTTATTTTGTATTAATGTAAAAGTAACTGTATTTGACTTTAAAATTTATATTTTAAAGAACAAACTTAGAAGTTTCACTGTATTGTTTCTCGGAAAACTATAAATGTTTTAGTAGGATAAACATAGAAATGAATAAATAAGGCGTTGCAATGTGTGATTAGTGTGTATATATAAAACTAAATTGTTTTGCTATTAATTTAATGTAAAATTTACATTATAAAAATTCAAATTGAATGCACACACACACACACACTCACACACACACGCACGCACGCACGCACGCACCACGCACACGCGCCGCCACAAACGCACGCACAAACGCACGCACGCACGCACGCACACGCACGCACCACGCACCACGCACGCATTCACGCACCCACGCACCCACGCACCCACCCACACCACCCACCCACCCACCCACCACCCCACCCACCCACGCACCCACGCACCCACACACAAACACACACGCACACGCACAACCACCACACAGCACACGCACACAGCACACAGCACACCACACGACATGCACACAGCACACACACACGCACACACACACAGCACACACACACAGCACAGCACACACAGCACACACACGACACACACACACGACACGACACAGCACACACACGACACACACAGCACACAGACACAGCACGACAGACACAGACACAGACACAGACACAGACACAGACACAGACACAGACACAGACACAGACACAGACACAGACACAGACACAGACACAGACAGAGACACAGACACAGACACAGACACGCACAGACAGCACGGACACAGACACAGACACAGACACACACACAGACACAGACACAGACACAGACACAGACACAGACACAGACACAGACACAGACACAGACAGACAGACACAGACACAGACACAGACACAGACACAGACACAGACACAGACACAGACACAGACACAGACACAGACACAGACACAGACACAGACACAGACACAGACACAGACACAGACAGACACAGACACAGACACAGACACAGACACAGACACAGACACAGACACAGACACAGACACAGACACAGACACAGACACAGACACAGGCACAGACACAGACACAGACACAGACACAGACACAGACACAGACACAGACACAGACACAGACACAGACACACACACACATTGAGAAACATACATTTATCTAAAAAGTTTTGAAGTGTTTGCACTGTTTTACATAAAATTTAGGTTTTCAAAATTCCTGAATTGGTGTTAGAAGTACTCATATTTCAGGTATCGGTATGCGCAAAGTCATAATTTTAGAATAAACACTTAAATTACAACCACGGAAAATCAGTTTATTACACTAATTGCAACATGTGGAAAATCGTTTTAATTAAATATTGAAATCTCTGTATTATATCTATAACGTATTTTTCAAGTTTCTATATTTAGTATTAATCCTCTATTTACATGCATTATCATACGTTATCAATAATAATAATTTTTAGGATTCGGTTTCACATTTTTTAGACTAAAAGGCATTACGACATGCGATTAATTAACAAAAGTAAAGTGGTTTTGTGATCTCGAAAACTTTCTATTTATACAGTGTAAAAACAAAGCTTGAAACACCAATTCCGCATTATCTCTATCAAAGAATATGAATTTTCTTGCAGGAAAAAATATTATTAAATGGTCAAAGTTTGTAATAAAATCAGCTATCATTTTTATGACCTTGGATACGGTTTATGTGTCTATATAAGTAGATAAAGAACAGTTTCGTGTCAGTCGATGCAATCATGACGACAAATTATGTTGTAAACCTAAGGTGTTGTAACGAGCAATTAGATATTATTACGTAATCACCAGCGTGTGCTTTATATTGTTAGATACAGTTGAAAGCGAATATGAGTAAGGTTAAAGCAAGTAGTAGTGGTATAGTTAATTTAACAAGCATTGTTAAAAACAAAAAAGGAATTTATTAAGCACATCCGTATAGTTAATACTAGTATTAAGATATTGCAAGATATAATTCAAAATAAAATGTATTTATAGGCTAATGAAAGTCTGTTTAAGTTCGAAAGCAATTTATCATTGTTGAGGGACTATCTCATAAGACTTGAACGGTTAAAGAACGCTTCAGAAAAAACAGGTGGTGGAATTGTCAATAAAAAACGTACACGTAAATTAGCCTGGTACTCTCTGGAGTCATGTTTTAATGGTAGGTTACTTACATGAATCTAGCGAACATCAAGGACCTCTTGCTTTTTTACAAAATGCGTACAATAGTTTTGCACGTAAGGTTAAATTAATGCTAAGGAAATCCTTGTTAAAGGTGAATGTCCTTTTAGTCTGCAATTTCATGCAACCTCACAATCATATTATTGAGTTGGAGAGTTTTTCCACCAAAAATTATGTCATTGATATTTCAACCAATTTACGTATGTGGTACAATGAAAACGTGTATTATAAGTTACAAAAAAAATTTGAGGAGTTTTCCGAAAGGGATTCCGGTTAAAGTTCCGCACTTGATAGCATTAAAGCATGCGGTAGTAAATGTTAAAAATTAACACGTGTATTACTGCCTGTGGGCCGTTGTTTCAGTATTACATCCCGCGAAACGTTATACGGAAAGGGTTCAAAGTTATCCTCATCTTATAGACGTTTTGAATTTTGATTCAATTCACTTCCCCATTTAGTTGGAGAGTGTAAATGTAAAAAAGTTTGAGAAACTAGACAACCTATCAATTAATTTGTACTGTATAAATGATAAAAAGTTGTACACTTTGTGTTGAGCAAAGTGACAGAAAACCCATAAATCTTCTGCTAATGATCAAGCTGCGGATGACTAACACTATATATCATTTCAAATGGATTAAAAATATGTCAGCTCTTATTTTTAATCAACTATCGAGTAACAAGTGCAAGAAATTTATTTGTTACCGATGCTTAAACCATTTTTCTTCCGATCGCCTTCTACAAAAACGTGTCACTCACTGTCAGCAACTTAATCAATGCTGCCTACCGAAGCGTAAATGAATTTGCAGATCAAAATTTCGCATTCCAAGAAAAGTTACTATTTGTAATTTATGCTAATTTAGAAATTATTTTAGAAAAGTGTACAAATGGTATCGAAATTAATACTCTATTTCACTCCAAACATATATCTTTCAGCATTGCTTACTACTTGAAGTGCGTATAGAATAATTCCCTGTCTAGATTTAAGCTTTATAGAGTCAAGGATTGTATTCAATGGTTTGTTAGCGAGCTTCAAAGTATTGCACATTGGACCACTGAAATAATCAATCAAATAGTTCCTATGGATACTTTAAGTCTCACTCAAGTTGAGAAATTTGAAATCGCCACGATTTGTCACATTTGCAGGAAAGCATTTACTGATTATGACGTAAAAGTTAGAGACCATAATCATTTTACTGGAGCATTTCGGGGCAGCGCATCAGGCCTTTATCCTAAACTATACAGGCTCCCACATTTTACCAGTTGTATGTCATAATTTATCAGGTTATGATTCACATTTCATCATTAGAGAATTGGCTAGTGTTCCCGGTTCCATTTCACTGCTACCCATAAGCAAATAAAGATATATCTCTTTCACGAAGGTAATAGAAGGCACTAAAATTAAGTTTCGATTTATTGACTCTTTCAGATTTGTCAGCAGTAGTATTGAAAAGTTGTCGGACTATTTGGAAAATAAAAAAAAATGATTACCAGCGCTAATTGTAACAATGATGATGAATTTTCTCTGCTAGTTCGCAAAGGTGTGTTTCCTTATGGGTAAATAAACACATTAAACGAGACCACGATCGCCCCCAAAGAGGCGTTTTTCAGTCGTCTTGATAATGAGGGAATCAATGATGAGAGTTTTGTACCTACGGTTAACGTTTGGAGCAAATTCAATATTAATTCGCTAGGAGAATACTCGGATTTTGATCCAAAAACAGACTTTCTACTTTTAGGGGACATTTTCGAAAATTTTCGACAAACTTAAGTACTTACAAACTCGATGTCCTACACTATTATACAGCCCCCGGTTTAACATTCGATGCTATTCTTAAGATTATACAGCTAAATTTAGAACTATTTACAGACATTGATATGCTAATGTTTATTGAAAGAGAAATTAGAGGAGGTGTAACGCAATGTTCAAATCTGTATGCTAAAGCTAACAATAAGTACATGGGAGAAAAATTTTGTCCCACCTCCAAAAGCGTGCATTTAATGCACTACGACGTAAATAATTTATATGGAGCCGCCATGTCAGAATTTTTACTATTTGGCGATTTTTATTTTGTTGATGAAGCTAATTTTGAAACATTAGATTTAATAAACCATCCCGATGATTCTGAAATTGGTTATATAGTCGAGTGTGATTTAAACTATCCCAGAGAACTCAATGAGTCGCACACGTTTTAAACAGTCCCCATCGTTAAAAAATATATCGATTTAAATACCACCAAGCGTCAGCAATCTCAAAATGAGTTTGACAAAAATTTCTATAAATTAATGATTAATAGTGTTTTTGGGAAGCTGATGGAAAATGTACGTAAACATAAGGGCATACGGATAGTAACAAAATGGGAGGGTCGCTATCGTGCTCGTTCTTACATAGCAAAGCCAAATTTTCATAATTGTACGATGTTTGCCAATGATATGTCTATCATTCGAATGAGTAAGCTAGAAGTATATTTCAATAAACCCATATATGCAGGATTCAGTGTTTTAGACGTTTCAAAAACTTTTTTATACAATTTTCATTACGGCTACACGCAACCAAAGTTTCATAATAGTTCTAAGCTCTCGTACACGGATACAGATAGTCTCATATTCGCCTTTTCAGATCCCGATATCTATGAATGCATTAAAGAGGACATTGGTAAATTCGATACATCTGATTATAATCCTGACAATATGTTTGGGGTTCCATTGGTAAATAAAAAAATCCCCGGCTTAATAAAAGACGAAAATCATGGCGACATTGTATTGGAATTTGTAGGACTCCTTGCAAAAATGTATGCTTACACGGTTGATGAAAAAATCAAAGAATTCTATCCGAGCAAGCGTCAAACAGATCACAATAATTAATTATAAACAGGTTTTGTTTGATGATAACGTAATAAGGCGATGTCAACATCTGATAAGATCAAAGAAACATGTGTTTACCATAAAACAAAATAAAATAATACCTAATTCCTATGATGATAAACGTTTAGTAAATTTTGATTTCAATGATACTAGACCTTGGGGGTATAACTTTTAGTAATTTCTCTTGCGTTTCAGAAAACAATTCATTATGAGCAGTTTTGAAGAGAAATTAAAGGAAAAACTGCGGTACAGTAGTCATCAAATCTATTGAAAGTATCTGAAGCGTTCTTTGATGGAAAAGTCCTCCCCTGAAAGCTATTTATACTGAATATCTTGCAATATATTATTATCCCTGATGAGTGTTTTTTAAGTGTGTGCTATAAACTCAAAGTGTGCAAATGAAGTCACTAAGACATTATTTTATAGTAAAATTAACTTAGACAATACCATTAAAAGTGTATGAAATTATGTGCTGATAAAGGTTCATTAACTTCTAATGAGGTAGATCGGATCTTAGACGATATGAATTTACTTGGTGACATACCCTTAAAATGTACATATACAATTTATTATGGTGTGATTCATCGTGTACTTCGACAAATGTTAGCTTAGAAAATATTGCATATAGAGACACTTTCTGTATTATAAGTGAATGTATTGAGACAGCAGCATATTATGCTAATTACAAGTACCTCGATATTTTGATAGAACAAAACGTCACACATAAGCTTCAACCCTGGGAAAATGAGGAGCGCCGCAAAATTTACCGCTGGACACTAGAAAACATCGATTAAGGTGAAACAAATTTCTGCTTGGGATGGACGTATAGACCAGATTCGAAATATGGCCATCCAGTCATTTAAAGGACCATACAAATACTTTAGGTTTACTATATAAGATGTAATATTTAAAAGATAAAATACAATTATCTTTTTTTATGTGCTTTTATTTCATCCAAAAGTCACAAACTATTCCTATAGCTATATAAGTTAAACGTTATAAAACTAAATCGTCTTTATTGATCCATGATCTTTCATACAATACCCACCACTTTACGAATAACTTATTATTCTTGGAGCGAGGCAATTTTTCCACCAGGTACACATCGGGATACTTTGTTTTCTGTCATTCATGTTCGTAAAAGCCCCTCAGTACAGGTTTTCCTTTCATGTCCTCCAACATGTACGTAGCGGGGTTAGTAACTTTCACAATCTTAAATAGTTCACTAGATCAATTGGGTGTGTATCCTTTGACGAAAATACTTTTAAATATACTGATTCGTACTCTGTTACCCACACAATACCGATTCCTTTCGAATTTCTTTCTGTAAGTGTAAGCCTCCAGCATTGTATGATTACCGACGTACTTGGACCTCATTCCTGTAGTTCTACGTCTACGATTGTTATAATCCATCGTCATGGTATGAATTGTACCAATCCATTTGGGTTTAATGTGTAGACTGAATGACTTATATAGAGCACCCTTAATGGTTCTAATAACAGGTTGCGCAATTGCAGCCTTTTTTACACTATAGGTGGAGTAATGATTGACTTCATAACGCTGCATTAGTTTAGTAAAATGCTCATTGTAGGATTCTTTCCCTGCATCTGTCTGCAAATTGGTGGATTTCCGGCCTTTTTTGAAGATTTCTTGCCTTGGTAATTTCTATCGTTTTTGTTTTTAATCCTTTAGTCCACAGGTATTTCGACAAATAGTCAATAACCTCTAATATATACTTATATACTTATAACCCTCATTTTGTTTGGCACATGTGTTAAATTCAGCCAAATCTGCTTTTCAAAGGTCATCAAAACCATAAATTATTGTTCGCCTTCGTTTAAAATTTTTTCTTGCGGGTTTGTGCAATTCGTTGACAAGTTGTAATTTGGACGTGGCACTAATTTATCCACAATTTCTTTAAGTTGCTCTAGTTTTTGCTCCAACACTTGATAACCGTTATAGTTTCTTTTTTTTAAAGCTTTATGAAATGCTTCTAGACAAAAATCAAAATATCCTTTACTTATAGCATCACTATCTTCTTCGGAATCCGCCAACTGTGTTAAACGGTTTCCACCCAAATTCAACCTTGTCGATAAATAATATTGCTTAATGATGACATCTTGAGGATCTGTGGGATTGGTAACATTTCTGACACTCTTATTCTCGATATCGAATTGATTGTCATCAATCCGTTTAAACTGAGGGGTTCATTTCTTGAATTGATACTGGGCATGTGAACGTCCAAATTTGTCAAGAGGCATTTTAGTTATGATATGCTGTCATCACTGCATTCTCGTTTATACTGTTTAGAAAACGACTGGTTGGTTTCTTAATGTATCCATCTTCATATAGTTCTTCTACAATTTATATTATGCCATTTACGACACCCGTGTTTCTCGCCAATTTTTCTGCCAACTGTACTTCCAGATCACGAATTAGTTCGTGTACTTCATTCCAATATTTATATTCAATCGGCCTGTTTGTTAGTTCCTTAAAAAACATAGCTCCACCTCCTTTATGGGCGATGGTGATAGCAAATGTTTGATTATTTGCGTATACTTTTTGCTGCAGCTTCCTCGAATCTATCCACTTACATCACAATCTCGCCTTGCAACATTTATAGCTACTAAAATACTTTTATAATTCTTTCGATGTTTTGAATTTACTGGATTTAAATCGGGTTCATTTATAATAAGCAAACCGTATAAACCTGGAGTCCCTTTATACGTGACACCTTTAATAACCATATCGTTTCCTTTAAGTGCAACGGGAGTACTACCAATTGTCCATTTGTCTGTTTTGGTATCATATTGGACTCGATAAGTGTGATCAATAGCACCTTCAAGATCCGTCATAATACGTTCAACGTATGTACGAGGTAATTCGTGGTACTATTCGAGAAATTCTTCTGAGATGGGTTTATTACGGGAATCATCTGCGATACTAAGAGGTTCTTCTTCTTCCTCAGTATTAATCTCTCCTACGGCAGATGTATCTAGGAAAGATTGTGTGCGAACACCTGGAGGGGGGCTTCTTTGAAGAAACGGGAGCTGAGATAGTGGGATAGAGGGTGAAGTGAATCCTGGAGTCCTTTGAGCTAACAGGCTAGTGGGAGTAGTAGCATACTTTCTTCGAAATATGGACAGGGGTCGGTTTATGGGTTTAACGTCAATGGATTCCTTTTTAAATGTTTTTTTTTTATTAGAATCGATTTTATTTACTATTTCAGTTAGAGGTTCTATTAGAGGCTTTTAAGTACTTTTAAATGATCTCTCATTATCAATACGCGCAGCTTTAATACTGTTATATTTCTGCCGTATTATTTTATGAGCCTTATTATCCATTGTGGAAAAGGGGTGTTTACCCTGAACGGATAGTTGTTAATACCTAAACGGATGAGTAACTACCGAACCACTGAAAGCAGTTTAATGTATTATATAGTGTGTAGCAAAACAAGTTTACCGAACAGGTACTGGTTTACCCTGAACAGATAGTTGTTTACACTAAACAGGTACTGCTTTACCCTGAACAGATAGCTGTTTACACTAAACAGGTTAATACCTAAACGGCGTCAGTTAAGGTATTATATATTCCTCAAACCTTTTCCTATAGCGACTATTATTAACCTCGACATCCTTGTTTATGACAATGAAACCGAACGGATCTACCCAACGCTTTGAGCACATATCCCAAAACAACTTCACGCTTATGGTAGAACTTATATGATCCTCATACACATGTTTTAGGTTTAATTATCTTGCTCAAATGATATAATTAGATTTACATTATCACGAATTAATTCCTTTGGAATTTTACTATAAGTTTGACCTGAAATGAAATAGTCAATATCGTTATGTCTACGCATAGAATAATATGCCCTTATGTTATTTTGGTTTTCACAAGCGATATCATCGAAGATAAAAACAGAGTTTGATTTTGCACAATTAGGCTAAATCACATCGTGATTATCACTGAACGTAAAGTAACCTATATCCTTCATCGGAAGTAAGATTTCCTGTAAAAGTTTGTACTTGTTCTGATTAAATGACTTGGAGTGTACTTATACATGTTTAAATTTCAAACCATTTTTCTCGGTAATCAGACGGATCATTGTGTTTGTTTTACCGCAATTGGAGAGACCGCATATAATGCCACGTATACTATTAGGAAGTAAATCGCTGTTTTGGAGTACTAGACTTTTCCTCATCAATGTCATGATTTTGAATTGGAAGTTTTTTTTTCTGAGCTACTACTTTCATGTTTGGTGGGTGAAATAAAACTAAATGAATAATTACATTTTTATTTATATACTAGACATACAGGGTGTATATTATAATTTTTATTTTATTTTTTATTTTTAGAGCAGTAAATTACAAATATTGGACATGATTTGAATTCAGAGTAATTGAATAAATGCATCTTTATCATCTTCACCATAGTAATCACATCGGAATTTAAAAAAATTGTGATACGCGGGTATGTATTGGTTAGCAGTTAAGTTCAAATGCATTGCTTCATATGGATAATACTCAGAGTTAAGATGTACTTTAAGGTTTCTGATGTTAATGTGATCAAGATTTCCTGCCCTTGTCGATTTTGTGTACCTTTTACTTTGTAAATGTGGTTTTTCTAGTTGTGTTGACGTTTTTACTGGCCATATGTCCGAGGTTGCTTGTTTTAAAACGGGTAATTCATATAACTCCCATTGACGAAATGGAACAGTATTAATAGAATTCTCATTGATTCCCTCAAACAAGTTAAGTTTAGCAGCATCACTATCTGTTAGGTGCGGTACTTTCCATTGAATTTTATTTAATGTTATTTCCGCATCAACGTCACCATTGTAGCAGTTTGTATCGTTTCCGAATCCAATCTAAATCAATTCTTGACGCATATTCACGATCACTTAACGATAATTCTCCATTATTTTAAATATGTGATTCAATGGTATACATACTGTAAATGATTTTTCTCTATTTTGCTCATCAAATTCTACTTGTAATGGTTCCTCATTCTTAGGTGACCACCCCAAATGGCTTAATGATTTGCTCTTGCTTCCCGTATAAGAAATATATCCCTTCAGTGTGGATGTTATGCCCGGATTTTGGCAAATTTCTTCGAAAAGAAAATTGAGGAAATTATTGGTTAAGTTGCATGCTTTTCTATCATCTTCTGTTTTGAGCTGAAGCTTACCTTCTATGTAAAGAAAACTATCGTAGGTAGCCGTAATTAGATCTTGACTTTCAATTAATATGCGTGTTTCTTCGGAAGCTCGATATTTAGAAGATCCATACGGAAGATAAGTGTGAATATCTGATTTAATTATAGTATCATCAAAATGTACGTTTTGAAAGACGTTAAACGATTCGGCCATTGTCGCTGAGAACTTTTTAACCAATCGACGTTAAAAAGTATTGCTCTGCAGATGTTAAACGCAATAGAGGTTGATGACTAATTAATGATTTACTGTAGGGATGATGTCTTTTATATGAATTTGGAAATGCTCCTTGATTCATTGTCAGACGCATGTTTCTTTAATATGAAAATGTAAACTTTCACCATTAACACTCATAATAAAATACTTATCTTTTTTGGGTTTTTAAATGGTGTATTTAAATTATACAATCTAAACGTTTCGATAACTTTGACAAAATCGTTTACAACATCTTTAACAATTTTTACAAATATTACTACTGACGAAGATAACTGTAAGTGTTATCGAAACGTTTAGATTGTATAATTTAAATACGCCATTTTTCTTTAGTTCTAGGCGTACTGTAAATGGTTCACTTTCACCAAAGTCTATTAATTCGCCCTTTTGATTAGTCAAACTGATTGTTATATTACTAATTATGTCGGTGTTTGCTTCTAAATATTGATTAGTGCTGGGAGTTTTATCAAGACGATAACCGGGTGGGACTGAAATGTTAATCTCATATAATAATTTTGCAGGTTTCCTGTTTCTATAAGATCCCTTGATAATGTTGCACTCTACGTGAAGATTGGTGTGTTTAATTATTTGGATGTCTAACGCGGACGTATGTAAAATGTTTGGTTCTATTATTTTAGACTTAAACTTTAGCATGCGGTCAATGCTATCTTCTTTAGTAAAATCAATCTCAAATGAACTGTTTATCTCACATTTAAGTGTATTGTTGTTTGCTCTAATGCTAAACTTTTCTGTAGGTGTTTTAGATTTTAGATAATCGCTAATCTCATCTAACTCATATGCACCGTGCGGAATATTAATCACCCGCAAATGAGATGGATTTGTTCTAAAATAAAATCTATCGTTGCCTGTATAAATGTTTCTACTGGTGTTGCAGCAGTAAATTCCAACCAATGCAATAACGTATTTCTCCCCCAAACCTAGTTCTATCGGTGGATAAAAGTTGTAGCTAGTTGTATTACCAACATCTTCTAAACTGAATGTTGTAGACATGACTGAGAAAATTTGATGTTGTATCTTTGATTTGTATAAAAATTGTAGGCATAAGTGTCCGCAAATAATAGTATGAAATTCTTGGTCATGGTTGCAATTATAATAAATTTTACATCCCCGAAAGTAGTTAATCACTTCGAGTGGTGGGCAAAGATTACCAAAACTATTGCAATACCATACCTTGAAGATATCATGAAGCTTGCACTGGGCATCTAATTGATTAATACCGAAGTCACCGTGTGTTAGTCGTTTCTCTAACTTTATACCAGGAGCACAATATACTGGTAGCCAGATAAATGTAATTCAAGCGGAAGTTTATTGATTATAGTATCGACTAAACCACCACCTGCACTCTTTCGCTTCTTGCCTAACATTGTTACCAAAATAGACAAAGCAGGGTATTTATCCCTAAATCGAGATCACAAAATCCCTTTACTTTTGTTAATTAATCGCACGTTGTAATGCGTTTTAGTCTCAAAAATATGAAACCAAACCAAAAAATTATTATTATTAGTGATAACAATGCAATCCTACAAAAATAAAGCACGCAAATATATATATATATATATATATATATATATATATATATATATATAATAAATACCAAGAGAACTTGAAAATATATTATAGAAATAATTTAATTAAAACGGTTTTATGCATGTTACATTTAGCATAATGATTTTCCGTTGTAGTAATTTAAGTGTTTATTCTAAAATTCTGATTTTCCTTACCGATACCTGAAATATGAGCGCTTCTTGCAGCAATTCAGGAATTTCAAAACTTAAATTTTATTAAAACAGTGCAAATATTTTTTAGATAAATTATGCTTCTCAATGTGCGTTTGTGTGTATTTCTTTGTGCTGTGCGTGTGTGTGCGTTCGTGTCGTGTTTTTTGTGTTGTTTTGTTGTGTTTCTGCGTGCGTGTCGTTTTCTTTTGTCGTGCGTCTCGTGCACTCTATTTGCGTTCTGCGTGCGTTCTTCTATGCGTGTTCCTGCTGCGTTCATACGCTGCGTCGTGACGTCGTTTTTAGTAAATAGAAAATTTTTGCACAGTCCATTACCAACGGAACTCTGATGCTAATCTACGTGTTGCTGAGAAACACACACAGCACACACGCACAGCACAACGCACACACACAGCACACACACACTCACAGCTACACACAAGCACAGCGCACACGAGACATGTACAAACGCAGACACGCACACATACACGCACACATGCACAACACACACACACACACACACACACACACACATACACGCACACACGACACAACGACAGACACACACCACATACGCACATATGCAACACGCAACACTCACACGACACAAACACACACACACACACACACACACACACACACACACACACACACACACACACACACACACACACACACACACACACACACTGCCACACACACACACGCATACACCATACGACTCACACGCTCACATGCATACACACATCACACTTGTACACAAACACACTCAAGCATACATACACGTAATACACATACAGAAGCACACACGCGAACGCACACATGCACATATGGTTGGAAAGTAAAAAGTATTCGAGTTAAGGAAATTGAGATTCGAAGGATTTTTGGTTTCGAAAACCGTTTTGAATTTCCATTTTACACAAAAGGGGATAACTTTACTTCACAAAATTCAAACTTTGAAATTTTACAGTTTGTTGTCTTTCAAAAAAGTTTTTGCTATAATTCTACCGCTGTGTAAATGTTTTTAGGTCGATATTTTTCATTTACGTAAAGACATGCGGGTGCACATTTGCATCTTCTTCTAACGCATACACAACAGATTTATTTCCATCTTTGATATAATTTTAGTTCCTTATAGATATAAGTGTGTATCTCGGTTTGTAAAATTTTTTCAATTAAGTACAAAATAGTTTATTAGGTGGTCTTCAATATCCTTTGCGTTCTGTTGGAATTCAATGATTATGAATATGAGCGAGTAAAATTTACTAAATGTGTATAATGTATAAACAGTCACGGCCGGCAATGTTCTTGGGATTCACATGTACCGGTGAACGTATATTATGTATAGTATTCTACTCGGCTCAGTAACGGCCTGTTAACACATCGGGCTAAACAAGTACGGTTTATATATATATATATATATATATATATATATATATATATATATATATATATATATATATATATATATATATATATATATATATATAGCCTTCATTATGAAGGAAATGCCATGCTTAAAACGGTTTATCGTCAAAGTCAAGATCAAGTGAATTTTACTTCAGTTTGAGTCCATTTAGGTTCACGACATCTCATACCCAACTGACGTTATAGGCGAGTAATTTCAGTATTTTGTGAGACTGAACCACATTCGTAGTTGTACTGGAAGTTGCTTAAAATTTGACAGTTCTGACACCTCTTAATGCGAAGACCTTTACTATTTACGCACAAAGAGATAATTATTTCAATACTTATAAGCGTTTAAACCATATTAGCTGTGTCACTAAGTGTTGTCGTTGATACAATTGTTTCGTACTGGTTTATTTAAGGAACTATTAAACATAAACGTAAATTCATATTAATTGAATGTAATAAATAAGCCGACTTAGCGGTAGTGGAAAAACGTCGATTGCATAACGTTCTATATCTACCTACGTATGTACATGTAGGTTGGAAGATCAAGTTTTGCATATTTTATCTGTACTACGTATACTAGGAGAAAGTATTGCAATCGAAAAAAAAATTTGAAATCTTCGTCTGTGCCGCTATATCTAAAAGTTATGTACAAAACTGGATTTTCGTAAAAATCAATTGATGGGGGTATTTTTTTGGTGGCGCATTTCCAAAACCAGAGCCAGGTAGTTTTTCTTTGGTGTCAAATTAGTAACCCTAAACCCAGATCGAAAAATTTTTTTTTTAATGTTGAATTCAAAATGGCTCCCAATATGGCGATATTTGTACATTTCGGCTGCAATTTGAAAATCGCAACTTGTAAATAAAAGTACATGCTTTCGAACGATTTTTAAATATTTTTGCAAATAATAAAATATTGCCCTTAATTACGGGGTTAACATTGACCTTTCTTTCAAAATTGATTTTCTCAAAAACGGCTCTGGCCATTTTTTTTAATTTACATATTTTATTTTTTAAATTTGAAAACTTCAATCCCCCATAACTATGCTTCTGATGAAAATGTAAACTTGGAATTAAGGGATTATATAGTACACATCTATAGTGATATATTGACATATTCTTTGGGCTTTCGGTTTTGCCAAAAATAACAAAAAAAATTATTTTTAAACTTTTTTTAATATTTTGTATCAAAGTTTCAAAAACAAATCTAAAGTATTTTAAAGATAATTTCTCATGCTATCCAAATACGTAAAAATATATAGTGATTTGCAAAATATAAGGTGAAAAAAAAGTATTTTTGTAGGTAAGTATATCTTATTAAGTTATATATATCAACGTATAGCTTTTAAATTTACATATTTTGTAATCACATATAACCAAAATATAATGAGCTTTATGAGATTTCTATTTTATCCAGGACCGGAGTAAGTAATTTTAAAATTTAAAGATTTAAATCCCTTAGAACTGTTTCTAATAAAAATGTAATCCTGAAATGAAGGTATTACATAATAGACATACATAGCTACTAAACTGTTATATTGGATTATTCCGGTTTTACCAGAAATAACAAAAAGAGTAATTACTTTAATTTTTTTTAATATTTTATATCAAAGTTTCAAAATCAATCTAAAGTATTTTAAAATTAATTTCTAATGTTATCCAAATATGTAAAAATATACAGTGATTTGCAAAATACAGGGTAAGTCAAGAAAAAAATAATTTTGTGGGTAAGTATCTTATTATATTGCAAGTTATACGGAGTTAGGAATTGTTGCAGGCAACACTTGGTTTGTTTATACAATCAACTGATTTTTGTATTTCGCGTCTGACTTACAATTGGCCTGATGAAAAATTAGATCATTTCTGAGTAAAAATTAGATACTTCCACACTTCATACTCGCAATTTTATACTTAATTGTTCTTTTGTTGATGCTTAGTATGTGATAAAGTAATGATTTCAATACATCAGGTCATTTGATTTAGTTCCTGTTCCACTTCTAATTATGCCCCTTAATAAAAATGTTGTTAGCTTATAATGAATTAGGAAGTGATACCTTTTAGTTCCTAATGAAAGGAAATATGGAATATTTGGATAAAAGTAATAACCGTATTTTACTTTATTACCCATTTATAAAAAAATGAACTTGCAGTAATAGCAGGAACGTTAACAATTTAAGTTGAGAGCTTTTGTTATACTATTGGGCTCTTAAATTTAAAGACAAAATAGAAAACTAATTCAAGTATCAATATAAATCATTTGTAGTTTAATTCATTATCAATTTATTGCTCTTATCCGCTTTATTTTCCTTCTGCTGTCTACTATCTATCTACCTCAATAATACGTTTTAAGTTATGTGGAAAACTTTGTTGACTTCATTTCAAATTTTAAACGAATAGAGTAAGTAATGTCCTAAATGTAATGCGTAAAAATTCTATGTATACGTATGAACAGTTTTAATATATATATATATATATATATATATATATATATATATATATATATATATATATATATATATATATATATATATATTCTTTAAAATTCAACAAGTACATCTATTATCCCAGTTAGATTCAGTAATGTACAAAGAAAAAATGAAGTAATTTATTATAAAAAACGACAAGTAAGATTTATAGACATCTGCAATTTTTATATCAAAAAATAGAACTTATAACTTTCGATCTTATTGAGGCATTGGATGAATTACATTCAATCCGAATAAGTGGTTATAGCTTAGCTGACAGTTATTATAGTACAAATAAAAGAAGGAAGTCTTAGACTATTATATCTATAAGATATTTTCTTAAGGCATTTACTAAATGGGGGAAAATTTCATTAAAGACCTACAAATTTCTGCACAATTGCTTATTGCACAATAAATTATCAAAGGGTTAAAGATTTCCTAAAAATGAATTTTACAGAAAAAATCTGATTTCACATATTGACTTAGTAACGTTTTACAAACATGGTTATCCAAGCAAATACTATGCATTATCAGAACTATGCAAGTTGATTCTATTTTAGGGTAGTTTCCAAGTGATATATTACAACGACTATAATTAATAAAATAGTAAAAATGTTATTATTATATGAAACAAATTTATGCAATTGGTTAAATTGTACCCATGTTTTTCGGTATTTAATAATTTTGCGCGTTTAGACGATTATGATCAAACATAATAAGTTTTCCACAAATTTTCCTGGATCTATGTAATAAATATAGGTCATTTTAATGATTTTATTCTGGTTCATTCGATAAAACACAGTTGCGTTCCACCAGCGGCTCACATGTATTCAATAAAAGCAATGGTATAATTTGATGGCAGCCACCTGAGATACACACAACAAAACAACATTATTTACCAAATTCCAAACATAAAATATATAAGGTAAGTAGCTAATGTATGTACAGGGTGTTAAAAATTTATATAGTAAAGTACTTGTACATATGCAAAATCAGAATTTGGTATGATAATTGTTTGCTGTAAAGTTGTCGAAAACATCAAGCTACGGCTGTTTCCAACCTAAATATTATGGTACTAGAATGCGCGTATCCCCAAAAGAAACTTAAGCAATACATATCATACGGACCTTAAACTTTGAGGCAACAATAAGCCAAAAAATGTTTGACAATTTTTCGACAGTTCTAGCCTTAGATGTGTCAGTTGCGAAAAATTTTAAATATATATATATATATATATATATATATATATATATATATATATATATATATATATATATATATATATATATTGTAATGAGCCAGAATTGGGTAAGGCAAATTAATTGTTATTTTAATAAAAATTATTAAGATAATGTTTAAATAATAATTCATTTTATTCCAGTTCTTCAAAATGTAAATAATCAGCACTTTTGTGTGCACCAGTACTTTCACGATGTGCAGAAACGTTGCGACATTTCCTACCTAAAACCCACTCATTCGCAAGGTTTATAAGCGAAATTGCACTTTTAAATTAATTCTGTTTGTAGAACGCTTCTCTACAAATACTCTCCTGCCTCTCCGTTTGTAATAATTTATTACACCTGAAATTTCTATCGAAAACATAACCGCCTGACTAATATCAATTTATTTTCTTCTTCCAAGCAGATTTGCTTCTTGTTTTTCTCATAGCTTGTGTTGACTGTTCTTTCAAAGCGGTCTTTTAATTTTTTAAAACACTTTACCTGGGGATGTCTTCTATCTGGATATTTTTGAGCGTAGAGTCGTGACGCTAACAAACAATTTCCATCACATTTTCCTATTGCATACGTCATGCTCACAAGTTGTTGTCTTGAATAATTTGTTTGATTGATTGCTTTATTTACATACACGTACAAACAACTTAAATTAACGAAGTTTATGACAATTTAGCCATTTTTCAGGCAATAATAAACAAGATGTCATGTTAGGAAAACAACCATTCCGCACCCTTCTCTGCTAAAATGCACATTTAAAACTATAAAATTCACGATGTCATAATCATGTACTACATGCAAGTATTTTTTTATTCAGCTGCCAAACCACCCACTAGATGGTCACAGAAACAATTCAAACGTAAGAAACTTGTTATCCCAATCCTCATAGGAGCTCCTTAACGCGTTTTGTAAAAAAAAAAAATTGGTTTTTATCGAATAAATCAAAAACTGCTTATTTTAGGTATAGGGTATGTCAGATACTTTCCTATTGATTTTCAAAGGAGAATTCACTAGTGACAGAAAAAATGGTTTCCATTTGAAAAAATTGAGTTTTCCGATATTTATCATGTCAAAGCTTGAACCAAATTTTTCGGACGCCCTGTATAATATTTTCGGCTATTGGGAATGGTTCTTAGTAGGGCCGTACTCAGACTTTAACACCTCAGTAAATCATTTTTGTTTCTACAATAACTTCCGCGGTACACTAATTTCTTTGACACCGCGCACCTTTCAAAAATGTTGAAATAATGCGAATAACTCGAAAACCGCTGAAGCTAGGGATATAAATTACGCGTCAAATGTACGCAAAATTTCACGAGTATTTTTAAAATGTGCAACTTTTAGTCTATTGGGAAGCCTACTCACACCTTTTCGAACAAGCAGTCTGGGAGCCCATAATCGGACAATTACACACTAAATGGACACCCAGTATGTACATATATATATATATATATTAGGTGGCTAGAATCCGCTTTAAGCTCCCACATCTTTGGAACGGTTTCCGACATGGATTTTATTTTTTATTTTCTAAGACAGTGAACTGCAAATTATATCTGTCAAATTAAAAACGTTTATTTCAAAACATAAAAGAATAACGAATTTTTAAATATCAATTACACGTGACGTTTGCATAAGTAACTTAAATTGAACAATCTTCTGTTAAAACAAATGTAGTTATGAGTGACACTTGTTCGTTTACAATCCGTTAAGTGACATTTTGGGTAAATTGAGTTAATTTTTCTTCATAGTGTCACCCTATTTAACAATGTCTGATTTGGAGTTAATTGAAATGTGTTATCGCGCAAAAAATTGGCGCGGAGAAAGAATTACGGGAGAGTTTCCAAGGAAACGATGGCTATCTTCTAGCATAAATCGTGATATCCGACGACTTGAGGAAACTGGATCCGTTTACAGAAAACCAAGTGAAAGACCAGTAACTTCTACAATTAAGAAAAATTCAGAAATTCTACGTGAATTGTCATTGCCACAGGAAAATCACCATGGACCCATTTGTCTCAGCGTCACATATCAGTCAGGTTTAGAATCAGTCGCAGATCTGTACAAGTTATTCAAAAGGTGTAGGTATTAAATGTTACAAAAGGTTGCAAACCCAGCAATTACACTAACGCAAAAATCGTGGATCATCAAGAAGTTTACGACCATACAGGAGGTTTTCGAATGCTGACCTAAAGCGCTTAATTTTCAAGACTAAAAGTTTTACTCAAGTCCCTCAAAACAGACAAAATAATGCGGTTTATTCGGCAACCAAGAAGAACGCTATTGAACCAGAACGTTTGTACCACAGAAAGTCGCGACTTTCTAAGGAGCTGATGGTATCATCCGTAATATCCTGGAATGGAAAAAGTAGTCTATTTTCACTGATCCTCAGTTAACAAAACAAACGCAAGTAGCTACATACGGCATTTACGTGACGATGTATTACCAGAAATGCATCGATTTTACACGAATAACGATTACATTTTTATCCAGGGCAGCGCTCCATTCAGAGAGCAGCAAGGACACAACAGTTCTTAGAAGAAAATATGGCATCTTTCATTCGGGCAAACCAATGGCCGCCTAATTCTCAGACTTTAATCCTTTAGACTACTCTGTGTGGAATACATTACAAGAAAAAAGTGTATGCTAAAGACCGAAACATTTGCAAACTTAGAAGATCTTGGCCAACAATTAGAAGAGTGGTCAGAATTGTCGATAAATTTGGTCAGAGAAGCAATTTCCCAATTTAAACACATACTAAGAACTGTACATTTCCAAAATGGCGGCCACATACAAGACATTTATAAGAACGATATACCATACAAGATGTTTATTGGTAACTAACGTACAATGAATATTTTTTAGTTGATATTTAAAAATTCGTTATTTTATGTTTCAACACAAACAACTGTAATTTGTCAGGGATAATTCTCAGTACACTGTGTCTTAGAAAATAAAAACTGAAATCCATATCTGAAAGCGTTCACATATATATATATATATATATATATATATATATATATATATATATATATATATATATATATATATATATATATATATATATATTGTAAGGTCTACAATTTTGTGCAGGCTTTTTATGAGTTACACTTACTAATTACCACTACGTGGATTTCTTTTAACCTCGGCTAGTCAGAATTTGGGAAGTGGGTTTTTCTTATATAATTGTTAAACAATTTTCATGCCCAGGTTTAATACATATATTAAAACAAAACTTCTGGAATTATAATAACTTAACAAAACAATATTCTGGTAAAATAATTATATATTCAAATTAAACAAAATGATGAAAAATAAACGAAAATTTCTAAAATATTTAATAAGGATATCTTCATACAGCGCCTGGTATTTGGGCAGTCCACCGTACCTCAGTAATGCTGGTGTGGTTGAAATGTCGGCGGTAAATCCTAAAATTTTGCTTAATCGTTTAGGGACAGGTGTCGCCTGTGTATCTGTGCTCGTGGTAGGTTTGGAAATTTCCTGTAAACAAGCGCGTTATAATGCAGTGTTCAAAATAAAATAATTGTGGTTTTGTTTCTTTGTAAACAAATGTAATGTGTTCAGGTGAAAATAATACAAGGGTGTATGTACACTACAAAACGGAAGATTACTGATTTAGACAGGTAAGTATATTTTTATTATATTTTACAAACTTAAGACAATGTTGTTGAATTCGAGGTTAGAACGTAACTCAAATTTCTAAGGCTGGTCCTTTATTACTTATATTTTCTTAAGTAACGTTTTGAAATACGGACAGGTTAAAGAAAAACATGCCTTACACGGATTTTGATAATTACACGATTAGTGTTAATACAAATTCGTGTTAGGCAACGGTTGTATTTGATTTGTTTCTTTTGAGGGTTTGTACACACGGACTAAGGAAAGACTAATTCTAAATTAATTATAAATAATATATACAATCAAATATGTACAAGGGGTTATTCAACGTTTGGAATTCGCAATTTAAAGTTTGTAATGGTTCATATGATACAGGAATATTTTCGAACAATGTGTTGTTGAAAATTGATAGAGTTCATTCAAACTACTAAAATGGAACGTTGACCTTCGTTTTATTTGTATAAAGAGGATGATTCCTTACACTTTAATTGAATGGTACTTATTGAATATGGAAATGGATTTTCTCTAAGAATAATTATCTTAAAGTTTTAATAGTAAGTGGAAATAAATTTCTTTAATCTATTTGATTTCTTATTGTAAAATAGAAATTCTTTTACTTAAGTAAAATGTAAAATTTACTTTGTGTTAGTTGTATAAATTTAATGTTTTACACAATTCAGGTTTTTTTGGTAATAATTTGGACTTGATATTCAGGTGGATTTTCGTGATATACAGGGGAATAAATATAAGTGTTCAGCCAAGCAAGGAGCTCGAGCTAAATCAAGAAATTCTAGAATTCTATTTATTCAAAGCTGTAACGGACACTGAATATATAGAACTATATACAGGGGTTCAGGATATATCGGATGTTCGTTTATAATCGTTAATAGCCAAGCCAGTGGGCTCATAGTCTAAATTAACGAATCTTAGAGATTCTATATATTCAAAGCTCAGGATGGGATTTGTAAATTGCCATTTTGAGGTTACAGCGCGTGATCGGACAACCAGACGTGGCTGTATATTAGCTCCATTAACTAGAAGAAGTCCTATAATAGTCGGTGACCGCCGGTGTTAACCAGTTAATCTACCTAAGGCCAGTATAATACGCAAAACCTCATTTGACGTCAATTAATTTCTTAAGGATGGTTTGTTAAAGTAATTTCTAGGTATTACAACTATTTTCGTAAAATTGGTTATACTTCGAGTGTTAGAATTATAGAACAATAAGTTATATTTAATTCAATTGAAATTGCTTTAAGAGCGGGTCAGGCGGTTATGTTTCGATAGAGAATTTCAGGTGTAATAAATTATTACAAACGGAGAGGCAGGAGAGTATTTGTAGAGAAGCGTTCTACAAACAGAATTAATTTAAAAGTGCAATTTCGCTTATAAACCTTGAATGAGTGGGGTTTTAGGTAGGAAATGTCGCAACGTTTCTGCACATCGTGAAAGTACTGGTGCGACCAAAAGTGCTGATTATTTACATTTTGAAGAACTGGAATAAAATGAATTATTATTTAAACATTATCTTAATAATTTTTATTAAAATAACAATTAATTTGCCTTACCCAATTCTGGCTCATTATATATATATATATATATATATATATATATATATATATATATATATATATATATATATATATATATATATATATATATATATATATATATATATATATATATATATATATATATATATATATATATATATATACATCTTTCATACCAACTTGAGCCTGAAGTACGTTTGCGAGCATACAAACCTGAGCCAACTTAACAATCCTGAGCCATATATATGGCTCAGATGGTAATTACAAACATATCTCATCTATCACGTAATTAACAAAAAAAATTGGCTCGGCTTGTATAGAATCGTCAAAATTTAGTTTTAAGATTTTCCATGTGCGCTTACATTAATACTGGCGTATATGTGTATATGAAATCTTTATAACCTTCCTAGCCACTAGATGTGGCAACATTGACTCAATTTAATTTTTATCATTTTCGTGGTGTATTTAATGCCCGCCATAGACAACACGTGCCCGCATGTTTGTAGTTACCTATTTGAAATACTTTACATTTGCCATCCCTCAAAGATGTACATTGTTACTAAGGTTGCTACTAGAAAATCAACATGGTTAATAATAATATGCTTTATAATTGTAATCTCATGCTTGCATCATAATATGAGTAAAATTATATTTTCAAGTGACAATTTTTGATTATCGTTTTATAATCTAACCAAGCATGGTCTAATTTCAAGCTGATGTGCATTAACTTGCTCAGTCTGTTAAATAAGCGATTAGAGTTAAATGTTACATGTTTATGAATCCTCAAACAATAATTGATGCTGATGCCTTTAAAAGTATTAAACTTAAAATGTATTAAACTTTTTAATAAACAAAATCCGATGGGTTTTCTAAAATTTGCATCTGTTGTTTAATTTAATTTGAGAAAGAATTCCTAAGTTCTTGTTAACCTTTAGGGTTAGGTATCATTTATTTACAAAACAAACGTAATTCTTAAGCAAGTCTTTTTAATATTATTTATTTATTATTGTAATATTATACTGCTAATTATCTAAATGTACTGCACATAACAAATTCCTTTGTTTTGTAGGAAGCTGATGCATAATATTCAATGTATAAACACATTACCGATACCGAAAAACTAAAGAACACGTCAATGTAACACACAGACAAAAAAAAATTTATCACATTTGCGTTAGTAATCCTTAAAATCTAATACAAATTTAGGTCCAACTGTAAGGAAAAGCCCAGGTATCACGTTGTATCAAAACTATTTGAAAAGGTACATTTTTTTTAATGTTTTGTAATCACACATTTTCATCATTGTTTTTGAAAAACAGTTAATGAGTTTCAACATCTGACCACAGAGGTTCTTTTTAGCAATACCCAACGAAACCTTTGCATCCATTTATCTAAATAGGCTATACAAGGTATAAAACATGGTCACTGACGTTTTAAACTGAGCTAGCTCGGCCTTCTTCTTCATTCATCAAAGCTACTAGATGGTGTTAACCTAATTTGGCAAAAAGGCTTCATTTCTGCGTTCTATTAATTGTTGCTTTAAATTTGATAAAACCATGAATACTTCTACCATTAAAGATTTTTCAGATTCCACTTGCAGCATGCATTTATGAAATGTATAAGTTTGCAGTGAATAAACCATGACCAAACTTCAACATTAACGAACTCATCAAATTCTTTTAATTGTTCAACTCAAACAATATAAATGTAGAAATAGCCATAGATTGTCACAATAATTGCTGGATGTCAATAGACAAGCAGAGTCTTCTGATGTTTGAATACAGTTATGAATAGAGTGAGGATTTTATGCAAAATTCATATCGCTTATTTTTATAGTTGAAGAATATCGTTTTGTTTTTAGACGAATTGCACTAAATGCAATCATTTGGCATTAATTAATTTTGCATATTTCGCCAAATACTGCATATATTGCAATTTTATGCATATTTTGCCTTTTATTCATAATTAACATATATTTCGCATTTTTCTATATCTTCCAAATTCGCTTTAAAATGCATTATTCTAACTTATTTTAAATTTTGTTATTGTGTCTAACTAAGAAATGTATTTTATATGAATAAGACATGTTTAAAGAAAGATTATTACCTGCAGTTAAGTGCAACGTTAATACTTCGGATTATGAAGTTTCAATGCCGCTATTTCGTAGTATTTGAAAATTCCAATGGTACCTAAGTAGATAGTTAAAGCATTGATTGAGAATTCCCTCAATCAGGGTTAAAGTTATTTGGACTTTTCAAGGTAAGTGTTTAGTTAGTTAATCCTTCTTGAAAATAATTTGAGAGTAACGGACAAAATGCAAAATTTTAAACATTCTTTGGGCGAAGACGTAACTGAATGGTACGGCTTTGTTAAGTGAACTTCAAGATGCCGAAAGTTAAAAATAGTTTAGTTCAAGTATGGATAAAAATATATCCGAGCTACGTCTGGGTGATGAAAAATGTTTTGCATAGCCTGTGGAAAAATAGTAAGTACCATTACATATTTTTAATTGATTTCGGAAATTAAACCCTTATTAATTGATGTAGGTTATTGAATTCACCGTTTTATCAGTTTTAAACGCAATTAGATACTTATTTTTAAAATTAATGTTTCCTTAGATCATGTGCGAAAGGAAATCTCAAGTTACACAGCACATTGAAACCTCTCTTCATAAAAGAAAATTAGAAACATTTAAGAAAACAAAAGTTTGTCAGACACCTTTGCGCCAGTCGTTGTTTCAAGAAACGGCCAAAAGAAATGCACAAGAGGAATTTAATTTCGAATTGTGTAGTGCACTGTTAAAGCCAATATTCCATTAAAGAAATTGCAAAATCCTAGTTTTATGTCATTTTAGAAAAAATTAGTAAAAGCAAGTGCCAAATGAAAGCACGCTTCGAAAAAGGTATATTAATGATTTATATCTTGAAACTATGGGGCATATAAAGAAAATTACAAAACAAATATCTTTATTTTATAGTAGATGAAACTACAGATTGTTGCGGGCGATATGTTGCAAATTTAATGATTGGTTATTTAAGTAAGGCGCAGTCTAGTATGTCATATTTAATTGCTTCCAAAGTTCTTGAGAAAACCAATCTTGCAACAATGGTTCGCTTTATAAACGAAGCTTTCATGCAATTTTTTATTCCTGATATTGTTGCAACAGATAAAATAGTTTTAATGCTGTCTGATGCAGCACCGTATATGGTAAAAGCTGGACAGCAATTAAAATTATTTTATCAAAATTTAATACATGTAACATGTCTCGCACATGGTATTAATAGATTAGCAGAAACAATTCTTAATCAATTTGCATTAGTAAATAGTTTAATAAGTAGTATAAAGAAACTGTTTTTAAAAGCTCCGTTACGAATTCAATTGTCAAAGAAAAGTTACCTAATATTCCTCTACCACCAGAGCCTGTGGTTACGCGTTGGGGTACTTGGTTAAATGCAGCTCTTTTATGCAGATCATTTGGAAAAATAAAGGAGTTAGTTTTAGAAATTTCTGATAATTCAAGTATTTACGTTCAAAAAGCTCAATCCATTTTAAAGAAAACACAATTGCGCAATGAGCTGGCATTTATAAAAGCAAATTACTATTTTGTAAGTTCAACCATTGCTAAATTAGAAACGGAAGCATTGTCATTAAATGAATCTATGCAAATAATTAATAAATTTCAACAGCTGATTTCTGCTGTTTCAGGAAATATTGGTAAAACTATTTCTAATAAATTAAATGAAATTTTACAAAAAACAGTGGATATGAGTTGTTACTAAAAGTTAATAAGTTCTGAAACTTGAGGAAAATTCCGATGATCTTGTTATACATTTAGATTTGGCCAATTAGCCGCATTAAAATATGCACCCATAACTTCTGTGGATGTAGAAAGAAGTTTTCTTTGTACAAAACATACTATCGGACAGACGCCAAAATTTTCTGCCCGAAACTTGGAAAAATATTTAGTTATAAATTGTTTTGCAAATAGTAATGAGAGGGTGTAATCTTTATAAATCTGTAGCGTATAAGTAAGTATGTAATTTTTAAATAACACATAATTTTAAAATAATGTTAAAATAATAATTGCTTTGTAAGTAGTAATGACAGGGTGCAGTTTTTATAAATGTATAGTGTATAAGTAAATATGTAGTTTTTAAATAACACATAATTTTGAATGTTAAAATAATAAGTTTGTATGCAATTTATCTTTTCCTATTAAAAAATTACAAGCATATATACTTTTTTTATATATTAATGTTATAATTTGGAATTAACACAGGTAAATAGAAGATTCAATATTTATGCATTATTTAAGGTTTTTAAGTGCATATATATGCACATATTTCGGAATTTTGTAGTGCACAAAATCCGCTCTCTAGTTATGAATGATACGAGCAGCACGGTTCATCCCAACAAAAAGTCTTTTAAGTAACTGCTGAACTTTATGGAAGACGTTATTTTGGCCAAATTGCAATTTGTGTTGTTAGTGCACAATGCCATTACTTTTGTTGTTAATTCGTATTTGTCACCCGTTCTAATAATATATTCGGGTACAATGTCTGAAGCTTCACCTGGAAGATCTTAAATTTCCAAAACTTGTACTTGAATGCCCTTGTCTTTCATAAAATATCTTACAAATACAGGACAAATTTTTACGCTCCTGTGATTTGAACAGTATGATGGTTACAAAATTGACCGTTCCAAGATCATATTGTATGGAGCTTAATGATTCCTTTTGTAAAATGTGACACACAATACTTTCAGGTTTGGTTCTCGTATGCAAATTGTTGTTGGAAGCAACTGTTTATTAGCTTGCTGGTGCAATCCACAGAACGAAACGACTGATTGTGAATCACGTTGTGGTATGACCAAGTACATTCAATCACAACTAGCTTTTGTTCTTCATTTACAAATGTGTTTCACGAAAAAAAGACATTTTGCTACTACTAGAAGCAGCAATATCTTTTTACGATTAAGCGTCGATATGTGTTGAACAATATCCACTTTACCACCATGTGCAAGTGAAAACTGTGCACATCATTTTAAACACTCTACATCACTATCTGAGGTTGTCTTTTTAATAAATGGATATTCACTTTCCAAATCTCTATTAAATGTATTCTTTCTTTGTGGAATTTTCTGATTTTCTACCTGCCAGATACAAACTACTCTACAACAATTATTTATTTAAAAAGTTATTTATTAACACAACCTTAATTAATGAACTATTTACACGCACCGGTGTATTTATTTTCCGCACGTACAAGACACCGTCGTGGCGTCGTAAGCAAATTTTTTTTGCGCTAGACTTGGTACTTAATACTGCCTCATAAGCGGGATCGCGCGCTATGTATTAAAGCCGACAAAAGTGCTACAATGGTCTCGTAATTTGTAGAACTTGTGATGTCATCCTATTGTATCTTATCTGAAGGTTACACCATCTTTTTCGTGCTTGCTAGACTTTGATTAATATATGAAACGTCTGAAACGACAAAAAGGTGACTTCCTTATAAATACGAAACATTACGTAATTTATTCAAATAACTACATATACGAAATGAAATGTTTAAAAAAGGGACAGTCCGTATAATACGGGATCAATGGTCGTCATGTTAGTATTGCGCTTTTTGCAAATTCTGTGGGATACGAAAATTAGTAATTATTATTATGAACGTTAAAGGTGCAATAGATGGAGCGCTCATAAATAGTAAAAATAAGGTAATACATGTAGTGTAGAAAATGATTTTTGCACTCGTGAGAGTCAAAGTTTATGATCACAAAACTGGGACTGGAGTCACGACGTAGTGGATTGAAAATAGCTGATTGTTTTTATTCACTTTATTAACTGTAGATTAAGTGTACTATACAAGAATTATTTTCCGTACCGGATGGCAGGAACAACTATGTTACAATTTATTCAGGAACTAAGACTGATTTTTTCCTAGGTAAATAATGACTTTAAAAACTTACTCGCACAGGAATTTATTATAAATCAAAAAATCAAACTCGTTGCCATATAACATACTTCCTTCTCGACTAACATGATTATACTGACTACCATAAAAATTGCAATACCTAGAATTCGTTGAACAATTTTATTGAAATTTTCGTCAACGATGTCTTTCATTAGAACAAACGATTAAAATTTGAATAAAATCTAGCTAGTAGTTTTTTTTTTGTTTTTCCTTTGCACTTAGTAACAATAAATTTGAAGAAATAAATCATTGTGTAATTAACTGTCAATTTTGCAAATTGTTCACAATTTCGTTCTAAACTTGGGAATAATGCCAAGAGTACGTCAACATCAACATTTTTCCCAATTGACTGATTTTGAACGTGGCCGTATTATTGGCATGAGAGAGGCCGGACTTTCGCTAAGAGAAATTGCTCGTCGTGTAAACCGAAATGTTACAACGGTATTGAGATGTTGGTCCAAATAGTCCGAGGAAGGGGTGCAACAACGTCGCCCTGGATCTGGACGTCCCCGCAGGACTACAGATCGCGAAGAACGTCGCTCAAGACATTTGGCCACAAGAGACAAATTTTCAACAACTCGATCGATTGCAAATGATTGGATGAGAGGTGTAGGACCCAGAATGTCAATGTCATCTGTTTATCGCCGGATAAGGTCTTATGGGCTGCGTTCATATCGTCCATTTTTATGTCTTCCTCTTACACCACTTCACCGTCTACGCAGGCTAGAATGGAGCAACAAAGAGCGAATTGGGCGCAAGAATGGCATCGAATTGTGTTTAGTGACGAGTCCGATTTTGCTTGCGCCCGCGATGGTCGTAGGGGGTCAGACGGATGCGTGGAGAACGTAAAATCCAACATTTTTGGTGGAACGCAATACAGCCCCACACAAGGAGTGATGATATGGGGTGCAATATGTTACAGTAGCAGATCACCCTTGGTCTTCATCATGGCAACTTGAACGCCGCTGATTATATTGCCATGTGCTAGAACCCGTTGCACTTCCATATCTTCAGGGCTGGGACGCTGATGCACGTATACCATAATAATATGTTTAAAACAATACTTTAAAATACGAAATTAGAAGCTACATCAACAGGTTTTCAGCTATTATCTTTTCATGTAAACATGCCAACTTTTATACCATTAACATGGAAAGCAACTGTGACTGCTAAGCACTCATTCCTAAAGAAAGTATCCGATATTTGGAATTTGCTAACAGTACTACTAACATACTTGCAGTTTTCAAAGCCAGGTAAATGTGTAGAAGTTGGCTTGGTGTACCAATGCACACTCAATCGTTAAACATTACCTTTCCAGTATTAAATATACAAATCCGTATGAAGTATTAGCTTTTCTTACTCTGTGTGTTATACTAATTATTACAGATTTATATTGCTTGTTGTCAGAAATTCGTTTCATGATAAAATAATCATATAAAGAATTGTTTACCGTACTACTTAGATAACGGAGTCGACGTATAAACGAACTTGCAACGTTGTAATGGTTCAGGATTTACCGTTCGCGTTCATAAAGCTGTATATATTGGGATCAACATGGGATGGAAAAGGTTGAGGTTCAGGAAAGTACTAATTGTGGACATATACACAAGTTTTTATTAAAAACATTATTGATGTATATTTATGGATATTATTATTCAGGACATTAACTAATGTAATATATGCATTCAAAAAATCATAGGATTGCGGTTGATGTATGGAGCAGAATGGTATGGAACATCAAAAGGTTCAAGAAAGATAGAATGATCTGTATATATATATATATATATATATATATATATATATATATATTATATGTATATATATATATATATATATATATATATATATATATATATATATATATATAATGAGCCAGAATTGGGTAAAGGCAAATTAATTGTTATTTTAATAAAAATTATTAAGATAATGTTTAAATAATAATTCATTTTATTCCAGTTCTTCAAAATGTAAATAATCAGCACTTTTGTGTGCGCACCAGTACCCCCTTTCACGATGTGCAGAAACGTTGCGACATTTCCCACCTAAAACTCCACTCATTCGCAAGGTTTATAAGCGAAATTATTGGCACTTTTAAATTAATTCTGTTTGTAGAACGCTTCTCTACAAATACTCTCCTGCCTCTCCGTTTGTAATAATTTATTACACCTGAAATTCTGTATCCGAAAACATAACCGCCTGACCCGCTCTTAAAGCAATTTCAATTGAATTAAATATAACTTATTGTTCTATAGGATTCTAACACTCCGAAGTATAACCAATTTTTACGAAAATAGTTGTAATACCTAGAAATTACTGTTAACAAACCATCCTTAAGAAATTAATTGACGCCAATGAGGTTTTGCGTATTATACTGGCCTTGGGTAGATTAACTGGTTAACACCGGCGGTCACCGGGACTATTATAGGACTTCTTCTAGTTAATGGAGCTAATATACAGCCACGTCTTGTTGTCCGATCACGCGCTGTAACCTCAAAAATGGCAATTTAGAAATCCCATCCTGAGCTTTGAATTTATAGAATCTCTAAGATTCGTTAATTTAGACTATTGAGCCCACTGGCTTGGCTATTAACGGGATTATAAACGAACATCCGATATATCCTGAACCCCTGTATATAGTTCTATATATTCAAAGTGTCCGTTACAGCTTTGAATAAATAGAATCTCTAGAATTTCTTGATTTAGCTCGAGCTCCTTGCTTGGCTGCCAACACTTATATTTTATTCCCCCTGTATATCACGAAAATCCACCTGAATATCAAGTCCAAATTATTACCAAAAAAAAACCTGAATTGTGTAAAACATTAAATTTATACAACTAACACAAAGTAAATTTTACATTTTACTTCGAAGTAAAAGAATTTCTATTTTACAATAAGAAATCAAATAGATTAAAGAAATTTATTTCCACTTACCTATTAAAACTTTAAGATAATTATTCTTAGAGAAAATCCATTTCCATATTCGCTAATAAGTAGCACCATTCAATTAAAGTGTAAGGAATCATCCTCTTTATACAAATAAAACGAAGGTCAACGTTCCATTTTAGTAGTTTGAATGAACTCTCATCAATTTTCAACAACACATTGTTCGAAAATATTCCTGTATCATATGAACCATTACAAACTTTAAATTGCGAATTCCAAACGTTGAATAACCCCTTGTACATATTTGATTGTATATATTATTTATAATTAATTTAGAATTAGTCTTTTCCTTAGTCCGTGTGTACAAACCCTCAAAAGAAACAAATCAAATACAACCGTTGCCTAACACGAATTTGTATTAACACTAATCGTGTAATTATCAAAATCTCGTGTAAGGCATGTTTTTCTTTAACCTGTCCGTATTTCAAAACGTTACTTAAGAAAATATAAGTAATAAAGGACCAGCCCATGATAGAAATTTGAGTTACGTTCTAACCTCGAATTCAACAACATTGTCTTAAGTTTGTAAAATATAATAGATAAAATATACTTACCTGTCTAAATCACAGTAATCTTCCCGGGTTTTGTAGTGTACATACACCCTTGTATTATTTTCACCTGAACACATTACATTTGTTTACAAAGAAACAAAACCACAATTATTTTATTTTTGAACACTGCATTATAACGCGCTTGTTTACAGGAAATTTCCAAACCTACCACGAGCACAGATACACAGGCGACACCTGTCCCTAAACGACTAAACAAAAATTTTAGGATTTACCGCCGACATTTCAACCACACCAGCATTACTCCGAGGTACGGTGGGCTGCCCAAATACCAGGCGCTGTATGAAGATATCCCTTATTAAATATTTTAGAAATTTTTCGTTTATTTTCCATCATTTTGTTTAATTTGAATATATAATTATTTTACCAGAATATTGTTTTGTTAAGTTATTACAATTCCAGAAGTTTTGTTTTAATATATGTATTAAACCTGGGCATGAAAATTGTTTAACAATTATATAAGAAAAACCCACTTCCCAAATTCCTGACTAGCCGAGGTTAAAAAGAAATCCACGTAGTGGTAATTAGTAAGTGTAACTCATAAGAAGCCTGCACAAAATTGTAGACCTTACAATATATATATATATATATATATATATATATATATATATATATATATATATATATATATATATATATATATGTGGAACTTTCAGATATGGATTTCAGTTTTATTTTCTAAGACACAGTGTACTGAGAATTATCCCTGACAAATTACAATTGTTTGTGTTGAAACATAAAATAACGAATTTTTAAATATCAACTAAAAAATATTCATTGTACCTTAGTTACCAATAAACATCTTGTATGGTATATCGTTCTTATAAATGTCTTGTATGTGGCCGCCATTTTGAAAATGTACAGTTCTTAGTATGTGTTTAAATTGGGAAATTGCTTCTCTGACCAAATTTATCGACAATTCTGACCACCCCTCTTCTAATTGTTGGCCAAGATCTTCTAAGTTTGCAAATGTTTCGCGTCTTTTAGCATACACTTTTTCTTGTAATGTATTCCACACAGAGTAGTCTAAAGGATTAAAGTCTGGAGAATTAGGCGGCCATTGGTTTGCCCGAATGAAAGATGCCATATTTTCTTCTAAGAACTGTTGTGTCCTTGCTGCTCTCTGGAATGGAGCGCTGCCCTGGATAAAAATGTAATCGTTATTCGTGTAAAATCGATGCATTTCTGGTAATACATCGTCACGTAAATGCCGTATGTAGCTACTTGCGTTTGTTTTTGTTAACTGAGGATCAGTGAAAAATAGACTACTTTTTCCATTCCAGGATATTACGGATGATACCATCAGCTCCTTAGAAAGTCGCGACTTTCTGTGGTACAAACGTTCTGGTTAATAGCGTTCTTCTTGGTTGCCGAATAAACCGCATTATTTTGTCTGTTTTGAGGGACTTGTAGCGTAATATCCTTTTAGTCTTGAAAAAATTAAGCGCTTTAGGTCAGCATTCGAAAACCTCCTGTATGGTCGTAAACTTCTTGATGATCCACGGATTTTTGCGTTAGGTGTAATTGCTGGGGTTTGCAACCTTTTGTAACATTTAATACCTACACCTTTTTGAATAACTTGTACAGATCTGCGACTGATTCTAAACCTGACTGATATGTGACGCTGAGACAAATGGGTCCCTGGTGATTTTCCTGTGGCAATGACAATTCACGTAGAATTTCTGAATTTTTCTTAATTGTAGAAGTTACTGGTCTTTCACTTCCGGGTTTTCTGTAAACGGATCCAGTTTCCTCAAGTCGTCGGATATCACGATTTATGCTAGAAGATAGCCATCGTTTCCCTGGAAACTCTCCCGCAATTCTTTCTCCGCGCCAATTTTTTGCGCGATAACACATTTCAATTAACTCCAAATCAGACATTGTTAAATAGGGTGACACTATGAAGAAAAATTAACTCAATTTACCCAAAATGTCACTTAACGGATTGTAAACGAACAAGTGTCACTCATAACTACATTTGTTTTAACAGAAGATTGTTCAATTTAAGTTACTTATGCAAACGTCACGTGTAATTGATATTTAAAAATTCGTTATTCTTTTATGTTTTGAAATAAACGTTTTTAATTTGACAGATATAATTTGCAGTTCACTGTCTTAGAAAATAAAAATAAAATCCATGTCGGAAACCGTTCCAAAGATGTGAGCTTAAAGCATTCTAGCCACCTAATATATACATATATATATAATACTATGTCCATTTATGTGTAATTGTCGATTATGGGCTAGACTGCTTGTTCGAAATATATATATATATAGACTATAAGTTCATTTAAAAATACTCGTGAAATTTTGCGTACATTTGACGTAATTTATATCCTAGCTTCAGCGGTTTTCGAGTTATTCGCATTATTTCAACATTTTTGAAAGGTGCGCGGTGTCAAAAATTAGTGTACCGCGGAAGTTATTGTAGAGACAAAATGATTTACTGAGGTGTTAAAGTCTGAGTACACTAAGAACCATTCCCAATAGCCGAAAATATTATACAGGGCGTCCGAAAAATTTGGTTCAAGCTTTGACATGATAAATATCGGAAAACTCAATTTTTTCAAATGGAAACCATTTTTTCTGTCACTAGTGAATTCTCCTTTGAAAATCAATAGGAAAGTATCTGACATACCCTATACCTAAAATAAGCAGTTTTTGATTTATTCGATAAAAACCAATTTTTTTTTTTACAAAACGCGTTAAGGAGCCCCTATGAGGATTGGGATAACAAGTTTCTTACGTTTGAATTGTTTCTGTGACCATCTAGTGGGTGCTTTGGCAGCTGAATAAAAAAATACTTGCATGTAGTACATGATTATGACATCGTGAATTTTATATTTATAAATGTGCATTTTAGCAGAGAAGGGTGCGGAATGGTTGTTTTCCTAACATGACATCTTGTTTATTATTGCCTGAAAAATGGCTTAATTGTCATAAACTTCGTTAATTTAAGTTGTTTGTACGTGTATGTAAATAAAGCAATCAATCAAACAAATTATTCAAGACAACAACTTGTGAGCATGACGTATGCAATAGGAAAATGTGATGGAAATTGTTTGTTAGCGTCACGACTCTACGCTCAAAAATATCCAGATAGAAGACATCCCCAGGTAAAGTGTTTTAAAAAATTAAAAGACCGCTTTGAAAGAACAGTCAACACAAGCTATGAGAAAAAAACAAGAAGCAAATCTGCTTGGAAGAAGAAAATGAATTCGATATTACATTATCCGTGGTCGAAACTCCAGAAATAAGTGTACGAGAGGTTAGCAGGAATCTAGATATTGGAAAATCCTCCGTATCTAAATGTATCAAAAAGAATAAACTACATCCCTATCATGTACAACTCCATCAAGACCTCTCCGCTGAAGACTACATTAAACGAGTTAGCTTTTGTCGATCGATGCAAATTAAATTACAGGAAATGATCAGTTTCCATTCTACATATTATTTACAGATGAATGTACATTCCATCGAAATGTATTTGTTAATAGACATAATTATCATTACTACGCCACCGAAAATCCACATTTAGTACATGTAAATCATTTTCAACGGCAATGGAGATTAAATTTCTGGGGAAGTATTGTTGACAATTATGTTATAGGGCCGCATTTCTCTGAGAGCCGAGAGCAGGAAACTACTTTATTTTCAGAAAAATGGATCGGTAGAAGTGGTCCTATAGCTTGGCCCGCTCGATCGACAGCCCTTACGAGTTTAGATTTTTTCCTCTGGGGGTTTGTAAAATCTGCAGTTTATAAAAACACTGGCTAGCACTAGAGAAGACATGAAAAATCGTATCACGGAGGCCTTTCAAAGTATTACACCTATAATGTTACAAAATTTCAGAATAGACTTCAACCTTGCCTGAATCAAAATGGGCGACATTTTGAACATATGTTATAATTTGATTATTAGCTGGACCAATTAAAATGGGAACAAAATAAGAGAATTATCCATAAAACACTATACTAATTCCTACGCGGGTTAAGTTAATCGTGTTAGCATCTTCAAAATAGGTATGAACTCTCTGACTTTGTTTTCATGTTTTTCATCTTTCATATTACCTTGTTATTGTAGAATTTAACCTTAACTTTGTTCCTGAATATTTGTAGATACAAAATAAATTAATAATCATTTGTATGCTCCTAATTATGTAGTGGACTGTAAAAGTATTTAGTGTCCAAATGAAAATGAAGCACCACCTTTGAGATAAAGTACTGCATGGAAGTATTTTTTTATTCAGCTACGAAATCACCCATTACATGGTCACAGAAGTAATTCAAACGTAAGAAACTTGTTATCCTAATCCTCATAGCCTACTCTACAAAAAAAGGGACTTCCTAACGCGTTTTGTAAAAAAAAATTGGATTTTATCGAATAAATAAAAAACTACTTATTTTAGGTATCGGGCATGTCAGATACTTTCCTATTGATTTTCAAAGGAGAATTCACTAGTGACATAAAAAATGGTTTCCATTTGAAAACATAGAGTTTTCCGATATTTGTGTGTCAAAGATTGAACCAAATTTTTCGGACGCCCTGAACAATATTTTCGGGTATTGTGAATGGTTCTTAGTAGGGCCATACTCAGACTTTAACACCTCATAAAATCATTTTTATATCTACAATAACTTGCACGGTACAAAATTTTGAAAAAACGCGAATAACTCGAAAACCGCTGAAGCTAGGGATTTGAATTACGCCTCAAATGTACGCAAAATTTCACGACTTATTCGATAGTGCGTAAACGTATAGGGTGTTCCATTTAAACAAAATCAAGTTTGGTTGACCACGTTTTTCTGAATCCTGTATATATGAAAATATTTTTAAAATATGCATCTTTTAGTCTGTTTGGGAAGCTTGCTCACATTTTTTCGGACAGGTAATCTGGGAGCACATAATCGGACAATTACACACGAAATGGACACTACTACCGAAGCCCTAGTTTTAAAACGGCTTTAGACCAAAATTTGAAATTTTGGTCGACGATTGGGTTGTGTAATATGTATAGTATAATAAAAAAAAATGAGAACCACTTCCAGTTTCAACACAAAAGATTAAAATATTGCTGTGTTGAATGGCAACCCTAGTATATTTTTAGATATTTGAATTCTAAACATGTTTTATGTAGCACGCCCTGCTTAATACACCTACTTAATAGATTTTGCCTTATGGTGCTCTAAAGTTTAACCTATTTTGACATTTATTCAAATTTTTCAAAAAAACGAAGTATGCTACTGCCAAAATAAATGGTGCAATTGGTACTGAACAATCAAGGCATTCTAGGATGGAGAATAAAAAAACTGAAGTTAACAATTTCCAAAAATCGATATTTTTGATGTGACGATTTAAAAATATTCATCGAGTCTTGGATGAAAACGGTATAACTTGCAACCATAAGACTTTCACTAACTAATCCTACTTTTTTATCCTTTATCCGTTTATATCATCATTTTTTATTTTCAAACAACGGATGGTATTTTTTTGTTATACCTATTCGGTTTATATTAAATTAATAAAATACTCAAGTCTCTGGGTATTATTAGAATTATCAAATCATATTAGCCACGCAACAGGTTACTATGGTTTTTAAACGATTTAATTTTAACAGGTAAGTTATTTATTACTTGTGAATTTGAGCAGATTGTATAAAGTTTACCCTATTTTGATTAATTTTGATTGTACAAGAGAAACGAAGTATGCTGAGGCGAAAACAAATGATTCAATTTGTATTTCAATCTCTGAAATATTTTGTTTTGTTATTTTACTTTATTACATAGGTAGGTAGGTATACAAGATTAGTAGCTGTAACTAATAATAAATGAAAAAAAAAACGAACGAATCTAACCATAATTAAGACATTCAAAAACACCAACTTCTTCTTGAAAGAAGATCTCACGCTTTTCTACAATTTTCCATAGTACGTTATCTTTTTACAGTGTAGTAATATTATTAATAGTTGTAATAATTCGGTTTCTTAAAAAGTCTAGACTTTCAGGTGGAGCAAAACAGACTTTTTCTTTGATATGACCCCTGAAGAAAACATCTAGGGGCGTCAAACCTGGGGAACGGGCTGGCCACTTTACAGGCCCATTCGTCCCTATCCAGTTGTCCTCAAACCTGTCATTTAAATAGTTCACACAAATCCTAGCATTATGAGGTGGCGCACCATCCTGTTAAAAGTAAATACTGGAAATTTGGGTCAGAGGTAAATTATCCATAAATCATTAATTGTTGTTTCCAAAAAATTCAAAAAAGCTTGCGATGTAAGGGGCTCGTTAAAAAATATTGGCCCCACAATTCTCATCCCTAAAACACCTAATCATATATTAACACCGAAGCGTCATTTAAAAGATCCTTTCCTGAATAAACGACTTGAATTTATTATATTAACTTTATCTTGTGGTATACAAATTTCATATGTTGATTTTCATTCGTCTAATATCTCACATTGTTCCTGTTAAAAATTTACAGATTCGTGAATCGGTACTTCAATTCCGCTAATGTATGCCAACGTATATACAGTATTTTTAATGGTATATTGCTGAATAATCTTCTTCCACTTCGTCAGGTGGAGTTTTCCGTGAATGTGTGATGTGGTTGATGGTATGCCTATTGGAATTGTGTTGTAATGTTGTAATGGCCATGGGGCTGTTGTAGTTGTGGGTTGGTAGTGTGGCGTGGCTGTAACCTGTGGTTAGTGAACTGATGTGCTTGGTATTGTTAGGGTGTCCTAAGGTAACAGACTAATATAAAAAACGTATTAGATTTAGTTGGTCATCCCAATCTTCACTCAATGCTTGCAGTTATATCATTTTGAGCTAGAACGAGAGGGATTGCTGTAGCGTGAGGTGATACAAAGTAGAAAAGAAGTTCAAGAAGTGGATTAAAGAAACGAGACTGTATTAATCGGGGGTCTTCCATCTTATTACCGTTTATGGAGGAGTTTACCTCAGAATGGCAGACACCACTTGACCCTAGTTACCATCATTCCCTACATAACAGTTGCAGTTTGTACAGTTTATCGTGGGCTTGACGAGAAAAACTGCCAACGGCGCAGGGGATTAAATTGATCGTTTACTTAAAATAGTTACTTTTAGGTATCACATAGCGTATTTTTTATTTATCGTTTTTATACCTTTAAATGCTTCGACAACAAGTTATCGTCTTCAGTAAATGGTAAATGCTTTAATTTAAATATGAAAACGTAAACAGATTGATTATATATTAATTCTGAACTAGATTACTTACAGAAAATGTTATTTAATAACTAATTAATTCTTGAAGCCTTGAGAAAGACAAATCAGGACTACAACATAAGGACGAATGTTAGTAATGAAAAATATCACAATAGATAGGTTTTTAACACATACGTGTTTAATTCAAAAATTATCCAAAATAAAATTACATCATATGAAAATGTAAAATTTCACCATTATTACACATAATTAAAAATACTTATATTTTAGGTTTAAATGGAGTATTTTTATATTTATATTTAAATAATTCTATACCTTTTGATAACACTTATAGTTATCGTCCTCAGTAGTAGTAAAATCTTTTAGAATTGTTTAAGCTGTTAGAACAAATACATGAAATAAGAAAATTAAACAAGCAAACGTAAGACCGCTATGAATATAACAAACTGATAAACGTGTAAACCCACCTACGTAATACAATTTAGTCAAGAATAACTAGATCCTTAATAAAGTAAATTTTGTTAAACTGCCTTAAAGAAGAAGACATGCATGGATGAAGAACCCAAGAGAATAGTTTAACTGTACTAACAGCCAATTATTTAGATCAGCAGTATCAAAAATAAGAAGAGCGACGATTATCGTTAACCTTCGTAGCGGGGATGGCGCTCAAAGAAGAATAAACTGCCTTAAAGGTGGCAAAACAGAACACGCTCTGACGGTCTAAGGCTAACAATGAAAAATGTCATAACAAAAAGAGTAATTTAAAAAAAAATAAATCAAATTATGATGTAAGCATGTAATAGTGATAAACTTTAATTTGAAATTGGTAAAAGCATTCACAAGTGGAAACTTGATATATCAATTAAAAATCTAATCAAATATAACAAAGACATAGCTTTGTTAATAGTTGTAAATGTCATTTGACAGAGAATACAATATGTAGTACATTTAATACAATTTTTACTTTAATTTCAATTTCAACTGTATTTGTTAAATTATTACAGTGTTCAGATAACTTAACATGTAATTGGTAAAAATTTGCTTCAAGGTCTAGGAAAAAACATAGCAAAAAAACAAGACATACCAAAAGCTAATATTAAATTAAGACATACCACTGTTCCTTTTTTAACTGTAAGATAGCGAAACCTATTTAAACGGAGATCTTCTTCTTGCCTATTGAAGTTTATATATCTCAATATCTTCACGTTGTAAGCTAACATAATAATGAGTTCGTTTTGAAAATATTTCCACATTATCAAATTGAATTTCATGATTTAAATTATTTACGCTCTGCTACTGCAGACTTCTCTGGTTGGCTTAATCTATAAAATCTCATATGTTCTTTACGTCTTGTGTCAAAGCTACGTTTTGTGGTTTCAATGTATAATTTTCCACAAGAAAAGAAAGAATTTACAAGAAATACCATAATGGGCTGGAAACATCTTCAGATGACTTTAAATGTTCTCTAATTTTTCCTGTAAATTTTACTACCACTGAGGAGCGTAACAGTAAGTGATATCGAAACGTATAGAATTTTGTAAATATAAATATACACCATTTAATGAAATGCTTATCTTTTTTGTGTTTTTTAATGGTGTATTTTAAATTATACAATCTAAACGTTTCGATAACACTTACAGTTATCTTCGTCAGTAATAATATCTATTAAAATTGTTAAAGATGTTGAAAACAATTTTGTCAAAGTTGAAAAATTGAAAATTATTATGTTTGATAATGGTGAAAGTTTACATTCTCATATAGACACCATTTAAATCCAGGAGATAAGTATTTTAGTTATGTGTGATAATGGTGAAGGTCTACATTTTCATGCTTTAGTCCTTTGTGGAGAGGTAACATCGTTTTATTAGACAATTTGAAAAATTAAGAAAACGCAAGGCACAATTACTATCATCACTTACTTTTTTATTACGATGCCGAGGTCAAAATATTAACTCAAAATTTCTCTTTGTTAAAGAAATTCTAATGAGAAACATGCAAATAATATTTATAGAAGAACTGATAATGGTCTTCTGAGTAATCAAATACATATTACTAGGAAGTCATTGAATAAAACTGACATCTTTTATTTTTGACGTTTAGAAATTTTATCTACATTAAATAGAGAGGATTGGGATAAAAATGATTCATTGGCCTTTAAATGTATAAAAATTGATTTTGACATTCCATCTAGACGTCAAAAGACAAAATTTGATAAATTAGTCAAGCAATAATATAATACACAATCTTGTCATAATAAAAAAAAACAGCTATAAACCTTTTTGATCATATTTTTTCGGTTGATGCTATGGAAGCGCTTTCTAAGGGCGGAATTTTTGCTTACACCAAGAGATATAATTTACACATATAATTTTGCAGATATAATTTCCAATATTGAGAATTCTATTAATCCAGATATGCTCATACAAGCTGTGTTATTCTTTTGTTGTTAAGTTGTGTATATACTATTCATTTTAAGTATAAAAAAGACTACTAGGATCAATAATCCTAAAATTTAATTATCAAAAAACCAAAAATTCCATCGTACATGTAGGGCGTAGGGCAAATATGTGACAGAAATTATATATTCACAAATTACAAAACATTTTACATGTAAACTTTTATCACACTTGCATCTTGCAATGGATACATTGCTTATTGCCATGGAGCCCAAAATAGGGCACCATAGCTTTGTCAATAGAATGCATTTCCTCAGGAACGCTGTATTCTGTAAACTTTTGGTTAAGGTGGTCGAACAACGGTTTCACTTTTGCAAATTTGTCATTTGTAGCCTTTAATGTCGTATTATCCACAACGTGAAATGAGAATTGTATTCAAACTTGTTTAGAGATAAGGCCTCAGGCACCAAACTATTATGAGTGTCGGTTTCATTTTCTCAAAACATGAGTCTTCGAGGAAGCTGAACATATCCACTTAGCAATAATATTCCAATGAACGTCTTTACTTCGGACTTTTCTATTGAGAGCAATTATTTTTTGTTTACGTAACGGTTAGATTCTGTAATTATCAGATCCAGAATTTTATCGTCAAAGAAAGATCGAATAATTCCGACGGACTTTCTTGTTGAAAATTTGAACTGTTAAACATGGCAGGACCAAGCTATTTTCAGTATCAGGTTGGACCAAGGTGGGTAAAAATGTCCACATATGTTTGAAGGGTACAAACATTTTTTATTCAAAAGATAATGATTTGGAAATACAAAAATAACATAAAAACATTCTAAATCTGTAAAAAATTAATATTAATACTTATTACATCGACTATTTTCACTCACTGTCAGCATTAGAACCTACATCACACTTTAGACAGGTGTTGGACTTCTGGCTGTGCTTTCCATATACATATTTCTGACATTTACAGAAAGTAATTGTTGTTTTTGATAACTTACTTATCTGTTGATTTTTAGATGATGCCATTTTGCAACAAAAATGGCATCTACCCTTCATAACGTGAGATGACGTTTCAGTTACTATTTTAGGTTCTAACTTTCTCTCCAGTAGGTTTTCCATGGCCAGTACGATGTGTGAGTGTAAATCGTGGACGTTTTTAGATCTTCTTTCTACGTTTGGTAGCAGCAAAGCAAGCCCAAATTCTTGAAGGAATAAGCGACGACGATTTGCCTTTTTCTCGTTCCAGTTTGGAAAATTTAGTATAAACAGATTGAGTGATGCAATATCTATCAATGTATAAAAAATTGATAGTGGCCATCGTCTTGTGGATCGCTTTGTTGTGTATTTTCTGGCCAACTGATCGATGACGTCCACTCCTCCTTTGGTCTCATTATAGAAGAGATTTATATCAGATTTGTTCTTTTTCTCCGTACGAACAATATCATCTGTATGTTGCGTTGAAAGAAGAATCAATATTTTTGTGGGTTTTTCAAGTGTAACATATGAAACCAAAGTAACAGAAGGTTGTCCAGTCTTGGGATCCGTAAAGGCAAACATACTGGAATAGAGTCGTCTTCCTTCAGTTTTTTTCAGCACCTCGGGTATGTGTTTACGGTTTAGTTGCATGATCCCAACTAGTGTAAGTTTAAAATCTGTGTACAATTCTTCTGCAATCTCTACAGATGTGTAGTATCTATCAGTTGTAACCTTACGACCGGAGTTACGAACTGGAGATAAAAGTCGTTTTACAATTCCTTTTGGACCTCTAGATTCTGAGGTACTACCTTCTGTTTTACCTGCGTAAACTTCCATGCGTAGAACATAACGTGTATCACAATCTACTAGCATCCTTATCAAAGCGCCGTATTTTCCAGGTTTATCTTTCATGAAAACTTTGAACGGACACCTCCTCTAAATAAGGACATCTCATCAATTACGACGTTCATACTCGGTGTAAAATATTTCAAGAATGATTAATTTATCTCTTCAAAAATTTCACGAAGCGGAGCAAATTTGTCTTCAGCTCGCCTTTCGTGCCGAGTAGTTTTGCTATCATATCTTAAAATCCCCAACAATTCTCTGAATCTATTGCGGCACATTGCACCAATATAAGCTGCTCGTCCAAATTTCTTAGAAAATAAATCATGATAGTCTAAATTATTGTCATCATTAGCACCCATCAAAATCAGAACACCCAATAGTGCCATAATTTCTGTTGTATCAGTCTTTATTACATTTTTAATTTCTGCTTCCTCATTTGTATATGTTACAACTTTTTGGAAGATTTCTGTTGTAATGAATTTTGAGAAAGATTCCAGAATCGATTGAACCTTTCCGTCAGTACGTAAACCTGGTCGGTCGCGAAAGATATTTATGGCTGCTTTCCGACCGGACCGTGGAGGATGTGCTAAATAAATGCTACCTGATTTACTTTTATACTCTTGGGCAGCATTACGCCATTTAGAGAAATATCAGAACTGCTCTCATCTAACTCATTACTGGCTTCTTCTTGATAAACAACTGTACAATCCTCTAGTTCACTTACATCCGAGTCACTATTTTCGGCATCGCTCACTGACATAACCTCATAATCTGACACGTTTTCTGCCTCAAACTCTAATTCCTTTTGAGTTAAAATTTACTCATTTTACTAACAACAGCACTAACAAAAGTCTAAGAAATGTTTGACACCGCACTCACTAATTTTTAGCAATTTTAAATCAAGTTACAAAACAACACAAACGCAACAAATAACCCGTAATTACAACGCTACCGCTACACAGAACGCCAAACTGCGTATAACCATATTAGTCGCAGGTTGGACCAAGGCTTTTTTCAATATAAACTATATTTAAATATCCATAACGCCTTCGCTATCAGAATATAAGGTGCACTACTTGTAAAGAGAATAATTAAAAAATATATAGCCAAAAATCGAAATCGTGGGTACCTTTGTCCACCCTTGGTCCATCCAGGGTTAGAGCTAGACCACTCATTTCATTTAATGATAAGTCCTGCTGTGTCCACTCGTAAGTGTTTTTCCTTTAGCGCCGATTTTTTTGACTCCACGAAGTTTTAATTTTTCTTTTTCTGATCACTTGGAAAGGAACATCATCTTCTGACGAATAATGGTTATCACAAGAGTGCTTAAATGTAAATTTACTTCTGCATAGACACGAAGTCGAGCTCCCGGTAAATTATTTACATGGACGGAATCCTCGTTTCCCGAATCTTCGTCCGTATGGTTTTCTGGAGGAAAAATTGTTCTTGATTCAATTTGTCTTTGAAATTTTTCACCTCTTTCCACCATTTCTTGTGCCTCACTCAAAGAAAAATTTTAAAAGATAAGATGTTAGTGGTGCTATAGTTTACGATTATCTGATGAAGAATTGTTTACATGTAAAATAAAGCATTTACCTTACAAAGCGTATCCCACAATCGTCCTATTCCGAAAACGCTTATATTCACAAACAGTTAACTTTAAAACAGTAACTTTTAAGTTCTATTTGATGTTCAAAGTAATGAAAATATAATATTACAATCAAATAAAGTTAATGCTAACTAACTCTAAAGCTCTTTCACCAAAACTATATGCTCTACTAAAAATCCGTACACCTTATGTTTCTTTAAGGTCTAAACAACTTACATTTCTACTTCAACCTCACATGGGTAAAATACCCCATTATATTAAAAATCCTCCGGACTTAATTGAAAAAATACATAATTTTAAAATTGAAGAGGGTAATAGAATGGTCTGTTTTGACATTGTGTTTCATCACTGTTTAACTACGACTTATTTTCAGTGGAATAATAAATTCTATGATCAGCTTGATGGTGTAGCAATGGGCAACCCTCTTAATCCCGAAAAATTTGAAACAGCATTACAAAACGCACCCAAAAACATTTAGTTTGGTATAGACCGCAAAAAGCACTAGATGACTTTTAATGTTTAAAATGGTATACATACTAGCATACAGTTAACCATAGAAAAGGAAACTAATGTAAGTTTACCATTTCTTGACATACTAATATCCCGACACAAGCTGATATCTACCTTCATAAGTTGTCAAACCACCATCCACGTCAAAAAATTGGTGTAATTAAATCTTTAGTGGATTGAAAAAAAAACAATTTGTAAAGGTGAATATAATTATTCCACAAAATCACTGTGAGTTAACGGATATTCACTTAAAAATATTAATGCTATTACAACTTCTAGACATAACCATAAATAAAATAATTTAAATCAGTCAATTTGTTAATATGAGATATTGTCAAGACAAACTCATACTATTGTTGAGATCCGATAACTTTAATAGTAAAGAAAAAAATCTTCGTTTAAATAGGTTTTGGCATCGTATAATTACAAAAGGGCACACTTGTACGTCTTAATTTTAATTATAGCTCTTAGTAATTCTAGGTCTTTTGCTGTTTTTTCTTAGACCTTGAAGTAAATGCTTTACCAATTATACGTTAAGTTATCACAGTACTAAAATAATTTGACATATGTTATCGAGATTCAAATTATATTAAACGTAGTACATTCCGTTTTCACTATAAAATAACACTTATAATTATTAACAAAGCTCTTTTTTATATATTATTTGATTAGATTATTAATTGACATGTCAAGTGTCTATTTTGGAATGCTTTTAATTGTAATTTGTTTTTCACAATTTTACACCTAAACTATAATTTGATTAAATTTTGTTAAATTTACTTTTTGATTATGTCATTTTTCTCTGTTAGCCTTTGATCGTTAGAGTGTGTTCAGACTTGCCATCTTCAAGGCAGTTGAACAATATTTAACTTATTTTCTAAGATTGTATTCAATAGTTGTCTTTGTACGTTTATCAAACTGTTATACTAATAGTAGGCTTATGTGTGTGTTTTTATTTTTTCATATTTCACAAATTTGTTTCTAACACATTAAACAATTCAAAAAGATTTTATTAACTAACTGTAGGTATTATCGAAACGTATAGAATAATATAAATATAATATAGAAATACAACATTTAAACCCAGAAGATAAGTGTTTTATTTAAAATTCCATCATTTTTGTTAGTTTTCTAATATTCTGCAACTTAAAAATAAACTGAAACTTACGTATAACTAAGACAGGGGCAAGAGTTAATAAGTTGCGATACGGATATTTTTAACTTATTCTCCTAAGTAGTTTTCAGCTAGGTTCCGTATTTCCAGAATACATACTGGGAATCCCATTCTCCACACAAACTAGCAGATCAGATTAAAGCTTTTTTTTGCATTTTGATTTCAGAAGATAGGTTGTCTCCACGTTTTTTTAATGCACAGACCTCAAAATGTGTCTTTGATGATACCAAATTGTATCCTGTACTCAGATGAAGCACGACGTAATGACCAACCCATTTCAAGTTGACCAACCCATCTCAAGTTACATTAAGTAGTGCTTGGTTATAATCTGCATATCTTCGAACTGCCGTGGCATGATTAATTTCTTAAAAAAGAATAGCACCATCACATTATCACATGGGGTTCTGAAATTTGCTCTAACAACCTTGAAATGTCTCGATCAATATCACTCCGCAAATGCAATCAATCTCACCTCGTCAAATAAATTTAATTATAAGCTCTCAATCTAGTATCCTAAATAATTCAATTTTAGAATATGGCGCCCAGAAACATAAAAATTTTATCGCATACCATCAAATTATTCCATATGAAATAATAATTCGACTTTAATTTAATTGCAAAATTTTTGCACAACGCAGAGTATTAGCCAGTGGACGCGCACTGGAGGCGAATCCAGAAGTTGGTTTGCGCCCTTAATTTAAATTTATGAAAATGGGACACGTTCCTTATGATTTTTCAGAGGCTGACAAACATGTTTTCAAAGAATGGTTGGTTACAGTTCATACATTTTATGGAACTCCTAAAATTTGTTCCAAATTTGTTGAAAAGAATAATGATATTAGACCTTTTATTAATGTAAAGATTTTTAATGAAAATTTTATTGCTTTATTAGATAGTGGAGCTACCGTTACAATTTTAGGTAAGCCTGCTTTGTATTGAATTGATAAATATGATTTAAAATTAAATAGGAATTCACCTTTTTCATCATTGATTATTGCTGATGGTTCTTTACAATCCATTTTGGGAAGTGTTGATTTAGCTTTGACTGTTAATGGTATTACTAAAAATATTTCTGTTATTGTTTCTGAATCTATTACTACTGCAATTACTTTGGGAGTAGATTTTTATCATTTATTTGAAATTAAAGCTGATTTTAGTGAAAATTCTTTTGTTGCAAACTCTGCGGAGACAACTTTTTCAATGATTAAGAGTATTGATGGTCTTAATAATAATCAAGTTTTTGAATTAAATCAAGTTATTGACCTTTTAAAACCTTATCAACTTCAAAATTAGGTAAAACCAAAAAGCATTTCATTCAATTAATACTGGTGATGCAATACCAATTAAACAACGTTATTATCCATTATCCCCTGCTATGTTGGAGCATGCAAACAAAGAAATTGATGACTGTTAGAGCAAGGAATTATTAAACCGAGTTCTTCTCCTTGGAATTCTCCAATGGTTTTAGTTCGAAAGAAGTCAGGCGAAATTAGAGTTTGTTTTGATGCGAAGAAATTAAATTCTATTACAAAAAAAGATGCTTACCCTTTACCATTTTTAAATCATATTTTGGATAAATTAAGAGATGCTCGTTATTTAACTTCAATTGATTTAAAGAAAGCTTTTTGGCAAATTCCTTTAGACCCTGAGAGTTGTGAAAAAACTGCTTTTACTGTTCCACGTAGAGGATTATTTGAGTATACTGTTATGCCCATGGGACATACCAACGCACCCAGTACATTACAACGATTTATGAATTCAATTTTAGGACATGATTTATCTCAATCAGTTTTTGTGTATTTAGACGATATTATTATTTTTTCAAGTTCATTTAAGGAACATGTTGCTATTTTAAGAGAAGTTTTTAAAAGGCTTAATGATGCCAAATTAAATATTAATTTAGATAAATGTGAATTTTATAAACCTCAATTATCATATTTAGGTTTTGTTATTGTTAAGAATGGTCTTCATACCGATCCTTCAAAGGTGGAAGCTATTACTAAATTTCCTCAACCACATACTTTTACAGAAGTTAAACGTTTTATTGGTGTTCTTGTTATAGACGTTTCATTCATGATTTTTCCACAATTTTCGCCCCGATTAATAATTTATTGAAAGGTAAGAAGAAATCTCAAAAAGTTTTATGGAATACGGAAGCGAATGATTCATTTTTAAAAATTAAATCTTTATTGGTTGATGCTCCTATTTTAGCGAGTCCTGATTTTTCTAAAATTTTTTATTTACAATGTAATGCTTCCAATTGCGGTGTTGGGTGTGTGTTAATACAAGGCGAAGGAGAGAATAAAGTTGTTATTGCTTATGGTTCTCGTACTTTAAATAAAGCCGAGCAAAATTATTCAATTACAGAACGTGAATTACATGCAGTTATATTTGGAATTCAAAAGTTTAGACCTTATATTGAAGGTACCCATTTTAAAGTTATTACTGATAATCGTTCACTTATTTGGATCAATAACTTAAAAGATCCTTCGTGTCGATTAGCCAGATGGAGTGTTAAACTTCAACAATTTGATTTTGAAGTTATTCATCGAAAAGGTAAATTAAACGTTGTTCCTGATGCACTTTCTAGAGCCCCCTTGGAAGTTAGTTCTCTAGAATTTTCTGTTGTAGATTTAGACGATTGGTATAAGAAAATGTTAACCAACGTTTCTAAAAATCCTGAATTATTTCCTGATTGGAGAGTGGAAGATCATAAACTTTACAAATTTATTTCAAATGATTTAAGCATCGAATCGAATTTAGTGGGATGGAAATTAGTTGTTCCGAAATATTTGAGGAAAGATATTTTACAAAAATTTCATGATGATCCTACATCATCACATTTTTGTGTTTTTAAAACTTTTTCAAAAATTAAAGAATTTTATTATTGGCCAAAAATGAAGTCAGACATTTCCAAATATATTAGAAGTTGCAATATTTGTAACCGAAGCAAGTCTTTACAATTTAATCATTATGGTTTTATGGGGAAAGAAAAAATGTTTCTTATCCTTTTCAGTGTATTTATATTGATTTAGTAGGTCCTTTTCCTGGATCGAAGAGTGCTAATACGGTTTTATTAGTTATTTGTGATTGGTTTACTAAATTTACTTTGATTCACCCTATGCGCAGTGCTACTGCTAAAGGTATTTGTCAGTATATTGAAAATTATGTATTTCTAGTTTTCGGTGTTCCCCAAATTTGTATGGTGGACAACGGTCCTCAATTTAAAAGTGCACAATTTAAAGATTTAATGAGTTCTTACAAAGTTCAATCCATTTGGTTCAATGCAAGTTATCACCCCCAGGTAAATTTTGTTGAGAAAGTTAATAAAGTAGTAGGTACTGCGATTAGGTCTTATATTAAAGATGATCACAAGGATTAGGATGTTGAAATTCACAAAATTGCCCATGATATTCGTAACGCTGTACATGAGCATACGAAATTTGCACCTTCCTTTTTGGCGTTTGGTCGGACAGTTCCTATTTCTGGAGATTTTTATGGTCGACTAAAGGATTTTAAAGAGGATGATTTATTTATTACTAACCGTGAACAATTAGTTCAAGATTTAAATGAAGTTTCACCTGTTTTTAAACAAGTTAAACAAAATTTACATACAGCTTACGAAAGAAATTCAAAATCTTACAATTTGCGACGGCGTCCATTGAAATTAAACGTCGGCGATTTAGTTTGGAAAAAGAATTTTACTTTATCTGATGCGACTAGGAATTATAGCCATATATATTTTTGAGATTTTTATATTCTGGTTTTCTTATTTACATTTTTATTATTTTGATGATTTTTCAAAGTAAGTTTATTTTTGTGCTTATTTCGCACATTATTTTATTTTTTTATTTTTGTGGCTTTGCAAACCACTTATTTTATTTTTGCTACATTTGTTTAGCACGATTGTTGATATTTAGATCACATTGTGCGATTGTTTTGCCGATTTTTTTGGGACATTAGTTCTCGGGCAGATTATCTTCTTTTATTGGATTTACAATTTGCTATTGTTACAATAGTAAAATTCAAGATAACCCTTTTGAGTTTACCTCTGATCGTTAATTTCATGTGAAATTTGCAAACTCTTAACCGTTGATAAGAAAACTAGTAATGCTTGTTTACATTTTTATTTTTTATTTGATTTAGTTATTTTGGTTTCCCTGAAACTGTTTTCGAAATTCTAGCTTTTGACTATTCCTGATGTGTCTAAGAGTACTATTCTTGAACGGTGTTTGAAGACTTCGGTTCGCCTCGTGTCAACCTCGATTAGTTCACTTCCTGATTGTGACTACCTGATTATGACGTTTCGGTAGTTTTAGGGGGGGGGGGTTGTTGTGTTCGTAAGAGTGCATCATCCTACTCTTTGCTACCTCACCTAGATTTCGATTTATTTACGAAACGTGCATGTTAGTTAGGGGTATGTGTAGTCTTGGACGACGACTGTGGAACAACATGAAACCTAAATCTCGTGAAGGGTAGAGTGGCCTCTCTTGTTCTCCCCGACGAAACATCCTGAGCTAATTTGCCATGAAAATAGTCGTATCTCGGATTTACCGATTTTGACGTACCGAACGTGACTGTGGTGGTTGTGTGTGATGTACCTAGGAGGCTTGGTTTGAGATCACCGGGGTAGGGTAATGGAACCGCTCTCTTAAGTCTCACGATTATTTTTTATGGTTTGTCCGGAAGAATTTTAAACTCTCGAGTGGAGTGGCATTTTGCCGTGATCTTTTATCGTTGCACCGAAAACTGCTCACGGGTTCCCCGCCCGATGACCCTTCAGGTCATGGTTGGTTTCCGTTCTTTTTTCACCTCAGGTTCAATTTTTTGTACCAGTTTTTCATTTTGCTCCTCTGATGGTGGTTTGCTTCACAAACCCCACCAGCTAAAGTTGTTTACTTTATTTAAGGCTTCGGGTCCTCTATCTCGACTAGTGGCGTGTGCGGGTGGTGGCGCATCATTAGCTTTTATGGTGTTGCGAGGGGTTTTTCGTGGCCAACATCACCGCATTTCCCTTACTTCTTCGTACATTTCCTTTTTATTTTTATTTACATTTTATTTTGGTATTAGTGTTTAAGTTTAAGTTTAACATTTTTTTATTTCTTAGATTTTAATAAATTCATTTATTAGCTTAGTGTTTGGAAGCTCCGCTTTGGTGATCTCCGAGTCCAAATTTTAGGAGGGGGTGTGTAACAACCCTTTACTGAGTTGTATTAAAATATACCTTAATTTAAGGTCTTTCATTCATTCAGTTGTGAATATAAGAAAAAGTTTGTAATTATTGAAATATAGGTATGAGGTAGGCTCTTAATTGCATATCTTCTTAAAGGGTTATATTCCAGTAAATTTTTTTCTGATTATTTGATTTGCGCAACGCGTTATCATCATCATCTGACATGATCCAACTTCCTAAACCTCCATTTCTCTTTTTCACTTCCTAATGAACGTTAAGAGTAGCAGAAAGTATTTTAGGTTTTCCCTAAATTTATGAGAAAGTGCCATTAATTTGATGGCACTTTTATTTTAGTTCAATTTTATTTGTACTTTGATTAAATTTTAAGTACGCATTTAACTTTACTGTTGCGTACGCTTTCATTTTATGATTGCAATTTTTGCATTGAAAATTTCAAGAAATGCAATAAATGGATTTTTAAATTTCACGAAGATTAACTTATGATATGGATAATTCCAGTTTTGGGTGTGGCTGATAACATTCTTTCAAGATATTGCGCAATAATGGTGCAAGGATTACATCACTTTAGTTGACCGTTTCGTAAACATTTAGATACCAGAGGTTATTAAAAAATTGTGTACAAAAATTTTACAAAGGTATTTATGTAATGATTTTTTTAGTATTTTAAGGTTTTTACAATTAGTTTTTAAGATATATTTTATTTTACCATATCATATTAACTGTTAATAAACATAATTGTATATTATTAATTTTTTACATTTTGATAAAACTCTTATTGTTAACAAACTCGGTTTAGTTATTCCGACATTATTAGAAAAAATAATTTGGGGTCCGAGATCATTTTTATTAGTGTTACATTGCATTTTTATTATTTATGTTCAGCGAAAATAACACAGCAGAATTTGAGGTAATTAAGCAAATCAAAACAAATGAACCACCATATGTTAATCTACCGACTGAATCAAAGGCACTATTTGTGGTGAATGGTCAGTCTCTCCGTTTAATTTTAACGATTTGTTTTGGAGAACTTATTTCTTTATTTCATTATTACTTACATTCATTTTTTATTAAATTTATACACCATTAACACCACATATTATTTTATAAAACACTCACACAGACACACTGATACACGGACACACCGACACACAGACACACAGACACACAGACACACAGAGACACATACACACAGACACAGACACACAGACACACAGACGCACAGACACACAGACACACAGACACACAGACACACAGACACACAGACACACAGACACACAGACACACAGACACACAGACACACGACACACAGAACACAGACATTTAAAATTAAATAGGAATTCACCTTTTCATCATTGATTATTGCTGATGGTTCTTTACAATCCATTTTGGGAAGTGTTGATTTAGCTTTGACTGTTAATGGTATTACTAAAAATATTTCTGTTATTGTTTCTGAATCTATTACTACTGCAATTACTTTGGGAGTAGATTTTTATCATTTATTTGAAATTAAAGCTGATTTTAGTGAAAATTCTTTTGTTGCAAACTCTGCGGAGACAACTTTTTCAATGATTAAGAGTATTGATGGTCTTAATAATAATCAAGTTTTTGAATTAAATCAAGTTATTGACCTTTTTAAAACCTTATCAACTTCAAAATTAGGTAAAACCAATAAAGCATTTCATTCAATTAATACTGGTGATGCAATACCAATTAAACAACGTTATTATCCATTATCCCCTGCTATGTTGGAGCATGCAAACAAAGAAATTGATGACTGTTAGAGCAAGGAATTATTAAACCGTGTTCTTCTCCTTGGAATTCTCCAATGGTTTTAGTTCGAAAGAAGTCAGGCGAAATTAGAGTTTGTTTTGATGCGAAGAAATTAAATTCTATTACAAAAAAAGATGCTTACCCTTTACCATTTTTAAATCATATTTTGGATAAATTAAGAGATGCTCGTTATTTAACTTCAATTGATTTAAAGAAAGCTTTTTGGCAAATTCCTTTAGACCCTGAGAGTTGTGAAAAAACTGCTTTTACTGTTCCACGTAGAGGATTATTTGAGTATACTGTTATGCCCATGGGATATACCAACGCACCCAGTACATTACAACGATTTATGAATTCAATTTTAGGACATGATTTATCTCAATCAGTTTTTGTTTATTTAGACGATATTATTATTTTTCAAGTTCATTTAAGGAACATGTTGCTATTTTAAGAAGTTTTTAAAAGGCTTAATGATGCCAAATTAAATATTAATTTAGATAAATGTGAATTTTATAAACCTCAATTATCATATTTAGGTTTTGTTATTGATTAAGAATGGTCTTCATACCGATCCTTCAAAGGTGGAAGCTATTACTAAATTTCCTCAACCACATACTTTTACAGAAGTTAAACGTTTTATTGGTGTTCTTGTTATAGACGTTTCATTCATGATTTTTCCACAAGCCCGATTAATAATTTATTGAAAGGAAATCTCAAAAGTTTTATGGAATACGGAAGCGAATGATTCATTTTTAAAAATTAAATCTTTATTGGTTGATGCTCCTATTTTAGCGAGTCCTGATTTTTCAAAAATTTTTTATTTACAATGTGATGCTTCCAATTGCGGTGTTGGGTGTGTGTTAATACAAGGCGAAGGAGAGAATAAAGTTGTTATTGCTTATGGTTCTCGTACTTTAAATAAAGCCGAGCAAAATTATTCAATTACAGAACGTGAATTACATGCAGTTATATTTGGAATTCAAAAGTTTAGACCTTATATTGAAGGTACCCATTTTAAAGTTATTACTGATAATCGTTCACTTATTTGGATCAATAACTTAAAAGATCCTTCGTGTCGATTAGCCAGATGGAGTGTTAAACTTCACCAATTTGATTTTGAAGTTATTCATCGAAAAGGTAAATTAAACGTTGTTCCTGATGCACTTTCTAGAGCCCTTTGGAAGTTAGTTCTCTAGAATTTTCTGTTGTAGATTTAGACGATTGGTATAAGAAAATGTTAACCAACGTTTCTAAAAATCCTGAATTATTTCCTGATTGGAGAGTGAAGATCATAAACTTTACAAATTTATTTCAAATGATTTAAACATCGAATCGAATTTAGTGGAATGGAAATTAGTTGTTCCGAAATCTTTGAGGAAAGATATTTTACAAAATTTCATGATGATCCTACATCATCACATTTTGGTGTTTTAAAACTTTTTCAAAAATTAAAGAATTTTATTATTGGCAAAATGAAAAAAGCAAGTCTTTACAATTTAATCATTATGGTTTTATGGGAAAGAAAAATGTTTCTTATCCTTTTCAATGTATTTATATTGATTTAGTAGGTCCTTTTCCTAGATCGAAGAGTGCTAAAGTTTTATTAGTTATTTGTGATTGGTTTACTAAATTTACTTTGATTCACCCTATGCGCAGTGCTACTGCTAAAGGTATTTGTCAGTATATTGAAAATTATCTATTTCTAGTTTACGGTCTTCCCCAAATTTGTATGGTGGACAACGGTCCTCAATTTAAAAGTGCACAATTTAAAAATTTAATGAGTACTTACAAAGTTCAATCCATTTGGTTTAATGCAAGTTATCACCCCCAAGTAAATTTTGTTGAGAGAGTTAATAAAGTAGTTGGTACTGCAATTAGGTCTTATATTAAAGATGATCACAAGGATTAGGATGTTGAAATTCACAAAATTGCCCATGTATTCGTAACGCTGTTCATGAGCATACGAAATTTTCACCTTCCTTTTTGGCGTTTGGTCGGACAGTTCCAATTTCTGGAGATTTTTATGGTCGACTAAAGGATTTTAAAGAGGATGATTTATTTATTACTAACCGTGAACAATTAGTTCAAGATTTAAATGAGCTTTCACCTGTTTTTAAACAAGTTAAACAAAATTTACATGCAGCTTACGAAAGAAATTCAAAATCTTACAATTTGCGACGTCGTCCATTGAAATTAAAGGTCGGCGATTTAGTTTGGAAAAAGAATTTTACTTTACCTGATGCGACTAAAATTATAGTCAAAAGTTAGCTCCAAAATTTATTGAAACGAAAGTTGTTGAGGTGTTAGGTCCAACTACGTACCGATTGGCCACCTTTTGATAATAAACCGTTAGGTGTTTTTCATGTTAAAGATTTAAAACCCCATTAGTTCTTATTTTTCTTATTCTTTTTATTTTATATTTTTAGTATTTTAGTATTTTTACATTCTGGTTTTCTTATTTACATTTTTATTATTTTGATGAATTTTTCAAAGTAATTTATTTTTGTGCTTATTTCGCACATTATTTTATTTTTTTATTTTTGTGGCTTTGCAAACCACTTATTTTATTTTTGCTACATTTGTTTAGCACGATTGTTGATATTTAGATCACATTGTGCGATTGTTTTGCCGATTTTTTTGGGGCATTAGTTCTCGGGCAGATTATCTTCTTTTATTGGATTTACAATTTGCTATTGTTACAATAGTAAAATTTAAGATAACCCTTTTGAGTTTACCTCTGATCGTTAATTTAATGTGAAATTTTCAAACTCTTAACCGTTGATAAGAAAACTAGTAATGCTTGTTTACATTTTTATTTTTTATTTGATTTAGTTATTTTGGTTTCCCTGAAACTGTTTTCGAAATTCTAGCTTTTGACTATTCCTGATGTGTCTAAGCGTACTATTCTTGACGGTGCTTGAGGACTTCGGTTCGCCTCGTGTCAACCTCGATTAGTTCACTTCCCGATTGTGACTTCCTGATTATGACGTTTTGGTAGTTTTAGGGGGGTTGTTGTGTTCGTAAGAGTGCATCATCCTTCTCTTTGCTACCTCACCTAGATTTCGATTTATTTACGAAACGTGCATGTTAGTTAGGGGTATGTTTAGTCTTGGACGACGACTGTGGAACAACATGAAACCTAAATCTCGTGAAGGGTAGAGTGGCCTCTCTTGTTCTCCACGACGAAGCATCCTGAGCTAATTTGCCATGGAAATAGTCGTATCTTGGATTTACCGATTTTGACGTACCGAACGTGACTGTGGTGGTTGTGTGTGATGTACCTAGGAGGCTTGGTTTGAGATCACCGGGGTAGGGTAATGGAACCGCTCTCTCTCGGCCTCAAGTCTCGCGGTTATTTTTTTATGGTTTGTCCGGAAGGATTTTTAAACTCTCGAGTGGAGTGGCATTTTGCCGTGATCTTTTATCGTTGCACCGAAAACTGCTCACGGGTTCCCCGCCCGATGACCCTTCAGGTCATGGTTGGTTTCCGTTCTTTTTTCACCTCAGGTTCAATTTTTTGTACCAGTTTTTCATTTTGCTCCTCTGATGGTGGTTTGCTTCACAAACCCCACCAGCTAAAGTTGTTTACTTTATTTAAGGCTTCGGGTCCTCTATCTCGACTAGTGGCGTGTGCGGGTGGTGGCGCGTCATTAGCTTTTATGGTGTTGCGAGGGGTCTTTCTGACCAACATCACCGCATTTCCTACTTCTTCGTACATTTCTTTTATTTTCATTTACATTTTATTTTTATTAGTGTTTAAGTTAGTTTAACATTTTTTATTTCTTAGATTTTAATAAATTTCATTTATTAGCTTAGTGTTTGGAATCTCCGCTTTGGTGATCTCCGAGTCCAAATTTTAGGAGGGTGTGTAACAACCTTTACTGAGTTGTATTAAAATATACCTTAATTTAAGGTCTTTCATTCATTCAGTTGTGAATATAAGAAAAAGTTTGTAATTATTGAAATATAGGTATGAGGTAGGCTCTTAATTGCATATCTTCTTAAAGGGTTATATTCCCGTAAATTGTTTTCTGATTATTTGATTTGCGCGACGCGTCATCATCATCATCTGACATGATCCAATTTCCTAAACCTCCATTTTTTTTCACTTCCTAATGAACGTTAAGAGTAACAGAAAGTATTTTGGGTTTTCCCTAAATTTATGAGAAAGTGCCATTAATTTGATGGCACTTTTATTTTAGTTCAATTTTATTTGTACTTTGATTAAATTTTAAGTACGCATTTAATTTTACTGTTGCGTACGCTTTCATTTTATGATTGCAATTTTTGCATTGAAAATGTCAAGAAATGCAATAAATGGATTTTTAAATTTCACGAAGATTAATTTATAATATGGATAATTCCAGTTTTGGGTGTGGCTGATAAAATTCTTTCAAGATATTGCGCAATAATGGTGCAAGGATTACATCACTTTAGTTGACCGTTTCGTAAACATTTAGCTACCAGAGGTTATTAAAAAATTGTGTACAAAAATTTTACAAAGGTATTTATGTAATGATTTTTTTAGTATTTTAAGGTTTTTACAATTAGTTTTTAAGATATATTTTATTTTACCATATCATATTAACTGTTAATAAACATAATTGTATATTATTATTTTTACATTTTGATAAAATTCTTGTTAACAAACTCGGTTTAGTTATTCCGACATTATTAGAAAAATAATTTGGGGTCCGAGATCATTTTAATTAGTGTTACATTGCATTTTATTATTTATGTTCAGCGAAAATAACACAGCAGAATTTGAGGTAATTAGCAAATCAAAACAAATGAACCACCATATGTTAATCTACCGACTGAATCAAAGGCACTATTTGTGGTGAATGGTCAGTCTCTCCGTTAATTTTAACGATTTGTTTTGGAGAACTTATTTCTTTATTTCATTATTACTTTCATTTTTATTAAATTTATACACCATTTACACACATATTATTTTATAAACACTCACACAGACACACTGATACACGACACACAGACACACAGACACACAGACACACAGACACAGACACACAGACACACAGACACAGACACACAGACACACAGACGACACAGACACACAGACACACAGACACACAGACACACAGACACACAGACACACAGACACACAGAGACACACAGACACACAGACACACAGACACACAGACACAGACACACAGATCACACACACAGACACACAGACACATACATACAGACACACAGACACCAGACAGCACAAGACACACAGACACAGACACACAGACACACAGACACAGACACACAGACACACAGACACACAGACACAGACACACACACACAAACACAGGCACACAGGCACACAGACACACAGACACACAGACACACAGACACACAAACACACTGACACACAACACACACACACAGACACACAGAACACAACAGACACACAGACACACAAACACAGACACACAACACACAGACACACAGACACACAGAACGACACACAGACACAGACACACAACACAAGACACACGACACAAGCACACAGAACACAGACACACAGACACAAACACAGACACACAGAACACAGACACACAGACACAAGACACAGACACACAGACACACAGACACAAGCCAAGACACACAGCACACAGACACAAAGACACACAGACACACAAACACAGACACACAGACACACAGACACACGACACAACACACAGACACACAAGACACACGACACAAACACACAGAACACACAAACAAGACACACAAAACAGAACACAGACACAGACAACAGACACACAGACACAAACAGCACACAGAACACAGACACACAGAACACACACAGACCACAGACACAAAACAGCACCAGCACACAGACACACGACACACACACACAGACACAGACACCAGACACAGACACACAGACACAACTGACACAGACACAGCACACAGAACAGACACACAGACAC